>OX155955.1:22506939-22738983 GCA_944548615.1 Micropterix aruncella | reverse complement strand
CCTCACCATCAACATTTAAAGATTTTTAAATTGTATATTTTCTGTGTAAACGAAGTTTATATCAAAATAGCAGGAATTTAAAAAAAACCTTTTAATTATTGTTCAGCTGAAAGTCACAAATCCAAAATTATTCTCATCACGTCTCAGTAAAGAAGAAATATTTTTATAGAAAGCTATACCTATAAAAAAAAATCGCAACGAAACATGACAATTCATATCTTATATTATTTCTTAAACCTTAAATAGAAGACCCAAACATTAAATACAAGACAAGAAACCAAAACATTAAATAGAAAACAATAATCGTTGAAAAAGAACATTTATTAAACCTCTTTGAATAATTAAAATTTATATAATAATATCTTAATAAGGGTAAGGAGCCTAAGGTCACGAGTTTAACTCTTATAAATCTAATAACCTCTTTGGTTACCTACCTTGGAAAGAGTGAAATCGCAAAACTCAATTTTAAATTTAATTACCTATGTAACATCGCTTATACAGGGGTTTTAATATTTTGTGCGCCTACTCTCACTTTTACCAAGACAACCCGTTATATTGTATCGTTAACGACCGAAATAGAAATACTTAATTAGTTTTAGAGGTCGTCCGGTTTGGTGACGGTGGTTGTGGAGTCTAAGGTAGAAATGTATAATATTTTGGATGTATAGAATTACAATCCTTTGTATTGTCTATCTATCATAACCCAGGGCAACCCGAGTTCGCGCATGCGCTCCAGCACGACCGTGGCGCCCTTCACAATTGCCGCTATTCTGTATAAGGCAAAAAAGGCGAACTGCTTTTTTACGAATCTCGCTGCAAATCAACGCTAAAATAGGATTACTTATGACGTATTAATAAGTATCTTTATAATAAAAAAGACATGAATTATTATTAAGTATCTTTATAAAGTGTCGTATATGAAGCTTATTAAGTACCTATCTTTATAAAATTTTAAACAATTTTTTGGGCGTCGGTTTTAGAGCATAATCGAAATTAAAAAAAGGCAATTCGCCCGTTTTATATCACAGAATAGCAGCATATACCTAATCTTCTACCTTAATTATAAAAGTATAGATCTTACGAAATATCCCCCTGTGTTATAACAGAGGAAGATATTTTCAATGTCTGTCTTCTGGTGACTTCATTGTAATGGTGGAATTCAATGGATTTTCCTTAACATACGCGGAATATCCATAGTGTAGTACATCCAAGCAACTCTTTTATATGTATCAACTAATAGTGATGCCTTCTTCCGATATTTATTTTTTCCTGCAGCAGATCTTGTATTGACTAAAATATTGTAGTTTTTGGCTCTTGATGGAATCAAGCTGTTCCCCCGAAAATATATCTTCACATTGTCCTTTACTTTTTACTTGGTGACTTCACGGGCTTAGAGGAGTTTTATAATATCTCCATATTACAATGACTTAACCAGTATGGAGCGCAAGTTGACTATCAGATCGCTATTCGAAATAATATTCTGAATTTTAAAGATTCCTATTCCTCGTTATTTTATTATGAACCCCAAGTTTCACTGCCCAATGAGTCATGTTCCAAATAATTACTTTTTTTTTAAGACTCATTTTATTTGACCACTCATTCCTTTGCCACTTAAACCATACTAACTCATAAAAGTGTTTTTGAAAATTAGAGAATGCAGATGTTCGTTATCCACGGTTAGTTAGTTATATAAACTATAGAAACTACAAAGCGGATGAATCCTCACCTTGACCAATCAATGAAACGCATTTTTATCCTAATACGCATGGCCTCTGACCTTGTCTGATGCTGATTCAGTCGTTTTACATTTGTTACTTTGGTACAGTGATAAAGGAATATCAATAATGAAACTTTTATTTTATATGACTTACAAACGGTTATTATAGTATATTTATAGTTTACTAACGAATATACACTTAATAAAACATCTTTAGACATTATTAATTATAATAAAAAAGACAACAAGACGCGAAATCATTCTAGAAGGGATATTGTAAAAAATGCGACGGAACAGTCAAACTCAGCCAAACATTTGTTCGCTAGAATACTTCTCCCTGTTTTAGTTGAGATTATATTCTTGAAACATTTCAGGCATTATTTGTTCCTCTGCGGTCTATAAGATACTTCGGTTGTTGGTATTACTTCTGCCTGATCCTGCACTGACTTGCTCTATTTCAGTTAGCTCTGTAGGCATAATTCTCTCCTGATCCCTGATGATTGGTTTTAGAAGTATGCTTGATCGTCAGCCTCTTCTCTAGGTTCTATAATGTTCTGCTTTTTCAATTTCTCTGGAATTCGTATAAACTTCTCTCCGCCTTGTTCATAATGCATTCTAGAAGTGTCTGTTCAATTGTGACGACAGTCAAAATCAGCCCATTTATTTGCCAGAATACATAACAGGTATGCATAAAAAATGACACTTATCCCGGACTAATCTAAAATTTACTGTTAAAGAAACCGAAGTAAATTTTGAATTTCTATTCGTTCTAAGCAGTCATGAAATTAGATATTCATTTTGTAGCGTAACGAAAGTATTTTCTTATAGTGTGAGAAATATTCTGAACCTGTATAATTTTGACAAAATTGAATAGGAGCACATTTTTTTCACTGAATAGTTCTTTGGTAGCGAACGGTTTCGTGCAGCTTGGGCCACAAGATCCATTTTGTTCTCGGATCGGCTCAACTCACGATTCAGCTCCTATTCAGAAGCTACCCCGGGTAAGACTCTCGCGTCTCAGGCCTCACAAGCTGGTGGACAGGTTTCTCCTGGTGAGATTGCATCCCGGCGCTACTGGACGGTTTGCTCACTGTTCGGCAACGCCAATCGGTTGTGCACTCTGACTAATTGCTGAAGGACTCTGGAGACTATGGAAATACACTGTCTCCTAAGCAGCGGGGGTGGATGTTGACCAGCTGTCATTCCACTCTTGAAATGACCTTGAGCCACCCGATCCCGTGTGGCACTACGGGCAAAGGACGCACAGAACCGCGATAAATTCAAACTGAATTACCGCTGTAATTCAACAGGTAGAGGCCGCGTTAGCGACTTCGGACCGGTAACCAGTCGAAAGGACGGAGGTATCCTGACGGTTAACTCTAGACGGAGATATCCTACCAAAACTGGTAGTTATTGGGCGAGGCTGCTCGCTGGGTACCTTTCCTGGTGCCTCGCCGTAAGGCGTTGGCCTCTAACGGGCTTGTTGGCGGAGCTAGACGGTAGATTGTCTTGTCTCTAAGTCTTTTACGTTCATCCCACGGCTGAAAGAACGATCACATATCGATATACCAGTCTGGGGTGACGGGTTCGCCCGCTGTAATCGACACCGCCCTACTGAATAGTTCTTTAAAATAATTATATGGTTTTTAAACGTTTTAATCATGTCTTGCGTCACGGTCTGGTGTTCTATCAATAAGCCGAATATTCTCCGACAAAGTCTGTGAATACACGTTATTTGTGTAGGTACATATTTCTAATCGTGAATCAAGTTTCACTTAGTCTCATGGCCATAAATCGATAGTGATACCTAATATATACGGGAATGAGGTGTTTTCATTACTTTTTTCACCGATATTCGCTTATTCGGCTGAATGTGTGAGAGCCGTATTAGGTATCAACGATGAGCCAGTAGATGATTTACTTCCAAATTCGTGTGGTATAGAACTTATTTAGGTTCTTTTTTGTATTGATTGTTTAGATTGACATCTAGTTAGAAACCTCTTTAATAGAACCTTATAACTTAAAAACTATATTGTACCGTAATTGTGTCTGGGTAACCGGTCTTGATCCCAGGATCCCGGGATACCGCGAACAAAAATTTGAATTTCGCGCCCCGCATGCTTTTGCGTGCATTAACATTAATCAGCTTTTTATATTACATATTTTCTTTTGTTGTTCAATATTGTGACTTTTTGACATTTCAGATTTTGATTAATCGTTAAAATCCCAATAATAATAAATAATAAATACAAACGGAGCTGCCATGGAATTCACCGACCGGAGTCGGGCCCATCATAATACTATTTTTTTTACACTTCTGGGGCGTGAGCAGTGGATTCCGGACTTACGAACCGGCTGTGGTAGGTTTATTGCCATATGTGAGCGTTCACCTTACCACCCATTCACTCCCCCTTCGAAGCCATAGAATTTGAGATGCGCAAATCGCAGTTTTAGATATTTTTTCTAAGAAAGGATTAATCGGATTTCTTGGATTAATCGTTAAAATCCGTATTTTTGTCTTTTTGCATAGACCAAAAGACCGGACAACAGTTCGTTCGTTTGTTTATTAATTTGGAAACTGTACAAGACCCTGAAACATGGATATTTTGGTCTAAAACATGACATCTGGCAATCCTAGGGACGTGGCGTATTTCGGATAAAATTGATAGGATAGGTAGATTGATAAGGAACGGCGGCGTAGATAAATATATCGCAAATTGCATATTTACGGTATTTATCGGAAATAATGCCATTTTGTTCCATGTTCCTAAATCTAGAAATACCCGGGAATTGCGGCGTAGAAACATATATCGCAAAATTTCCGATTCCCGGTATTTATCGAGAATAATGCCATTTCGTTCCATGCTCCAAAATCTAAAAATACCAGGAAATTAAGAAATCCTATTAGGGATTCTCAATTTCTGGTCTTAAAAGAGATCTAGATATCTTCTGCGGTTTAATTTTAAAGGATGCAATTTATTCTAATTTTGAATATTTGATTAAACTATTTCTCTTCTTGTTACAGGTCGGAGTTAAACCATGAAAAGCCAGAAAAAAGGCTTCAGAAGTTCGCGTGAAGTGGATATAGTGGAGTATAGTGGACATTATTAGTTGCCTTTGGAGTGTATAATAAAATTAATGTGCATACATTACAGTACTGTATTTAGCAGAACAGAGATGCGGGCGGTGAAAAGTTTCTCTGTTACGTGAACATCGCTTTGTAGCGAGCTCAAAAGTGAAAAGCTAGCAGCATTTCCGGCAAAATGGATAGAAACGGTTTTGTTTTCTGTTTGCTGTGTATAGCTGGAGGATTCGTTGGAGATGGTGAGTACCTAATTAATACATTTTAAATAAGAAGAATAAAGAAAGAAAAACAGCTTTATTGTACCAAATCTACAATAACAATGATAAAAAAAACAAAACTTACATTCTACTTTAATTGGCACAAACGGCAGGCTTATCGCTTCAGGATTTCTTACGGGTATTACAGACGATCGAATTTGGTACGGCGGGCCGAATCCGCGGACCTGCAACCGTTCTTGCAACAGACGACCGGACCGGACAGCGAACGCGACTTTTCGGAGCGACTTTTCGAACGCGACCTCGAGGCGTTTCGAACGCGACTAGCCAATGGGCGGCCAGCCCCGACGGTCCTAAGCACTGATTTCGTACGGAGCGGACCATATCTAACGTGCCGGCCGTCCATATGCACGGATTTGGTACGGAGCGGACCATATCCGCTCCGTACCGCCGCGGACACAAATAATTATGGTCGCCGGACTACTCTACAGACGGACAGATATGGTTCGGAGCGGACCAAATCCGATCGTGTGTTACAGGTATTACAGCCAACCGTAGTTATATTAAATAAAATAAATAAATATGCAGCCTATTTTAGCAGTTAAAAATAAACAACAGGCATAATTAAAAGTATATTATAAAATGATAGTACACAAAAAAATCGATTATTGGACTGTCCAATCAAAATGGGAACGGTATGATGGGAGGTGGGGGGGGCGTGCTCACTTAATATTTTAGGTTGAAAAAATGTTTTTTTCAATAACGCCTTTAAGCAGGGCATCATAGTAGCATGGTGGATAACATGCGTAAGCTGGTTCCAGAGTCGAGCAGAATGGAGGGTAAATAAGTAGGTGAAAAAATAAGTCTGATGTAATGGAATTCTATAGTGTTGTCTTGACTTGATCGAAGTGGAAGAAGTCACCCTAGCGGTTGAAAGAAGTCTTTAAGATAAGGAGGTGCTATGGGACTATTCAGATCTTGGAGCAAAGGATTGAGAGTGCCGTAAGATTTAGGCAGTGCTACAGTTATGTTGGTGAAAAAGAATCGTGTATAGTCAGCACCTTGAAAATGCACTATAAATCTCAAATGAAATTATCAATGAAATCCGCATCTATTCTTGACCCAAGCTCGTTAGATGCCGATTGATTATCTGAACGCGCTTCGTTACCTATATTCTCGGCAGTTAGAATTGTGTACTTTACGAATTCGTAACCATTATTTGTAAGTCTGGTTGTACTTTACCCTCTGTCATACAAAGTAACATTTTAGGAGCATCCGGAAATTTTTAAACTTTTTAAATTCACAGCCTCGTCTGTGTCTTTTTACTTTTCGAGATACACACTTGGAGTCCATGATAATGAGGAAAGGTCCTCATTATCATGGACTCAAAGGACCAAAGGCACAAAAGGTCCGCAAAATAAACCCACTATTTTTGACTTTCCGGATTCAACACGTGTCTATAAACGGGATCATATATCAGAGCCTAATTATCGGATACGAATAAACCAAGTATTGTTTTGAAGAGAAGTGTATATTTTATAAGGATAAAACATACACTTCTCTTCAAAACAATACTTGGTTTATTCGTATCCGATAATTAGGCTTTGATATATGATCCCGTTTATAGACACGTGTTGAATCCGGAAAGTCACTAGTGGGTTTATTTTGCATCTTCGCAGTTCGCGATGTCTATTCGCCACAAATAATAATAATAATAAAAAAACTCTTTATTTTAAATAAAAAAAGGCGAGATTTTGCCTTGCAGCAATGTCTATCAGCTAACCTATAGCTTAAGTTTATAACATATTTAGAACGTTGGCTACGCAAAAGAACAATAAAAAATACAAATGATAAAAAGAAACAGACAGAAACTAGAAAGATACAGATAATAAAAAAAGTAAAACAAATGACTAAAATTAAATAACGACGCAGAGGAAAGGAAGGAGAGGAAGGAAGGAAAGGGAAGCGAAAAGGAGGGGGGAGAGGTGGATTGGTTAATTTATGGATTTTAGGGTTAAATGCTCCTTGAGCCTAGCGTTGAACGAGGAGATGCTGGGGGCTGTTCTAACCTAATTTGGTAAAGCAGTCCAGAGTCGTGCAGCTTCCTCGGAGACGGAGTCAAATGCCGAATACGGTGTTTTGTGGTAATAGAGTTTAAACGAATCTACAATCTCCATCATATATCTGGTTCAAAATATCAGAGAGAAACCTTATCGCTGTAACAAAAGTAAAAACAGGCTTGCGTTGAAGGGGCCTGGATGAAAAACATTGAATCTCATTTATTCAAAATAGCCAATTTTAATTTGTAGTGTTTTGTCATTATACGACATTAATGACATAAACCAAGGTGGCGGCGTTATGTGTATTTATAGCTGATGAGTTATTGAAGTTCGAAATTATTAAGACAGAAAATGTCGCTCATTTAGGGGCGATTGCCACCCCACGCCCGCCATCGATTTTAAAGACGTTATCGCATCAAGAATATTTGACACCGTTTGTTCTTACCTTATTTAATGGTCGCAAGAACCAATTCATCGGCCGATTTTACTCGGTCACGATTGCTCGTTTTCCTCAAATGAATCGGTCGTGACATCGTGACCTTCCGAAATGTTTATGCCTCCAAATTTTAACGGAAAACGGACGACATTTTGACGAGCGCTTTGTAATTCCCGCCAAACGTGACCAATACAATTTATTCGTAATGCATAATAATATATATAGTATAAATTATTTATATATATATATATATATATATATATATATATATATATATATATATATATATATATATATATATATATATATATATATATATATATATATATATATATATATATATATATATATATATATATATATATATATATATATATATATATATATATATATATATATATATATATATATATATATATATATATATATAAATTATAATAATATATATAGTAACGCTATTTATCCTCTAATAGTTGTACTACATGTAGTTTACCTTTTTATCGTTCTATTGTTTATTACGTGTTTTTTTGCCATGTAGCTATATAATTATTTTATATGTAAAAATAGATTTTAATATAAAACCAATATATATACTTTCGTGAATATTAGATATTAATATGCGAAGATCGAAGATTATTAGCACGATTCAATGTTCTGAAGTAGTTCCAATGAAATGCAACAAATGTTGTGTTTTTAAAAGACCTCATTCTTATTTTTTTTTATTAAAGGACATAATAGCTACATATAAATAACAACTACCAATTTATGACTATATTATTTATACTACTTATATTTCGTCATACACTTATTATGTTTTCAGACCATGCTTGTATCGGATCCTGTCATCTTCTTGGTTGTCGCGGTACCTTGTAAAAAAAATATTAAAAAAACCCTCAATCGTTACGGCACAGAAAAGACCCGAAGCGAATAGACCTATAGTCGTCCGTTATTCGAAGCTCACATAGCTCATTTTCATTATTCCTCAGTTACACGACACAATACATAAGAAGGAAAGTTACGCTTATCCAATTTTATCCGTTTGTTGGGTTTGATTTAATTTAACCCATGTATATTGTACGTGTAGATTTTGTTTTTGAAATTGACGTAAATTGAAGAGGACATTCTACAGATACTGATATAACCGTTCTGAAATTACACTTAATATGACTGTGTCTGATATGTTTAACTGGGATGCAGTGTAATGTTGAGAAATTATTGCATTTCGACACTATAAGGAGTTTCTCTACGAAAATTACATTACAAGTCCAAGTTGTATTGCAATATGCTTAGGTGTATCAAAACCTCTCCATTTTAGGGTTAAAGCAAGGATTTTAAAAAAAGTATCTGGAGATATTAACTATTATAAATATGTGTGCCAAATTTCAGCGAAATCGAACCGATAGTTTAGGCTCCAGTCACGGTAACATCCATCCATCCATCCAGCCAGATACAAATTATACACATATATACTTTTTATAAATCGTTTTGTTTGGGCTCGTGAGATATCAAAACATTTTAAATACACTATATCTCAAAATGGATTTTTATGAACATAAATTCCCTTTTACTACTAACTAATACATTCCCTGTTACTACTAATGTACGGAAAATTTAAAACCACATTTGTTGATTCGTATGCTTATTAAAATTATCATATTACAATAATAATAATTCTAATTATTGATTAGAATCTAACGCTATTTTATTTAAACTTCATTTTTATACCTATGTAGTCGATTCACCGCTAAGGTGCCATAAGAATATTATGTACCTACGTACATAAGTATCTATATATAAAATAGGTATTTTGAAATTATAATTATCTAACAGTTGGTAAGAATAATTAATAATTGCGTGGAATGTGCATGCTTCATCTATTCCGAGCCTACGAACATTAGACAATGTTAGAAAGTATCAGGAGATTATATGGGATGAGGAGCTCTAGGAGGTCGGGCGGCGGCGCCAGAGGATCCGGTTTCGAAGCCCGCCAACGCAGGTACCATACGCGTGTATTGGTAAGGGTAATCATATGTGCGGCTGGCTCCCCCGGCGCGGAATCGAGTCTAGGGCTGCGCGCCATCCTTTTCTATCCTCGCCCTTCCTTCCCGAGCGAGAGTGGGATGAATATATTGCGATCGAATTAACTAGGTCTCTTCGTCCCTTACCTGCGATACGTGCATGTGTTTTGTTCCTTTGCGCGTGTAGTGGCGCAGCGCTTTCATTGATAGGCGTGAGTGGTTCACTCATACTGCGGTGCTCTAGCACTGGCATGTGCGTAGCGCTGACGTAGTAACCCTTGAGTGACGTCAGATATCTGACGTCAAAGGTCGGGTTCGTATCAGGAGCAAACAATACGAATCGTAGTAACTGCAAGAACATGAAAGTAGCTAACGAATGATGAATTAATTTCGGTTCAAATGCATCGGTAACTTGTGGCCACTCGAAATAGTACCGAAACTGGCGCTTATTAAAAAAGCACTTAGTTCAGATCTAGTTAATGTCAAAAAAAGATTTTGAGAAAAAGCACTAAAACGTAGTCCAGTTCAATATAATTGGATCATGTAAATATAATTTTTATTGTTGACACATTTTTAATATGTAGAGGAAATGTATATGAGGCAATTTTGCATAGTGAAATCCATGATATGAATTCAATTAAAGAAGTATCACAACAAAAGTAGTATATTTGCCAAACTCTAAGGTCATTATTTCCCATGACGTATCTACATTCCTTGTGCAATGAGGAAAGAAGCAATCGCCACCCTTCTTTACACTATTCAATTTTACAAAAAAGCTACATTATCTCAAGTACTTTAGGTTCTAGATTGATATTAGACCGACTCACATCATGCGTCTGATTTCGAATAAATTCAAACTCATAAATGGTTGTACATACTTTTAGAGGTAATATCTGGATTAGTCTGGGCTAAAGGCCCAATTTGAACATGCCTTTTTGTAAATAATAAAAAACTATTTTTTATTATTGATTCCGCGTTATCATGCTAGCAACTAAATGAATATTTAACTGAATTTGTTATTAAAATGACACATAGCTTCAAATAACTTTCAAAAATATGACATATCGACGTACCTTTATAACTATCTTCATACATATCCTTATACGTTTAAAATGAATTAAGTATTTCGGTTGTAAATAATTTAAGATACCATTAATATATTTCACTCGGAAAAGGCGAGCGTAGATATATGAATATTTAGCTCCTGTTTCATTTGGCAAGTTGATTGATATTAAAATTTAATTTGGCTCCCATTCAGTTCAGTACTTTCAAGTGAGTTCTTGCTTTATAGTTAATTGGTTGAATGATAAGTTTTCATCCCTTAGCCTTGTTATATACACCATTAAATCAGAAATTCAAAATTGTAACTAATAACAACAGTTTAATAAAGCTTACTTGGCATTGATTATTATCAGACACAGCTTTATGAAATAAGTTTAGCTGTAAATTTTGATGTCTTTTGAGACATTTATATAACTATAGCTTCCTGTAATAAAACTTTGTTCGAATAACTTATTCTCAATTTGCCTGATACTTTGAAATCAGTATCTCATCGTGGTATATAACTAAAATCCAGTGAACAGTTACGTCATTTAAGGACGTCTTTGTCGATACTAATTCATAATTGTGCTCAGATTAAATATCTCAAGGTAGGGATAACGAGCCTTTGTCTGGAATTTTAGCATGGATGAAAGAGAATCATAATCATAGCAACGTTCAAATTTATGCTCTTTGGGGGAAAGCATTGCAGTAGAAAAGGATCATGCTTCGAGTAATAGAAATACCTTGAACTCTAATTAAAATCGAGATGATTAAAATGAACAGGATAATTTCAATGAGAAAACTACTATTGTGTCTAAATGGGTATCAATTAATATAATTGTGAGGAAATACAGTAGCGGGCGAGTTAATATGAACACTTGTAATAATTTAGAAAATGCATTTACTGGCAATTAAATGTATACGTGAACTAAAATGGCATATTTTTGATTATTTTAATGAGCATGCTCTTTTTAATACCTTCATTGACTCGTTAGAGATTTTAGACAATGAATCTATAAGATTTTTATAGTTTTCAATGATTAATGGTGTGAAAATATATGTCTTTGTCATCTTTATTTTAGCCTGTTGTAACGTAGTTATTAATGCTGGCCTTAATATGCCAATTTTGTATAATATTTGCACTGAATATTAAGTATTAAGTATTAAGAACAGCGTCAGCTGTCCATCGTAAATGACGTTTTTCGTATGAAATTGATGTTTGACAGTTATCGCAGTGCCGCCAACGGAGGCATAAATGGAAAAGTAATGCCAACTTTACAAAATGAAATATAGAATATAGTCGCTTAATTATATCTAATAATTATGATAAAAAATAGGCGAATTTAAGAAAGAAATATAGACACATGTCCAAAAAAACTGAACACGCTGAAATCTTATATCCCTTTCTTTCATACATTTTATTGTATTTTACCTTTAATGGCTGGCGATCTGTAATTCCTTAATGGATCTTTGGAATTCTGACTACAAAAGAAACAAAGCCAAAATGTCATAATCACTCAACTTGACACTCGTTGACAGGATCTACTCCCGAGTGGTTGAAATAGCGATTCACCGCATTCGGTTGAAATAGCGATTCACTGCATTCGGTTGATTTGAAGGAATTCTAAAATAAGGGCACATGTTGACCTCGTCGATATGCCAACTGCAGGGCAGAACCATCACAACCCGGAAGCGTCTTTTGTGTAAGAGCTAGATTTAGGATTGATATAAGTAGATATCCTTCTGTCATATCGATTGATATCGTTACACATTATTTAAAATCGAGTTGTCATCTCTTCGGTTGGTAAAATTTGATATTCTTTATTCGAACAACCATTGAAAAATATATATTTATTTTAAAATTTTTCTTTTATTTGACACATGCAGACGAAGTGAGTAAAATATTAATATCAAACACGATGTAGCATTTTTTTTCTGTTTTAAGGAATTTCACATTCTTAGTATCTTTGGTTTTCATTATTTTTTTAATCTTATTGATGATTCTCATTCCGATTATAACTTACAATATTATAGAGGCTTATAGAAAATAGATTAAACAAATTCTTTGAAAAATTTGCGGTACTGACAGACAACCAATACGGATTTAGGAAAAACAAATCCTATACACAAGATGCAGTGTTATCCTCATGTAAAATTATTCAAATTAGTCGCAATGATAAAATGTTTCTAAGAGATAATTATCTGTAAGACAATATATTCTATTTCTGTATAATTTGATTATTTTAACCCTTAACTGGTATCGTAAAATTGACTAACGTAACTGGTTTTGTGGGGGTCGCACGGCCCCCTTTACAAACTAGCTTCTAGGATGCAAATGTGCGCAATTATAATTTGGTTTTATTTAAAAAATATAAATAACAACCTTTTTTTATTGAATCAATCATTTATTATTCATGTAATTATTTTAACTTAATTTCTACTAAAAATCACATATATAAAAGACAAATTTTTGTTTTTTTTTTCTTACATTATACAAACCAAAAAAAAAACGCTTACTTTGATAGTCTTAAGCTAAGATATAGATGTTTTATTATTTCTATTATTATCATCTATGAGCAACTCAAATGATTCTTTGGTAGTCATCTCATTTTTAGACGCTGCCGGTCCAATTAATCCAGGTCTTTGTCTAATAATATTATGTTGACGAGTACGTAAAGGTGCTGGTGGATTTTTAGACCATTTGTATTTGTTTTTTCCATAATAACTCCTCTGACTCGGTCCTGCGACAGGTTCTCCTTCACTCTCTGAAGAACATGCTTCAATCTCAGGATTAATGTCTTCACTGCTATCAGAATCGTGTGTTGCTTAATATCGTGACTGCTTAATATCTCTTATTCCATCGTTGTCACTGATATCTTCTTCTGGCCCTATATCTAGCCCCTCAACACAGATTCGGAGTCAGAATCCGCGATCAATAACTCTGCTATCGCCTGATCACTTAAAGGTCTCGCCATCTTGACAAAATAACTGTGAAACATACGAAAATATGAAATAAAATATTTACTAAAATCTTACGTAACTGGTATAATGGGGGCCGCACGGCCCCCATAACGCACGTACCTCCGCTCTGGTAAAAGTTGCAACGCCGAACGTCCGGCCCCCGCCGCGAGTCGCGACGTAATGAGATTACTCAAAATGGCGCCCGCAGACGGTGCATAGTTTGAAAGTAATTCAAAAAAATATCACACGTGGGGGCCGCTCCACCCCCACGAAACCAGTTAAGGGTTAAATTTGAATATTTTTAGATAATTTTTTTTATTATTATTTTTTAATTGATTTTATATTTGTAATTTAAATTTACGATTTTTATATTTTGATAATTTTATTCGTATTTTTATTAATGTTAGTTTGATCCTTATTAAATGTAGTTTATGTAGAACTCTTTGGATGCTTTCTATTTTTCTAGTTTTTGTATATTTTTGAATATTTTTCTAGTTTTTGTATATATTTGTATTGTTATTGAATTGCTGATTCTCTATGTTTTCTCATTATTTCTGTTGTTTTTTATTTTTCTAGTTTTTATGTCTTTGTTATTGAATTTTTGAATTTCTTGTTATTTTTCAATTTTTATAACTTTTTTATAATTTTATGAGTAATTTGAAATGTAATTTTATTTGTTGTAGATCAGGTTTTTGAAAATAAATTATTCTCAGTATTTACGTAACGCAATTTTTAAAGATTTTTGACCCTCCCTCCCCCCTAATAAACGCGCCGCAACGTTTTTCTGTACCCCCTTCCCACCCACCCCTCCCATCCCTAAACGTTACGTAACACCCGAGTGACCATTTTTATCTAAAAGTCACAATTATGTTGCGCAAAGTACCGAAAAGTCGCTAACATACCTTTGTTTTAATCGCGTTTGCGGTAATAATAAATAAAACAAGAGATTTCTAACTCGCAATACATGCGTATATTGTTTATTTTATTTATTCATATTGTTATTTAAGAAACAATCACACTAAGTGTAATAAACATTTGCTTAAGTTTAAAATATGGTAAAATGGGCTCCAATTTGTCCTTAAAAAACTTTTACTACTAATCTTACATTAAATTATGCCATTTTCCTGCCTTGGCCCTGTCCTTACATACATTTTTGGCTTTATTCAGCATTGTTCTTCTCATGCATTCTCCTATTTTAGTTTTTTTTAAATTAATAAACTTTTAAAATAAAATTTTTAAAAAACTATTTTACATAACGCGTTGTTCAAACCCCCCTCCCGCCCCTGTGATGCAACGTAACGTTTTACAAGACCCCCCTTCCCCCAAAATTGCGTTACGTAATACTTGAACGTCCGTTATAGCGTCACAGCCTTTAGAAGAGTTTTCATTCTTACCAAAATTTTATTACAATTGTTTTCCCCCAAAGCACCCACCGAGGGCGAAGGCGACGATCCGAAAACAACACGGATCTTGCGGAAGTGAGGTGAAGCGAGTGGCCATATTTTTTTTACGACTGCGTCACTTTCCGCTACCGGCCGCTTTTTTTACAAACATATTCTAGAGGGCGGAAATAGCTCCATGTGTCAATTTACCGCTTCTTCTGATAAGGGTACTTTTTATAACCGATATGCTGTGATATTTTTATCGTTTGCTCTAAAATATTGATGAAGAGTTGCGAAAATATTGATGAAGAGTATAAAATGGTACAAAATAGGTAAAAATAAATTTTTTTAAATTATTTTTTTAATTCCCTATTGAAAACTAATTTAGATGGAGTACACCTAACTAGTTAACACTGTGCTAAGGAAGGTTTATATTGCAGTGATTTTGTAGTCTTTGTTTTCCTCTAGTAGCTTCTGTTGTCTTCTACTCTCAAGCTGGGTTTTCAAAATGAAATAAATACAAATCGGTCATACCTAATCTTTGTATAAAAAAGTTCCCTCTTCTACGTAACGACCAAATTTGGTTGCACATCAGAACACTGTTGACTACGTAACGACCAATATTAACGGCTTGCTCCCGGAGCGCACAGTAATATTATTTTCTAATTCGAACGCGTCCTAAAATCCATACCAAATATCTCATTATTACCATAGATACATAGACGGCCGCTGAAATAATTTCGCACGTCATTTCGCGGATATTTCTGGTTAAATTCCATTGTCAAACATAATCATTTTTTTTTCGAGAAATCATCAAAATTTTTATTGATTTTTATGAGCTAATATCTAAATATTTATGTATGTAAATAAGCATAACGAAATATTAATTTTGACAGTGAATCTAATAAAGATCACGATAGTATTTACAATATCTAAATTGGGTTCCGTTTTTTCCGTAAAACAAGTACCTACAAGTTATAAATGCCGGGTTTTTTCACTTTTTCGACTTTCTCATATTTATTCATAGTTGCCTATCTAATTGTTTAACAAAATGAGATTTCAATATTCTATATAGTAAATTTCAATGCGATCATTGCACAGTATTTTTTTATGATTGCTATAGTAGTTCCATAGTTATAGTACTTTTTGTCTAGCACGGCGATATTGCAAGACATTCCAATAAATTGCCGCGGTCTGCCATGAAATCATGCCGGTACTCGAAGGGTTAACCTAGTTATTATTTATCGTACTCTCTATAAGTATGTTTGAACAAAATATAATTCCTTATTTCGGTCTGAAACTTTTTTTAAATTTTTCTAATATTGTTAGCTTAAGTCATTCAAATGATAAGGTCGGATATTTTGTGCTATTTTCAAATTATGAAGTGTGCAGATTGATTTCGTGGACATAATTTAGCCTATTCCGTGGGAAGTAGGACTGGATATAGGTTCTTCTATGATCAAAAATTACACATGAATTTCATTGCAAAGATGCCATATATTTTTGGGATGCTAAACTATGCAAAAAGAGACCGCCAACTACTTGTCTGTGTTTACTACTACTAGTATACTATACCAACATCTTGTCATTACATGCCTATTTTTTTTGCTGATTTATTTCCTGTCATACAATAACCTATCAAATAATTTATAGATTCCCGAAATAATAACTTAATTATTAAAAAAAAGTATAGCATTTAGGGGAGGGCCAGGCAATATGACATACAATATTTGTAACTGGAAAAGGAGTTATAAAGAACAGTGTTATGAAAATAAAACTTAGTTTTCAACCTTGGTTAATTGACTACATGAATTTAATAGTTAAATTTGATAAAGCAGAAAGATTTTTGAATAAATAATGCTTTACAAACATTCTAAAGTGCCATTTTGCCTTGCAGGTGTAAGGAACACATGACATAATGAATTTTCATTTAATCAAAATGACATACCAGTACTAGAGAAGGTTGTTAAATAAATATCACTCAAAATACATTTAATTGTTTTATTAAAGTACTAAGTGGCAATGCGTAAGTACTTACATCTATGTGAAATAATACTGAAAAAAGCATGTGAATACTAGAACTATGAAGAACAAGGACTACTACAGGCAAAATGTCATATCCGCTATGTCATTTTGGCTTTTTGGGACGTTTGTGCAAAATATTTTTTTTGATAACCTCAATATTTACATTGGCAATCTGACCTAATTAAGATAGCTGAATATGTGTTGAAAACATGGAAGTACAAAAAAATAACGCTACATACAAAAAAGCACAAAAAAATTGGAAAATAAGTTGTGCTTACCTTGATTTTTACGGGAGAAAATCACATGGATAACCTCCGACACGCGTGGCGCCATTTGACAGCTGTCACTGTCTTACTTTGACGTTTACGTCAAAGTAAGACAGTGACTGTGATTGATTAGTAGCTGTGAATGATTGATAAATCAATCACAGCTAAGTGTTATTATATTATTATTATATTGTTATTATATTATTATTTTATTATAACATACTATTGTATTATATCATATTATGTATAATAAATATTATTATCCAATAACCCATACTTCCATTTAGATATATCCAAATAACCATATTTACAACTTATTTAATTATTACTTTTCTTACCCTTATATTATTATTAGCTTTATTATTTTTTTTCTCTACTATCAACGTGTTCATTTTATTTCTGTTAATTTGTAATGCAAGCATTGCAAACTATTCTTAGGATAGTAAATTAGTTTCGTTTGAATATGTTTTTAAAATACTAGTTTCATATATTTACTATCTGTAAGTTTGCTATAAAATAAAATAAAAAAATAAAGTGTTGCGACATACGGATTGCGTATTTCAGCTAAAATGAGGGAAATATTGCAAATATGCCTTTTTGCCTGCCATGTCATTCTGCCTGGCTCTGCCCTACCCATAGTAGGTCATAGTAGTCATAGTAGAATTCACATCGTACATCTAAAACATAATTAAGCATAACATTTCGGATATTTAAGTTATATAAATTATAAATTAGGTAACAAATCTCAATAATCCAATTAAAAGTATTTAACAGAGCACTATTCAGAGTTTTTATTTTTTTTAAATATTTAGTAAGATTTTCTAGTAGAAATCATAGACCTATTATCTGTAAGTACCTATTATCTAATAAATAATACAAATTATTCATTGTTAATCATAATTTAATGATTTAATAACTTTATAAAGAACATTATTCACCGAGATTCACAGTTGACCTTGAATTACAGTATTTATGGCTGAGCGCTGCTCGCTCTCCGCCCTCTATCTCAAAAACAGTTGAGCGCATCAAAAAATCTTTGGCACAAAATTTGTCGCAAATCGTATGCTTTACATTTTTTGTCATAGATGTTAACATCATTGGAGCTATAGAAACCTAGATAATCGCGAAAAACCGTTTTTTGTGAACTTTGACCTTTAATAACTCACGACGCAGACACGAGATCTTATGAGACTTTTGAGACAACTTATAGAACGCCAAAATGAAGGTGAATACAAGTTTCCAGCTTATTATCTCTCATTCCGAGGTGAAACCCTAATTTGACTGGACTAGTAAGTATATCTGATTCAAAGCATTTCCCAATCCAAGCTGGGATTTCCTACGCTGCTTTTTAAGTAGCTTTACTAATTTTATTTTAAATAAAGACATCATCCTATAAACGGATTTCTTTACAAACCTTATCAAATATAACTATATATATATATATATATATATATATATATATATATATATATATATATATATATATATATATATATATATATATATATATATATATATATATATATATATATATATATATATATATATATATATATATATATATATATATATATATATATATATATATATATATATATATATATATATATATATATATATATATATATATATATTTGACAAGGTTTGTAAAGAAATCCGTTTATAGGATGATGTTTTTATTTAAAATAAAATTAGTAAAAGCTACTTAAAAAGTAGCGAAGGAAATCCCAGCTTGTATTGGGAAATGCTTATGTTTGAATGAGATATACTTACGGATGTGCACGACTTTCGACGGTGCAATGTAAGTTTAAAGGTCCTTTTGCAGTCGACTAACGATCACTATTCATCCATATATCTCATAAATAGGGCTTATCCTTATGCAACACAAAATGCCTTCAATTGAGACGAATTAAGCGAAAAAATTAAAAATTAAACTATTGATCACTTCGGCAAAGCCGTTTTCCAAATGAAAGTGACATTACGAAATAATTCAAATTTCGAATGCTATACGTGTATATATATATATATATATATATATATATATATATATATATATATATATATATATATATATATATATATATATATATATATATATATATATATATATATATATATATATATATATATATATATATATATATATATATATATATATATATATATATATATATATACATACGAAATAATTAAAATTTCGAATGCTACCAACATTTAAAATATGATACAATTGGCTGAGTTTTTGTTATCAACGAGCCATTAATCGAAATAAAAATAAAAAAACCTCCATATGCTCAATGAAATGAAAGAAGAAACTTCAATCTTAATTTCTGGCAGAGGAGTTTATAATAAAGATTGTATAATGTTATCAAAATAGGGTAAACCTATATAAAATTGTATAATATTAAAAAACTGTAAAGAAATATTGTAGAAAACAGTATAATATTGTTATATTTAATAAGGTTTGTAGAGAATATATATATATCGAATTTCAAATCGAATTTTCGGTATGTCATTCCGCATTTAAGAGACGATTCATTGTGATTTTTTTTATTGTTTTTGCTTTAATTTGTCTTTAATAAAGACATTATATTTTGGTTTGCAAAAGGATACGCTTTGTTTTTGAGATGTGGATGAAGGGCGATCGTTCGCTAGCGATAAAGGGATGCCATTAAACCTACATTGCACTGTCGAAAGTGGTGCTCATCCAGGCATACATCTCATTTAAAATAAGCATTTCCCAATCCAGTCCGGGAAAACCTTCCAGCTATGTAAGTGGCTTTTATTATTTTTATTTTTCATCAAAGTGTCATCCTTTAAACGAATTCTTAAAAAAAGAAATTTTACAAAAAACCAATCAAATATTAACAATATTATACAATTTTATCTTATGTTATGAACTCTTGTAAATATCATATAGCCTTAAGTATAAACTTCTCGACCAGAAATTACCATTTATATCTTATTTCATGGCAACGAGCAAATGAAGTATTTTATTTTTATTTTTATTTAATGGCTGGCTGATAGCGAGCCCAGCAATGGTATATCGTCCTTTTAAAGAGTGGATATATTCGAATTTCAAATCGAATTTTCGGTATGTCATTCCGCATTTAAGAGACGATTCATTGTGATTGTTTTCATTGTTTTTGCTTTAATTTGTCTTTAATAAAGACATTTTATTTTGGTTTGCAAAAGGATACGCTTTGTTTTTGAGATGTGGATGAAGGGCGATCGTTCGCTAGCGATACAGGGATCCCATTAAACCTACATTGCACTGTCGAAAGTGGTGCTCATCCAGGCATACATCTCATTTAAAATAAGCATTTCCCAATCCAGTCCGAGAAAACCTTCCAGCTATGTAAGTGGCTTTTATTATTATTATTTTTTCATCAAAGTGTCATCCTTTAAACGAATTCTTAAAAAAAGAAATTATATATATATATATATATATATATATATATATATATATATATATATATATATATATATATATATATATATATATATATATATATATATATATATATATATATATATATATATATATATATATATATATATATATATATATATATATATATATATATATATATATATATATATATATATATATATATAAAAATTCGATTCTGTGCAATTCCAAAGATCCGGCAATATCGAAGCACGTAATAAGTGGCTGTAGTGATTCAAATGAACTACAAGCCCGCGTAGACTTCCACAAAAGGTTCCTTACTGGAATCAGCCAGAATGGCACTGGTCTGGGGTATGGCAGTACAACCACGAGCGACGTGGACTTGAAGAAGTCTCTTTTGCGGGGAGATTACGACAGCAAGAGTATGGCTCATGCTATTGGCCTTCAATGCCAGAATGATTGGACAACAATTGGTGACTTTTGCATTCCGCCTCCAATGCACTGGAAGGTAATGCTCTATGACTGGACGCCAGAGATGCTGGAATTTTATTTGAATGCCTTTCAGCATACACTTCCAGACCCCAGTAACCTCGCTCGTTGGAGCTTTGCCGAGGATAGTTCTTGTCCCCTCTGTAGCAATACCCCTTGCACAGCTAGACACATTCTAGCTGGCTGCAAGGTGGCCTTAGATCAAGGACGGTACACTTACCGCCATGACAAAGTTCTCGCTGTTATTCGCGAGGTAATTAGTCTCTCAGTGGCTCGTGCCAACAAGGGTTTGACAGTATCCTCCAAACCCCCAATACAGTTTGTGCGGGATGGCTCTAAAGGCAAAAAACATTTAACTACAAAACCTTTCTCAATAATCGAGAAAGCTACAGATTGGATTCTGGAGGTTGATTCGGTCTCTAAGCAGTATAAATTCCCTGAAAGTCTTGGATGCACAGCCCTCCGTCCAGATATAACTCTTTACTCTCTATCTCGGAAGGTGGCTCTTATTGTAGAATTAACTGTTCCATGGGAATCAAATATCCCAAAAGACCACGATTACAAATTAAATAAATACCATGATCTTGCAAATGCCGTAACCCGGAACGGCTTCACTGTTCACCTTCACGCGGTGGAAGTTGGCGCTCGTGGCCTGCCAGCTAAATCTCTATTTCACCTCTTTAAAGATCTTGGCCTTTCCAGAAAAATAATCAACTCTTTTTTAGAAAAATTATCTAAAACTGCGATTTGCGCATCTCAAATTCTATGGCTTCGAAGGGGGAGTGAATGGGTGGCAAGGTGAACGCTCACATGTGGCAAGACAGCTGTCCTAAACCTACCACAGCCGGTTCGTAAGTCCGGAATCCACTGCTCACCCCCCAGAAGTGTAAAAAAAAATAGTATTATGATGGGCCCGACTCCGGTCGGTGAATTCCATGGCAGCTCCGTTTGTATTTATTTATATTTATTTATTATTATATATATATATATATATATATATATATATATATATATATATATATATATATATATATATATATATATATATATATATATATATATCTATATATATATATATATATATATATATATATATATATATATATATATATATATATATATATATATATATATATATATATATATATATATATATATATATATATATATATATATATATATATATATATATATATACTAGCTGACCCGTGCCCACTTCGTTGGGCGGTAAAACATTTTACCTACTTGTTATGAAATTATGAGTGTGGTTTGGTTAGTACTGAGTGCTATGATTTATTTCCTCACTGCCAAAAGACGGGTTATATTTTTACTGCATATGTATGTATGTATTTGCATGCCAATTTGACTATATTACCGTTATTTGTGAGTGTCTTCTTGTGAGTGTCTTATTTGTGAGTATCTTATCTCTTTAACCATTTATGCAGTAAAAGTAAAATTATATGCAGTAAAAGGGAAAAGTCTTTTGTTTTAAATACTTGAGACGTTAAATTTACTTATTTTGATAATAATTCATAATTGTTGATAATATGACCAATAAACATGACCTAACGATTTAAATTATTTTTTTAATGTGAAAAACTACTTTTTGTGACTTGAATATAAAAGTTTGACATATCCAGAGATTTCTTCCTACAACCTCGCAATCTTTACCTCTTTATAATATTAGTATAGATAGACGACACGGTCGCGGTTCCATACCTATGTCATATTATCTCTTTAACTATTTATTTTGTTTTAAACACTTAATACGATAAATTTACTTATTTTGATAATAATTCATAATTGTTGATAATATGACCAATAAACATGACCTAACGATTTAAATTATTTTTTTAATTTGAAAAACTACTTTTTGTGACTTAAATATAAAAGTTACATATATGCTGTCGCTGACTTTTTTGTAGGCATTATCAAGCTCTACACCTTTTTTCTAAAACTTAATCATATATCTCTCATCGTTAAGGCAGCGTTAGTTAGAAACGTTTTCGTTCGACCGTTTTTTCCGACTTACTTTGGAAATCCTACTACCACTAAAAAGTCTTTACATTTTTCGGATTAATATATAGCCTATGACACTCACAAATAACGTTCTTTCTATTGGTAAAAGAATTTTCAAAATCGGTTCAGTAAATCCAGAGATTACTTCCTACAACGTCACAAACTTTACCTCTTTATAATATTAGTGTAGATTAAAACTGCTTCCACAGCGGCGCCGACCGCGACCTTAGGTTGCGAGCGCATGTCCCAATGGCGACGTCACATGTCGCTATGGCGCCGTGAGCGACTACAGCGCTAATTTTACGCGGTGGTCGCGCGCAATCAAGTAGTTATAACCGTGTACTCATAGAGGGCGCTAAAAAATACCCCTACCGTAATCGTACCCCGCTTCATCTCATCCCTCGCCTATCTCAAAAGAAAGTTGAATTTGATTTAGCCAATAGCGTCACCTTAAGAGCAATAATTGTAAAATGTTAAAATGAAATCACGGCAAAAATCTTGGCCCTAGTTATAATGTATTTAATATTTGGTTGTACACACATTCATTTACATATTCATGTAAACATTAGACTGTTTTACAAAAGCGAAAAAAATTTTTTTCATAATCATATCGAAAATATATGGTTAGAAATGGTAAAAAAAAATGAATACAAAAAAAAGTTTGCCCAATTTTAATAAAAAATAAATTCCACCGAATCTTTTTTGACCGTTTCCAACAACATTTTCGATTTAATTTTAAAAAAATATACTTACAACACAAAAGCCGTTGTTGGTGGAAGCTCGTGCCACGTGTTGAGTACTTTTGAGGTTATGAAAAACTTGATTAACTAATCGTGCAAAATACACTCTAAATTGATAATTTTATTATTATTAATAAAATAGGAATGATTAATAGTTAATATGAGAGTTACACTGAGATAGCAAAATAATAATTGTCAACGTTACTACTACACTTGATGCATAAACAATAATGATGGCCGACAACTGTGTAGGGAGTGAGAGAAGTCTTATTGTGTGAGAGAAACAGGAGACCGGCTTTGTTCTCATCCCTACTCCGTGCTGTTTACTGGGTGAGAAGTGACACCTGTAGACAACTGGCGGGGATAACTAATTAAATGACGATTGATCAGTTATCGACCGGGGATGAAAAATGATTAAATTACTAAAATGGCTATTAAAAAATAAGGGTTGGTGATAAAAGGGTAAAAATTTAGGGTTGTATGTATTTTTTAATGCGACATAATAAAAAAATAAAGAAATTAAAAAAATGTCTAAAAATTAAAGAAAAATGTTTAGGGTGGACAACCCTTATCACTAAGGGGTATGAAAAATAGATGTTGGCCGATTCTCAGACCTACTCAATATGCTCACAAAATTTCATGAGAATCGGTCAAGCCGTTTCGGAGGAGTACGGGAACGAACATTGTGACACGAGAATTTTATATATAAGATATATATATATATATATATATATATATATATATATATATATATATATATATATATATATATATATATATATATATTTATATATATATATATATATATATATATATATATATATATATATATATATATATATATATATATATATATATATATATATATATATATATATATATATATATATATATATATATA
Source organism: Micropterix aruncella (assembly GCA_944548615.1). Classification (NCBI taxonomy): domain Eukaryota; kingdom Metazoa; phylum Arthropoda; class Insecta; order Lepidoptera; family Micropterigidae; genus Micropterix; species Micropterix aruncella. The sequence continues at coordinate 22,714,216 of OX155955.1, read as the reverse complement.
TATATATATATATATATATATATATATATATATATATATATATATATATATATATATATATATATATATATATATATATATATATATATATATATATATATATATATATATATATATATATATATATATATATATATATATATATATATATATATATATATATATATATATATATATATATATATATATATATATATATATATATATATATATATATATATATATATATATATATATATATATATATATATATATATATATATATATATATATATATATATATTCCTTAATCATTCCTTGTAAAGTTGAACCATCAACCAATCAACCATGGTAAAGTTGAAAATTTGAATTATTTTCAAATATGAGATCCTGTGCCGGTGTTTTCTATTACAGCTTCTTGCAGTCTGGGGCTATACTGTTGCCGTAAATGTGTACTGTTAAGAACTGCAAACAATGATGGAGAAGCCCGTGATTACATAACCGAGCCCGGTCAATCTCTCATCGCCACTGCTTCTGCATGACAACGTAGGTATAACGACAAATTTACTTCAAAAAGTCGCAAAGTTGCAATATCTAAATAAATACATCTTTGGTTTCTGGGACCAAATAATCATTGCCATGCGCTTTAACACCGTTGAGTTTGAGAGTGAGTTTCCTCCCTGGAGAGATCCACCAGAAAAATCAAAGGCCACTTTTTTAATAATAAATATGTTATGTTTTTTTTATTTTTAATATCTACATATTAGTTTATTACTAATCATAACTAATATACTTTATTTTTTAGGTCAGCTCGCAATCTAAAATAAGTCGTAAATCGCACATTTAGGTAGGCACAAGCGTAAGCCTATTTATATGTGTGACGTGTCTCGGATTTGCATGGATTGGAATGAATCAATTTGTCGCTTTATTAAAAAATATATATATATTATTATATTCCTTATCAAGTCTTTGTTAAAATATAAGATTTGTAAAATCAAAATTAATAAAATTTTAAATTTTAAAAAAAATCTAAAATTATTACGTATCATTTTATGTTGTTTTAATTAACTTAGACAGTTTGTATAATATGTTTTACTTACTGCTTTTTAGACTTATACAATTTGAAATGATGATGAAATAAATTAAATTAAATTAAATTAATGAAATTAAAACAAAGTAAGTATGTCAACCTATTGTATATTATGTGTCTACACTATTGTATATATTATAAACAATATAAAATAGTTGTGAAATGATCTTATTTTATTTTCCGACGGATTCTATCAGTTTTCTCCCTGGAAAGAACTGCCAGAGAAAATCAGAAGCCAATATTTTTTACTATTATTGTCATGATAAAAACACATTTTATGATTTGATAATATTTAAGCAATCATTGCCTTAACTTAATAGTATATATCAGTAGCATGCATCGGCTTTGTGGTTAAGGTAGGTACTAAGGTAGGTATTGTGTCAATTACAGACATAAGGTAGGAGGGGAGGGGGTTGCTTCATGCGTTTGATGCGAAACATTTCTACAATCGTATATAATATGATTTCGTTTTACAAAATCACCGCACTCCGACGACATGACGACGAGAACGAGACACCGAAAAGCTTAAGAAAAAATCGAGGAAGAGGAGTGCGAGGAAGTTTCCCACTCCCTTTTGGCACTGCCTGGTGTATTTCTCATAGCCCCTTACCACTTACGTATAAAATGGGACATACTATTGTACTGCGAGGGTGTATACATATATAGGCGGGAGCGGGCAGGGTGCATATATCAGCAACCCATATTTTTGAAAATGCTTATCGTTGTTTCGAACGGCTCGCGGCGCGGCAGGCGGGGGTTGTAGGGGGAGAGCGGCTGCATTACAGGCGCCAAACATCTTCTTTTTCTCTTATGAGGCGCGGCGCAACGCCCGGCAATGAGATCGCGGATATATTTGCGCGAATTATTTATAGATCATTAAAAATTCAAAATATGGCAACATTTTCGAACCGGTACCTACAAGAAGTTCATCCTCAAATGCTATTTCTGATAATAAAGCAAGTTCTATTGAATGTGCACGTCATAAAATAATCAACTAACAAAATTAGAGCTCAAAGGTCCGGCCCTGGTGTCCCCGAAAGTTTTCCCCAAAATCACCAATCAGTCGGGGATTTTCGCCTTCTCGTGTGGCTTTGGGAAAGCAGTGCCTTACCAGTGATTTCTAAAACTTTTCATCTTGCTTGATTAATTATTTCCCCAGGAAAGTAAAGATCCCGCCGACTGACATGAAAATGCGATAAATGAAAGAGATAGAGAGATGGAGAGAAAGAGAAGTTCGATAAGATATACGCCCATTCGGAAGCATTCTTTTTGTCTTAACGAAAAGTCAATCTCCCCTTTGTCCAGCCGTAATTAAAAAAAGGATCAAAGAACAATGGGCTTTGGCGATCTGTTATATAAGCCTGGGATCGGTTAAAAAGATTCATGTATAAGAATAACAGATATGTCCATAAATGGCTAAAATCGTCATAATTTAATAGTTATTTAAATTACAGTTATACATCCAAACACATTTAAAATAAATATATACTTAAATTAAAATAAATGCAATTTAGCGTATTGATGGCATTCTACTTATTATTTTATATGTTAATTTAGAGCTTACAAAATATATATTTTTAATTTAGTTTCAGGAGTTTAATACCAGAAGTTTAGATTCACTTTGATTTAGTTTCAGAAGTTTAATTTTCAGTCCTATTGGCGCTTAATTCATTTTCTCTTTGCCCGACAATAAACAGCTATAGGTATCCTATATATACAGGTGAGAGTTTTATTTTTAACTCGTTTTTTTTTTGTATATGGATCAAGACAAAGGTTATATCAGAAGGTTCCCATATACAGTTCATTAGTATGTTCATTCAAAATTATCCATGTATTAACAAACTATTTTCGTAAAATAAAAAATAAGTAGGTAGTAGGCCACATCAGCGTAGTTAATTAGCGGTAAAAGTGAAGATTGTGCCATTTGGCGTTTAATACAAAGATGTAAAAGATTCTGAACCCGTTTAAAAGAATGGATAGTGTAGACAGGACAATCTTAACCAGGTAGTTATCTATTTGTATCTATATCAACACATAAGGATTTTTTTATTTCAAATTCAAAGAAAGAAAGAAAAAGACGGAAAATTAACAATAGACATAAATATATATTTTTTAAAATATTAAATATTGGCCTAACTAAGATTTATTCAATTCAACAATAGTGACGAAAGTCAAGAAAGTACTACACATAAATGCTTTTTTTACGATTTCAAAATATCATCCAAGGGCGATATTATACAATTAAATGATATGAATGTTAAAGAAACTTAAAGAATACTTTTTTGGGTTTATAATATGTAAAGTGACGGTCGAAAGTTTAAACCAACCGAAACAGGAAAACAATAATAATAAGAATAGGTCCAGTTATAATCATACGTAGGTATACAATAGACTGAATAATTGATTATGCATACTCTGTAGCTATGCGCGCGTGATAATAACTATATTTGATAACAACGCTAATGAAATAACCATTAACAGGGTCGACTTGGACATTTGCGTAATTAATAAAGTAATTAATTATTAAATATTAATGATCGACGTTTCTATTGAAATAGTATGTATATACATAGGTAGGCATACTTGTTTATTAGGTTATATATAATAATTGAGTGTTATTTCCACGTATTCATAAACTTCAGCATACTAGCATATTTTCCAGCAAACGAAACATTCCAGTTCCCTTACAATTGGTAGGAACATTTCAGAAGCCTTATTATAGATTAATCAGCGGTTTTAGACTCAAAAGATCCAAATTTATGTTTAAATGTATCCTCTTTTTATCCATTAAGAAAGTGACAACACTTTCTTACCTTTATATTATGTATAATCTCATTATATCTGATTCATTTTAGAGACTGGAAGTATTGACAGTTGAAAACAACATTGACTTGACTTCTCTATAGAAATGACTCAATAGAAAAAGGCCTTTGAAGTAAATATCTACACAATAATCTCGAATACTGAAAGCGCTATAGAAATGTTCTTTTCAATCTAGGTGACATTTAACAAATTCTAAAAAATTAAAGGAATGATTAAGGAATATATATATATATATATATATATATATATATATATATATATATATATATATATATATATATATATATATATATATATATATATATATATATATATATATATATATATATATATATATATATATATATATATATATATATATATATATATATATATATATATATATATATATATATATATATATATATATATATATATATATATATATATATATATATATATATACTTTTTTATTGAAAATTTTGTATTTTTATACACTTTAGGGTTTTTGGTTAGTGAAAGGGATAGAGTTGAGTACCTTAGCCGGCTAAGGTAAGGTTTTCCTGTTTCGGTTGGTTTAAACTTTCGACCGTCACTTTACATATTATAAACCCAAAAAAGTATTCTTTAAGTTTCTTTAACATTCATATCATTTAATTGTATAATATCGCCCTTGGATGATATTTTGAAATCGTAAAAAAAGCATTTATGTGTAGTACTTTCTTGACTTTCGTCACTATTGTTGAATTGAATAAATCTTAGTTAGGCCAATATTTAATATTTTAAAAAATATATATTTATGTCTATTGTTAATTTTCCGTCTTTTTCTTTCTTTCTTTGAATTTGAAATAAAAAAATCCTTATGTGTTGATATAGATACAAATAGATAACTACCTGGTTAAGATTGTCCTGTCTACACTATCCATTCTTTTAAACGGGTTCAGAATCTTTTACATCTTTGTATTAAACGCCAAATGGCACAATCTTCACTTTTACCGCTAATTAACTACGCTGATGTGGCCTACTACCTACTTATTTTTTATTTTACGAAAATAGTTTGTTAATACATGGATAATTTTGAATGAACATACTAATGAACTGTATATGGGAACCTTCTGATATAACCTTTGTCTTGATCCATATACAAAAAAAAAACGAGTTAAAAATAAAACTCTCACCTGTATATATAGGATACCTATAGCTGTTTATTGTCGGGCAAAGAGAAAATGAATTAAGCGCCAATAGGACTGAAAATTAAACTTCTGAAACTAAATCAAAGTGAATCTAAACTTCTGGTATTAAACTCCTGAAACTAAATTAAAAATATATATTTTGTAAGCTCTAAATTAACATATAAAATAATAAGTAGAATGCCATCAATACGCTAAATTGCATTTATTTTAATTTAAGTATATATTTATTTTAAATGTGTTTGGATGTATAACTGTAATTTAAATAACTATTAAATTATGACGATTTTAGCCATTTATGGACATATCTGTTATTCTTATACATGAATCTTTTTAACCGATCCCAGGCTTATATAACAGATCGCCAAAGCCCATTGTTCTTTGATCCTTTTTTTAATTACGGCTGGACAAAGGGGAGATTGACTTTTCGTTAAGACAAAAAGAATGCTTCCGAATGGGCGTATATCTTATCGAACTTCTCTTTCTCTCCATCTCTCTATCTCTTTGATTTATCGCATTTTCATGTCAGTCGGCGGGATCTTTACTTTCCTGGGGAAATAATTAATCAAGCAAGATGAAAAGTTTTAGAAATCACTGGTAAGGCACTGCTTTCCCAAAGCCACACGAGAAGGCGAAAATCCCCGACTGATTGGTGATTTTGGGGAAAACTTTCGGGGACACCAGGGCCGGACCTTTGAGCTCTAATTTTGTTAGTTGATTATTTTATGACGTGCACATTCAATAGAACTTGCTTTATTATCAGAAATAGCATTTGAGGATGAACTTCTTGTAGGTACCGGTTCGAAAATGTTGCCATATTTTGAATTTTTAATGATCTATAAATAATTCGCGCAAATATATCCGCGATCTCATTGCCGGGCGTTGCGCCGCGCCTCATAAGAGAAAAAGAAGATGTTTGGCGCCTGTAATGCAGCCGCTCTCCCCCTACAACCCCCGCCTGCCGCGCCGCGAGCCGTTCGAAACAACGATAAGCATTTTCAAAAATATGGGTTGCTGATATATGCACCCTGCCCGCTCCCGCCTATATATGTATACACCCTCGCAGTACAATAGTATGTCCCATTTTATACGTAAGTGGTAAGGGGCTATGAGAAATACACCAGGCAGTGCCAAAAGGGAGTGGGAAACTTCCTCGCACTCCTCTTCCTCGATTTTTTCTTAAGCTTTTCGGTGTCTCGTTCTCGTCGTCATGTCGTCGGAGTGCGGTGATTTTGTAAAACGAAATCATATTATATACGATTGTAGAAATGTTTCGCATCAAACGCATGAAGCAACCCCCTCCCCTCCTACCTTATGTCTGTAATTGACACAATACCTACCTTAGTACCTACCTTAACCACAAAGCCGATGCATGCTACTGATATATACTATTAAGTTAAGGCAATGATTGCTTAAATATTATCAAATCATAAAATGTGTTTTTATCATGACAATAATAGTAAAAAATATTGGCTTCTGATTTTCTCTGGCAGTTCTTTCCAGGGAGAAAACTGATAGAATCCGTCGGAAAATAAAATAAGATCATTTCACCACTATTTTATATTGTTTATAATATATACAATAGTGTAGACACATAATATACAATAGGTTGACATACTTACTTTGTTTTAATTTCATTAATTTAATTTAATTTAATTTATTTCATCATCATTTCAAATTGTATAAGTCTAAAAAGCAGTAAGTAAAACATATTATACAAACTGTCTAAGTTAATTAAAAGAACATAAAATGATACGTAATAATTTTTGATTTTTTTTTTAAATTTAAAATTTTATTAATTTTGATTTTACAAATCTTATATTTTAACAAAGACTTGATAAGGAATATAATAATATATATATTTTTTAATAAAGCGACAAATTGATTCATTCCAATCCATGCAAATCCGAGACACGTCACACATATAAATAGGCTTACGCTTGTGCCTACCTAAATGTGCGATTTACGACTTATTTTAGATTGCGAGCTGACCTAAAAAATAAAGTATATTAGTTATGATTAGTAATAAACTAATATGTAGATATTAAAAATAAAAAAACATAACATATTTATTAGTAAAAAAGTGGCCTTTGATTTTTCTGGTGGATCTCTCCAGGGAGGAAACTCACTCTCAAACTCAACGGTGTTAAAGCGCATGGCAATTATTATTTGGTCTCAGAAACCAAAGATGTATTTATTTAGATATTGCAACTTTGCGACTTTTTGAAGTAAATTTGTCGTTATACCTACGTTGTCATGCAGACGCAGTGGCGATGAGAGATTGACCGGGCTCGGTTATGTAATCACGGGCTTCTCCATCATTGTTTGCAGTTCTTAACAGTACACATTTACGGTAACAGTATAGCCCCAGACTGCAAGAAGCTGTAATAGAAAACACCGGCATAGGATCTCATATTTGAAAATAATTCAAATTTTCAACTTTACCATGGTTGCACAAACAAAAATATTTGAGCAAAAGCAAACGACGGAAAGACAAATAAACTGCCGATTCTTAAAAAAGAATAACATGGCCTTGAATTAAAATTTATTTGAATGTGAAATTCCAACTCAAACCCAAGTTATCTAAGTTCAAAAAGGCCAGTGTGAATAAACAGCAATTATGTACATAGGTGAAGACCCAATATTTATATCGCAATATGTTCTATGAAGCGAGAAATTCCTGGACGAAATTCGATTATAATGTTGATATATTTTTTCCTGTGAGGATCATGACAATCGCTATGGAGTTATACATTTAAAAATCTTGCATTAATCACAGAGACGAAGGTTTGAAGAACACTCTAAACAAATTAGTTACCTTTCGCGATTTGCTAGTTTTCCATATTCGAGAGAGAGAATCTCTCGCGATATCGACAGACAATGCTGCCCCGAGAGCAAAGACATGACTGTGAGCGACACAGAGGAATAGTGCTGTCCGTTCTGAGAGTGGAGGCGAAATCAAGGTCGAGAGAAATCGAATGGGACGTTCACCGAGCCACTGTATACTGTACAGGCCGCTCAAGATACGCTGTCAATGGAAAGCAGACATGCGTTCAGATGTATTTGCAGCAACTAATGGGAAGGGAAGAATTGAGCATGAATATTATTACATTATGTACGCAATGAAAAACTATTGCAGAAAATGTAATGTATACATGTAATAATGAATTACGTCGTTGATGACATTACTAAATTGATTAGGAAGGAGGAGGAGAAATCATTCAAGCTAACTCCAAGAATACTGGAAGTCACCCAAATTATTGTATAAGGTTACTCGGTTTACCGTTATCAAACAGAAATGGAAGTAGTCCTATGTGAAGTTGACCTGGAAACCTTTAAATTCAGCAGCATCTGCATTGCAGTTTCTAGATTTGCAGCTGTAAGTTTGATTTGCAGCTGTAAGTGCAGCGGGGTGAGGTTTACCGTTTCAAACAGAGTGAAAATTAAAAAAAAACCTCTTGATTATTGGGTACGACATATCTTTTTATCAAAAATATTGAGTACAACGTCCGATTAATATAAATGTTGACATTCTCATTCTCAAAATCAAACCGAAATATTAAATAGGATTCCAATATTGTACCGATTTGAATACAAAAAAGTCTATTATAATATTACAGTTATTCATATTAAAACAAACGATGCGCCAACTTAATATAATCGACCGCTACGTTAAATGGAAAATCTCCCAACATTTTAGACCGCAGTCTGCGGTTCGCCCCAAGTTGACGAGTACGAGATGAGCTATGGAGTTCTTTGTACATCTGAGGCGACCCCACCTCATTGTGGGAAATATTTAATGACGACTGTGAAAAGTTTGTCGATAACTGCCAACATAGTTTGCTGGTGAATGCTGGCTATGAGAACTCCGATTATATGGATACCCCGGTATCCATATGGATGACAACCTCTCATGGCGGCCACATATTCGAAAAATGCGACGCAAACTCTTTGGCCGGTTTCATTCGCTGAATAGGCTGAAAAATATCCTCCCGAAAGAGAGCAAGATTACGATTTGTCAGTCTGCTCTGCTCCCCCTTCTGGATTATGGAGATGTCGCATTTCTCGACCTCACAGAGGAGTTATCCACTAAATTTGAGCGTCTTCAAAATGTTTGCATTCGTTATATCCATGGCCTCAGAAAATTTGACCACATCACGGAGTACAGAGAGAAGTTTCACTGGCTGTCGACCCGGGAGAAAAGAGACATGCGAGTTCTTTGTATGTTTTTCAAGATCTTGGATGGCGTTGCTCCCAATTATCTTACCGGCAGATTTACTGCACTATCGGCTCATAGACGCCCTCTGAGACCAAAAGACAACCTGCTACTCTCTATGCCTATTGCCTAGTCACAGCACTGACTTCTTCTCATTCTATTTCACCGTGGATGGTCCCCGTCTGTGGAATGCTTTGCCAAAAATGTGAGAACCGCGCCAAGCATAACAAGTTTTAAAGACAGACTCAGAGAGCATTTGAAATCTTCCAGATAAATTCCCTCTCCCCTCCCATCCCCTCCTTTTTAAAACTTTAGCGTCCTTACATTGTTAGATTATTTTGGTGTGGCACATCCTGTGCCCACAAAGAAAGTATATATTTCTTTCTATCCCCTTTTATTTTATTTGCCATATTCTTTATATAGTATAAACGTTATATAAACATCTCCATTACGGAAACAATGAATGCGTTTATACTAAGGTGTTATATAACAATATAGCCTATAAAATCCTATATAATAAAAAATGTATCTACTCTAAAATTGAGTTTCGGTTATTATTAAATATTTTAAAATTAAAACCTAATTTTGAAATTCAGCATAAAGAGCGAGGTAAATCTATTTTATGACAACAACTAATAATTCCGCTTATATCTATAAATAACCAATAGATGTAGAAAGTTTATTTTATTTTATTTATTTTTTATTATTTTATTTTAGTTGTATAAAGTTTGTTTTAGTTTATTACCATTCAAAATTCTAAACCGTCTCGTCAAGTTTATTTTACTCAACGGCTGCAAAGGCGGAAATGGAGTCCATTGGAATGGCGGAGCAGGCGAAAGGGGCACCCATCCCCTCTCCCTAACAGGGAGCTTACCCCACATATTGGGTTGTCTAGGTCATGTTGGAGCCGTACTGTCAGGCACGGCGGTGCAATAGAGTAGGTGGCGGAGGAGACCCTAGGGGGTTCAACGGCAGCGCTCACAGTCCTAAGATTGGATTAGTATCTTGGCGTCAGGTGGCAACCGGCCGTAAAACACCATTGCTACTTTTTATTCCTTGTCCATGAAATTACACAATATGAAAATGAGCACAAATACTATGGCGTCCCCCGTAACCCGAGAGAAGCTCAACTCGACGCCGACACAGCACAAGATCATGCTCTGTGGAGGAGAAGGACAAGGCAGGCCGATCCCAAGTAAAAAGGACAGGGTCTAGAAAGAAGAAGAAGAGTTGTAGAATGTTTAGATTTATCAAAAGTCATATTTCAATTCATAAATAAATTTCCCTAATTTCGTTACTTATATAGAAATAAGAAAGAAAAACAACACATATTTTCATGACATTTACGTGACTACACCAAGCCCAAACTTTGAATATGTGTGTTTAAAAATCGCCTAAAATAAGCCTCAAATATTAAATATGTACAACCTATTTACTCTTTTTTTCTAGTATCACCGCAAGGCCCAATCAACGCCCCACCAGTTCTGGTACTGAATAGAAGATGGGAGTTGCCATCGTTGGAGAAGATCGGAGCCGTGGTGACCAGGGTTGGCGCGAAAGACACGGAGTCGGATGACCTGGAATTTGGTCTGGAGCCGTCAGGCGACTCCTCCTCCATGCCCTTCAGGATAGACAAGACCACAGGTGTGGTATATCTCAATGAAACCCTGGAGAATAGGGTGAGTAATTCGTTGTAACTAAATTAAATACAAATAAAATTTTAGTGAAATTAAGTAAAAAACATATCTGTATTGCATGAGTACAATAAATGTGTAAACACTTTTCAGCAATTCTTGTATTTTTGACTGATGTATATGCGTTGACAAAGAAGATTAAAAACAATAGGCCCCATGCACGAAGAAAACCAGCCAGAAAACCGATTTTGAATTGCCTTGAAGTATCGGTAAATTTAATGTAAAACACTTTTTAAATGTATAACCCTGCTGAAACATTTTATAAAATAGTTTGGTTCTTCTTCGTGTTATGTTTTTTTATGCTTTATATTCGAAGAACATATAATAGCTTTTATATTCGAAGAACATAAAATTCTACACATTTTATTAAACGCCGGAAAAAAATATCCCGTCAAATGGGCTGAATATTATATTTATTTATTTATTTTATTTATTTATATAAGTAATGCAAATATTAAAAATAAGAGTAAACAATTTCAGCGTAGGAATTATGCACAAAAATACTTACAAAATTGAATCAAAAGCAGAAAAAAGAATACATCGCATAGTCTAGTGGCAACGTCACCTAACTAGGCCGGGACCTGTTCTAAGGTAAACATTTATTTTTTAATGTGCTTGCAACAATACTGTGTTTATAAAAATGGCATATATTCCAAGTAGGTACATATGCAAACAATAAAAAACTATATTAAAAATGACTAAATACTTAAATTTAATAATTAAATAAAATTAGAAGTGGAAAATTAAAATGTCAGCAAATAAATTCAAATCAGAAAAAAAACAAAACAATTTAAAATAGTCAAAATTAAATAAGAATTTAAACAAAATAGTCCTGCATTTTACTTATAACTAAGATAAAATAGTGTTAAAACTAAAACAAATTATCTCCTAATATACTTTAAAACAAAATAATAATAATAATAATAATAAATAAAATAATAATAATAATATAATATAAGATTCAAAATATTCAAATGTCCAGGTTACATTATATTGTCCAATATTTTTGAAATTCCTTGTCTTCCCTCTTTTATTAGCCAGTTTCTAAGCAGCCTTTTAAAGTAGGTCTTATTTTGCGCCGATTTTATGTCGCTAGGAATAGCATTGAAAAACCTTGGGGCAATGAATGCATAGGTGCGCTGACCAAAAGTAGTATACCTTCTGGGTACTATCATATTAATGTCTTCGGAATACCTCGTTGATATGGTATTTTGTTTTAAATAAATTATTTATTTTAAATAAATTATTCTTAGATTTTCGATTTTATATTAAAAATATTATGACTAGCTTGAAAATAAATACTTACGAATGATTTCAATATTTTTAAGATAATTAATGTAAGAATCTAAACGACAAATTAGATCGCTATAACTGCTATATCTGTATTTGCTGTCCTTATATTGTTTAACCCGAAATAAATTAATAGTTTATAATTCAGAAATGACTGCGATTACATATTTTGTTAACCAAACTGGCTGCTATGAAAAAACATCAGATATATATTTATGAAATGAAAATGAAGGTTGCAAAGAAGTAAAATATAAAAATGACATTATGTTCAAATGACAATGAAAGCGAGTTCTTTCAGGTTTACCGGTTAGTGTTTTGTATGGCTGCCTGAGAGGGTTTATACTTTCGAATAAAAATCGACCTTTCTTTACGTAGAAAACCTAAAATACTGCCGACGTCTTTTGCTCGAAACCTCGTTATTATGAATAATATTATTGTTACGGGACAATGCGGTTTAATATTTGAAGAAAAACACAGAAATAAAAAGAAAACACCTAAAATCAAAAACGCGACGAATTGCGGAAATAGCGAAAACATTTGACATTTTGGGGCTGCTTTTCGATAGCAGTTGCGATTATTGCTACCAGGAGGCTCTGGCATCCAAGTCTGAAGTATTCGTGCACGGTGCATATAAGTCAGACAGACGATATCTATATATAGTTATCTATATGTATTTAGATTTATTTTAAGACAAAAAATATGTATTTGGATGTATTTTTTAATATAAATAAATGACGTTTTCAATAAAATATGAAACATTGCGTATAGATTGGGCGTACATCGAATACGCTTAGAAAAAGTTGTTGAACCTTTAGAAGAATCGTTGAACCTCATAGAAGAATCGTTGAACCTCATAGAAGAATCGTTGAACCACATTCAATCCTAATGCGATTTCTTATAATTATCGCAAAATCAATAACAGAAGAACCAAAGTTAGAAAATAGAGTATCAATAAGTTTTAAATAGCCAAAACGTTCGCATTTCTTTGCAGCTGAAGTGATAGATGCAGATGAAGAAGAAGTTTTATGTATATAAATAATTATTTGATTTCAAAACGTAAATAAAACATTGCCATTCGTTTAAATGATTGACTTACATCGAATCAAATCAAGGTCTCTTCCGCCACTTAACATATAATAATTAAAGTAATTATCGCCACACCTGCGCTATTCACGCAATGGAAATGTTTTTTTTTTAAATTACTGATCATAATCGATTAATACTTAATTAGATTTTCTTTGTCATCACCAAAACTAGTTGCTTATGTGTGTTTACATCCTGGAAGGTATGGCATAATTTTAATGTAAAATAGCCCAGTGTTGCATTGAAATTTTATTGGACAAGCAATAAATGAATAATTTAATATTTAAATTTTCATAACTCATTTTGAAGAATTGATAGAATATTTGAGTGAATAACAATATAATATTATTACATAATAATAAACGAAAGAAAATGAACATAGGAGTACAGTGAGGACAATAGGTTTTGGAGACTGAGCCGCAGAGGTAAAAAACAAAGACGAGAACGCCCGTTTATTGCGTCATACTTATTTTATTATTTTATTATTATAAAATAATGTTTGATCGTAAACAGTTCAGCTCAGTTTTAGTTGTTATTCAATACGTATAAAATACATTACGTACACATACTGAACGTCAAAAGAGAATAGTAGTATATTATATATTTTTCTAGCAAATTCTACAAGTAAAATGTTACTGGAAAGAACCGCCAAGTCCATTTTTTTGATACTGTTATTGTCAAATAACATATTGATGCTATATAATTCAAAAATATTTGATATCTTCGGTCGTTGTCGTCCACGTCCACGACGTTTCCGTGAATTAAAAACATGAAACAGAAAGAAAAAATACAGTTAGAAAAACATCGTAATACTGTATAGGGCAATCAAATACGCCATATAATCAATGTATATTTAAATATATCTTTACCTTATTACACCTAAATCTATGTATTTAAGTGAATTCTACAAAATAAAATACTCTAAATTTCGACGTAGGAAAATAGTCTTAAGTTAGTCAATAATGTTAAATATAGCCTTTGAGTTATAGTACTTTGAGTACCTACTTTAAGATAACGTTGAGAATAAAATGTATTTTGATTAGCAGTCTGTAATAGTTGAGTAGTCATTTATTTTCAAATATGTTTTTTACACATCGTGTTTTTAATGCGATACTTTAAAAAAATATTCGCCCGGAAAGTTTAAAGTTTCTTTAGGGATTTTATTATAAAAGTAAATACACTGCCTCATAAAAGAGGACCCTACTTTTTTAAGTCGAAATTTGGGAAATAAAAGTTCATTATCTTCTCGTGTTTACATTGTGGCGGTCATTTACTTGTGTGAATTGTATTAGGTTTTTGCGAGCATACATTATATTTGCAACAATAAATTGAAGTGTGAGGATATTAATTTCCTTAAAAAGTTCTGGCTTTGCCTCCCTAGAACTTAGTCCGTATATAAGCGAATAGTCCTCTTTTGCAACAGCAACATAAATTCCATGTTAACAGCCTTTCCCCATACTATTATACTATAAGACATAATGCTATGGAAATAGCTGAAGTAGACTAGTTGCATCGTTTCCACCTCCGTCATTGTCTGATTTTTCTAACTACAAACGCTGCAGAGGTAAGTCTACCAGCTAACCCAAAAAAAATAGCAGCAGTTATCCCAAAAAAATACCAGCAGTTATCCCAAAAAATACCAGCAGTTATCCCAAAATAATACCAGCAAGTTCCAGTCTAACTTTTCTTTGTATTAAATGTGCATCAACCTGTTTATTATTTGTGATTGTGAATTTAAAACTTAGTACAATATTGAAAAACTTAGTACAATATTGTGCACGACTACCAACAAATCTTTTAAGTAATTTAAAGAAAAAAAGAAAGAGTTAAGCTCACGAATACATTTCTATTACGATCTTAGCCCTAGACAAACCTGTCTCAAACAACATCGAAGTTTACTAAACCTGAGGACATTTCTGAAATTATCAAGAGGATGATACGGGAAATGTAATAATAATGTTCATAATGTTGAACATCGCATATTTATGTATGATTTACCTTCAGAAATATTTCACTAGCGTATCCAATACCTATAATTTTATCAGCTATATGTGTATCTGATACGCAGCGTCAATTTGTACTTTATTAGAGTATTTGTGAACGGCAACGCCACGATCATGTGATGGATCTCTAGTTTAGCATCGCATATTTGAAATTCCCAGACAAAATTCTAGAATTGAAAATAAATAACCATTATACCGGTATAACGTTTCTATGTGATTAGTAGCTTTCGAGTATAAAATATACATAATTAGAGGCTGTGGTCATTATATATGTCAAAACAAATATTGGTGAAATATGAGTATTATTAAGCATTTGATGGTAGTATGATAACATTTTATTATCGGAGAGGTCAATGACCATTGCCCTCATACCGTTGTATGCCACATTAAAATGCTTAAAGCTTACATTAACCTCGATCACACATCTTTCACTCCTACTGCTTAAACATCAGCAATAATATCAAGTTCCTATGTATAAACAGGCATTTATTAGACCTCTCCCAAAAACTTCTTCATGTATAATAATAATAATAATAATAATAATAATGCTTTATTTAAGAGAAAGTAGTACAAAAATTATGTCTTAAAAACTACCCAACTAGGTTAATGCCCGTACTAGGGTAGATTCTTTTCTTTTAAATTGAGATGCGCACGTAATTTTATATTGCAATTATAGAACTATGGTGATATTCTACATGTTTATATAATATTAAACATTATACATATATTATTCTCATTTATATATAAATATATACATTTACCTACTTGTATTATTTACATACTATTATTATTTACATACATTTGCATTTACATACACGTATTTATTAGTAATATATATTTGTAATATTAAATTAAATTGAAAACGTCGTTTTAAACGAGGATATGTGTAATAATTTCAGCTACCTTTTCCCTGCCGGTCTCAAACAATAACACTTCAAAGGGCAATGGCTAAAAATGTATGTGGGCTGGGCCCACCTCTTCAATAACAATAAAGCATATACCATTGGAAATATATATTTATGTGAAGTATTTATGACTACTACA
Source organism: Micropterix aruncella (assembly GCA_944548615.1). Classification (NCBI taxonomy): domain Eukaryota; kingdom Metazoa; phylum Arthropoda; class Insecta; order Lepidoptera; family Micropterigidae; genus Micropterix; species Micropterix aruncella. The sequence continues at coordinate 22,697,825 of OX155955.1, read as the reverse complement.
ACTCACCTAAATTATGAGCCATTTCGGAGTTTTGAATTTCGGAATTATTTTAAATAAAACTAATTACACGATAACCCAATGTTACTTCAAGTATTTATTTGAAACATCCATAACAGATAGTATATTATAAGGTACGGTCATTAGGCACACCATGTTCGACAGCTGACCTTATCATATTACTATTACTATCATTTCATCATATTACATATTACTTCATATATCAGTAAACAGATCGGCAATGAAATCATGAGACACATTACAAAGATCGATCAATATATATCTCAGTCATTCCCCTCCATATTCTGCTGACAAACTTGAGCATTCTTGGAAATAAACATGTATAGTTTGTACTCTGCTACGGTTTAACAGTTATTAAAAATATAATGTCTGGATGTGTTAGGAGGTGAACCTTATATATCCTCATTGCGTGCGCGCAAACATTCACACAGAGACTCAGTGTAGGGTGGAGTGAAGGTAGGAACGACAACCTACCGTGCATAAAGTAACAGACGGTTGTTTGGAATGCAACCGATAATAAAATGCGCAAAATTTACAATAAATAATCAACATTTTAACAAAATAAAAACCGACTCCATTTTTTTTAAAAAAAGTTCAGTGGCCATGTCATGGTGAAACTTAGAACGGGCTATCATAATAGAATGTGTATACGAAATTTCGTGTCTGTGCTGTCGACCGTTGATGAGTTCCCTCGTTGGAAGCCAACCCTGGGTGTCACAGTCTTGTCTCGATGAAACCTAGAACAGGCTGTCGTAATTGAACGCATATACAAAATTTCGTGTCTGTGCTGTTGACCGTTAAGAAGTACTCTCGTCGGGAGCCAACCCTAGATGCAGCAGCCATTTCATGGTGAAACTTAGAACGGGCTATCATACTTGAATAAGTATACAAAATTTCGTGTCTGTGCTGTTGACCGTTAAGGAGTCCCCTCGTTGGTAGCCAACCCAGGGTGTAGAATAATAATATGCTCATGCTCACCATAAAAAAAATGCTCATGCTCACATTGTAATCGGAATTGAATCAACATGTACATTTTCAACTTCATATGATAATATTTGAGGAGTTCGCTCAATTTCTCTGGATCCCATCATCAGAACAGGATTTTGATAAAAATGGGACCAATCTGCACGTATATCCTTTCAAATAAAAAAAATAATTTTTCAAATCAGCTCATAAATTTTATAGTTTTTATATTGAATAGCATCTCTGCTATTCAATATAATAGCATCTCTGCTATTCAATATAATAAATTTTATAAAAAAACTTTAAAGCACAACATGATAAACATAATATAGACAGCCAATATCAATATAAAACTATAAGATAGGTATATAGATGCATTTAAACTATTAGAACTAATTATAATAAAACTATACAAACTATCAGATTATAAACCTATATCCATTTAGGTTATAGAATGGTTGAATTATGTCATTGTGTTTTTTTTAGGTTACGTACGTTCTTAGGTTAGGTTAGGTAGGTAGTAAATAATAAAACTAAAAGTAACATACATTTCATTTCCATTTTCAGGTGGGTCAAATGTTCTCATTGTACGTCACTGTCTCCGATGGCGAACTCACAGCTAAGACTGAAGTATTAGTATCTGTTTACAACTCCACAGGCGGTGGTAGACCGCCGTCTTTCTCCAATCACCGGCCAAATGGATTCCAGTTCCCCCCAGGGTTCCGTAACGTACACCCACCTCCACCCCCCTCTATACCCTCCAACCTGAATCCCTTCAATAACTTCAATTATCCATCTATGTCGATACAATCGCCTCCGTCGCTTTTCCCACCAGGGATTACCCCGAATATCACCCCTCCCAAAGTACAAACGAAAACTTACATGAACGACGATATCAACGGCACTACAACATCTACAACAACATCGGAGAAAACAACTACTACAGATGCTGATACCAATACCACAACAAGTCCATCGACAGTTACGACTACGTCGAACGATACTACAACGACAAGCGATAAACCATTGGACGAAACGACGAAGAATGTTGTCGAGGTTGTATCAAATGATATTGGCAATGGAGACATCAAGAATACAACGGCCGGTGAAGTGGATGAGGTGGTACAGACGAATCACGATGTGATGGTTACAGTGATACCAATCGTTGCTGTGATTGTAGTGTTTTTAGTGGTCGGTGCAGTGTCATTCCTAGTTTGGAGAAGGTACTTCTTTAAGAAGACGAAAACCAAGGAGGATATGGTGAGTTTTATTTCATTACTTTTTAAAAGAAGGTATGTTAGGTAGGTATATTACTTTCCCGGCCTATCAAACGACCAGAACGAAAAATATTGTGAACGCGCAGAAAAAAAAATCGAGACTAAGACGGAAATATCTATTTTGAGCCATCCTAAAACGATTAAGACCCTTTCCAGATTAATGTCTGCCTGTGTGTCTCTCTGTCTATCTGTCGGTCTATGTGTCTGTCTGTCACCCAAACGCTTAATCTGATCGAGCTGAGATTTGGTATGCAGGCATCGTTTGATCACGGCAAGATTTGTAAAGATTGTAATCGAAATCGGCCCAGGGGGCGCACTAGTAATATCAGTCTCGAAATATTGGACTCAGAGACCTAAAAATGTGTACACAGATGCCGTGTTGGGCCAAAAACACATTGTAAAATTTTAGTTGGGATATCTCATATACCTACAAGCTACTCTAATAAGATTTAAATTGCGCTATACATTTTAATCAAATTTTAACGCTGAACCGCCCGAGGCTAGCTGAGAAATGAACCGTGCCGACTGAGGCCGTTGTGTAACGGAACCCAGGCAGGCTTGTGTGACGGATTATCGATTTTATTTATGAAATTGATATTCAGATGAAATTAATCCTTGCCGGGAAAGTCTTGGGGTGACACAACCGTTTTTTAGAAGATATGTTACATGAACTGTCCGCGCTACTTGCAGAGCTTTATTTTTGTTGACTGCCTTGTGTGACTGTCTTTCAAACACAGCAAGAAGGGTATCGATAGTAACAACATATTGAATTTCTCGTAACTTAGATTTGCGAAAGGCATGCAAATCATCTCTGAATCTGTCCTAAACCTAGATAAAATATAGGATATGGATCGTTTGATTGGCTTCATGAATTATCCACATCCAACTCATTTATATCCACCGTTTAAAATAATGCCCTGGACACTAACTGGAGTAGTTCTTTCCAATTGTTGAGAAAGTCTGCATGAAGTCTGATCTTCAATCTACGTAGGTTAAAGAAATCAATGGTTTTAACTAGCCCGTGATATACGAACAAGCTACAAGGCAAAGTATGCTGGAGAGACGGCAGAAAATCATTTTAAAACAATGACAAGCTACAATTTTAAGACCCCACGCCTCCCGGATGCATGATGTCATTGATCTCTGCATCTATTGTGATATGAAATCGAAGACTATCGCGGTTGTTTGACATTATAAATAGGATAGAAAACGAATTTACCGCGTGAAATTTGTAGGACCCGACGTTTCGGTGACGTTGCAGCCGCCGTTGTCAAGGGTAAACTGAAGAGCTGTCAGTCCGTTGTTTTGCGGGTAGGCCGCAAACCGCTGCCGCCACTGCGTAGGTTATAACGGTGGTGGGGGGCCGGGCTCGGAGCGCGGGAATTTTTAAAATCCGTCTTGCACACAACACTCACTGTATCCTGTTTTACGTCTTTGCGCCGAACGCAAGACGTAAAACAGGATACAGTGAGTGTTGTGTGCAAGACGGATTTTAAAAATTCCCGCGCTCCGAGCCCGGCCCCCCACCACCGTTATAACCTACGCAGTGGCGGCAGCGGTTTGCGGCCTACCCGCAAAACAACGGACTGACAGCTCTTCAGTTTACCCTTGACAACGGCGGCTGCAACGTCACCGAAACGTCGGGTCCTACAAATTTCACGCGGTAAATTCGTTTTCTATCCTATTTATAATCTATTGTGATATTGTTTACGAAGGTCTTTGAAGTACTGCAATATTTCGCATAGTTGGAGTTGTAAAATTTTGTATTATTCGATTATCTCGTTTTTGTGTTCGTGGGAAATTAGATTTTCCCTCAGTCACTTCACATCGCATTGATTTTTGTTACCTGATTTGTCGTCAACTTTATAATTTTTAACACAATTTAAGTTTAGGAGATTTTTTCGATGAAATCAAACAGCTCTTTTAATATAAAATCGGGGGTTAATGGGCCCTTGCTGAGTTGGCCACGGAGACCCATTCTGTTCAGGGTTGGTCACACTCACGGGTCAACCTATCTGGCGGCCTCCACGCATGAAGTGCAAGCCTGGGTAGGACTCTGGCCTTATGGTCAGTTTCCCCTAGGAATCAAACTTCTGGCACTCCTGGACGGTCTGCGCACCGTGCGGCGTAAGCCAATCGACTGTGCACTCTGACTAACATCTTGCGGTGTCGACTACAACGGGCGAGCCCGTCACCACAGGACGTTTTAACGATTAGTCGTTCTGTCGCCCTGCAGTGAACGTAGAAGACTTTGGACAGTACAATTCTACGTCCAGCTACGTCACAACCCGTGAGAGTCCAACGCCTTACCGCGAGTGAGCCAGGAATAAACCCGGCGGGCTCGAGATACTCGCGCCCTCACTTCCAATTGTGACCAGATTTCTCCGGTCTCTCGATTGGTTCCGAGTTCGAGGTCGCTTGCGCGGTCCTCTCCCTTACGAAGCGTTGAAACGGAGTGCACCGAATCTTTCGCGGACCAAGGCGTCCTTTGCCCGACTCTGAACCGGGATCGGATGGCCAATGGTCATTTCAAGAGCAGTCGCCGTAAGGTAGACAACTACCCCCGCTCTATAGGAAACAATACAGTTCCCAGACTCCCCCGATTGTTAGTCGGAGAGCACAATCGATTGGCTTGCGCCGCTCGGTGCGCAGACCGTCCAGGAGCGCCAGAGGATTGATTCCCAGGGGAGACTGGTTGACCCAGTGTCCTACCCAGGCTCGCACCCCATGCGTGGAGGCCATCGGATGGGTGTTGACCCGTGAGTGTGACCGACCCTGAAACAGAATGGGTCTTCGTGGCCAACTCAGCAAGGGCCCATTAGCTCCCTGACTAACAGTCGGGGGATTCTGGAAGCCGTACTGTTTCCTATAGAGCGGGGATGGTTGCGGACCTTACGGTGACTACTCTTGAAATGACCATCGGCCATCCGATCCTGGGTGAAAAGCCGGGCAAAGGATGCTGTGGTCCGCGATAGATTCGGTATACACCGTTTCACCGCTTCGTAAGGGAGAGGACCGCGCAAGCGACCTCGAACTCGTAACCAATCGAGAGACTGAAGTAATCTGGTCGCAATTGGAAGTAAGGGCGTGAGTGTAAGCCCGCCGGGTAACACTCCTGGCTATTGGCCTCTTACGGGCTTGTGGCGTAGCTAGACGGTGGACTGATTTGTCCCCAAGTCTTCTGCGCTCACTCCAGGGAGATAGAACGACTAATCGTTAAAACTTCCTGTGGTGACGGGCTCGCCCGCTGTAGTCGACAACCCAAGTTAGCTCTTTTAATATATTGGATATTTTATATAGGTCAGAGAAAATGCTGGCAGTATAAACAGAAAATCTAAGGCGTGGGAGAAATACCTCATTATATGTAATACAACACCTCATAGCAGTATCATCAGGGGAACATCCTCGTCGTCGTCTCGTCAAAACAATTTAAATATATTATATTAAAAGCCTTTGTGACGTGTGTAGGCAAATTAGTATAACCATGTCTTACACCTTTATTCCTTGTTTTTTGGTTCGCCATTTTACGAAGCTTTGTTACTAAAAAGCCTCATTATATAGATTTATAATTAACGCATATATTTAGAATAGCTCGTTAGAATTTTGGGTCGTTCATACATATTATTTTCTCGTCCTATGAATATACGTTTCATTCGAAAATTCATGACATATTAACATACATTGAGAGAGGCAATACATAACTCATTTTGTTGAAAAGTTCACAGTTCACAGGAAAGTATAAACTTCAAAGCTACAAAATTGTTAATGTATTTGACAACACATTTTAAAATGTATATTATTAAATGACAATAAATATTCTGAAAAAAAAGTTTGTTTTGAAGTATAGTTTTTTTAGTGCAACATTTTTCTTCTATTTTTTGTAGTACTATTTCTAATTTACAGTTTGAAATCATAGCTATGGTATTTGATATACGAAATTGTAAATTCTAAATGAGACAATAACTAATATCTTTCCAAAAACGATTCTTAAGAATATCTATGTTTTTTAAAACTAATATTAAAATCCCCAAAATAATTCGGATTTCATCTCCAAAAGAGATTTAGTCTCCAAACGTATCTAGATTCTTTCCACAGAAAATCCTAACTTTCATATTAAATTCTAGTATATAAATAGTAGGAGATTTCCTTAGAACTAATTCTTAAGGTAGGTATGACATAATGTATAAAAATGTAAAGTGATGTAAACTCTCGACAAACGGAAGAAAGAGTAAACTCTCGACAAGCAGAAGAACCCGTCATCCCAGGAAGTTTTAAAGATTATGTTCGTTCTGTCTCCTGTGAAGTGAGCGTAGAAGATCAACCGTCCAGTAGCGCCGAAAGGCAACCCCCTAGGGGAAACCGATCCACCAGCCGTGAGGCTTGGGTCGCGAGAGTCCTTCCCGGGGTAGCCCCTCACACGAGGATGCTACTGAATAGGAGCTGAATCGTGAGTTGGGCCGACCCGAGAACACATTGGATTTTATGACCCAAGCTGCACGAAACCACTAGCTACCGGAAGAGAGACTCAAGTCAGGAAGAGCGATTCAAGTCAGTCTTCAAAGTAGAAACCGCTTGACCGCTTTTTAAGATCGCTGGACCTATAGGCACAGCCATAGTCGAGCTCGCTTCTGTTAAAACATACAATGAATGAGCCAATATGTCTTGTCAAATTGGTTTTTGATGAATTAAAATGGCTTACCTTGAATTGAACCGAATGTACACTACGATGGAATCGGATTACTCAAATTAATTTATTATAATGGCGCGGCGCGACCCTCTGATGTCATTTCTGCGAAAAGGTGACTTAAAACTTAAGGCGACGTACTACTTAAAAAATAAACCGTATCTGAGTTTTTAAGCCCCGCCTACTTACCCCCTCCCCTCGCGACGGGGCAGGTGTTTATTATGTTGACTCATCTCGCAGCGATATTCACTCGCTATCGATGTCTGGACTAAACACACTAGGTATACACTATTGCAATGGGATTTATATTTTGGGATTATGCAAGTGTCATGTACCTACGCTGGTGAAGAAGGCTACGCTTTATCATCATCTAAACTTGAACATTATATTACTTTCCCGGCTGCCACTGGTAGGGAAGGTGTTGTGATCGTGCGGAAAAAAATGTTTAGATAACGATAGAGATGTCCATTTTGAGGTCCACCAAGATGATTAAGACCATTTTCAGAGAAATGTATGTCTGTTTGCCTGTATGTAATCTCTCACGATAACTGCCGAGCCGTTGAACCGATTGAGTTGAAATTTGGAACATAGGGATAGTATCACCCTGGAATGCGCCCATTAGATTTTGGCTGTCAACTGTTAAACCAAACTATCACTGTCAAAAATTGACAGAAGCCATATCTTACAGAATTTCATTTGCGATATGTCATTTGAAAGCCCCTGAAAAACTGTATTAAGAACAGTCACCTGTCACTAATTAATTTTCGACATTTTAAAATTATTTTAAATGGTGATAGATGACAATTGGAGAAATGCCGTTAACTGTTTTGGATACAGTTTTCCAAGGGCTTTTAAATGACATAAATCGCAATTCATGTTCCGTGAGATACAGCTTTAGTATTTTTTTTATAGTTGTAGTGACAGTTTTTGATAGTATTTTTTGGCAGAAAAAACATTTAGCATCGAATTAAAAAACAACATTGTGTATCGAACTATTTATTCGCGGTATAATAGTTCTTTGAGGAGGACATAACGACACCCATCGCCTTGTACATTATCATTAAATAATTATTTAATTAAAAAGTAATATAATTTATTTTTAGATACTGTAAGCACATCATTGTAAACTTTAAAGAAATACACATCATTAAAAATAAATAATTATTAATGAAAATATAAAATCATTAAGACAAAAAATCATGAAGACATTTCTGGTTGGCAAAGTAGTCTGTTATTTCTGAGTAGATACATACATATTAAATGTAAAGAGACGAATAAATACATTTAAAATTGCGCAGTACATTTGAGACTTCCTTTTTGTAGCCTTGACAGTGTCGCTTTGTAGTGGTGCGCCGACTTTTGTAATTAAAATTCATCAAATGGTAATACATTTTCAAAAGCCTGTTCATCATTATTAATTAGATCTGTACTCAGCACAGATTTGGAATATCGTGTACTTTTCGGTGGCTCTATATTGCTTGTGCTTTGCTTTGGAGTGTTATTGGCAAGTACATTCTCTGTGAGTTCTTTGCTCACTTTGTGATGGAATCACTGAAAACTAACTACCGCTTAAGCGTTGGACAAGGGAGAGGAACCGATTTCTTTCGTTTTATCGTGTCGTTTCTTTTATTTGCTTCTTTCAAAGTGTATTCAGGCTCCCTTAAATCCATATTCCTTCATACTCCTGGATCGATAATTTCAGGTAATACACAGTCCATATAAAAACAAACAAGTTTTTTCCATGACATTTGTCCAAATCAAATCATCCGTCTGTAGGTATATATTCGGTTTTGAGGAGATCGTTTTTACCAGACCAAAATGTAAATAGGCACACTTCCTTTCCAGTTATATCTATCGTTCCAGTTACAGTTTCTTTCCAGCACACTTTCTTTAAAGTTATCCACAATACCACAGATAGTTCATACCTTGTTGAAAACTTACGTTTTTTCGTTCCTCAGCGATTAATTCGCAATTCACGCACGTTTGAGGTCTCTCGTGCCAATACCAACTACGGGAAACATTCCATCGCTTATGGGCTGATATGCACGTACGACTCTTGTTTCTCCACCATCGACATTTTCAACCTCAACCAACCGACGTTCGTTAAAGAATTATTCAAATCAATTGCACCTAACGAGCTTGTTAATACCTATAGTAATTAGTTATATACTTTCTATACAACATATCAGTAGCTACCACAAATATTTATAAATATCTATAAATATTTATTATATATCTATAAATACCTATAAACATCAATAAATATCTGTATCTATATATCCACTATACGACCTATCTATATCTTTATTTATATCTATATACATATACACATACCATCATCGTCTAACTCCTTCTTCCTAATCACTTCCAATTCCCTACCTCTCCCATCGGTTTTCTATATATTTTTTATATTTAATATGAACTTTGTTTATTTTATAATTATTTTTTAAGTGTAATATGCTGAAATCCAAATGTGTAATAAACGATTATAGGCGTAATGTTTTTCTTTTTTTTCTACATTTATGCACACGTATGTATATTGTATGCGCTGTATTTTTCCAGAAATAAAATAAAAAATAAATAAATAAAAAGAAATTATATATGGACCTGTCCTTGAACTTGAACGTACCAGTGATGTTTGATGCTGATTTCAAGTTTTCCATCTTTCTGTTTCCAAAATGTCACTTTTCTTTTTCTTGTCGCTTCCGTTAACCAGATTCTATGCGCTGTAATGGGAAATTTGACTTCAAAAATATAATCATCAGATATTCCATCTGGAGAAGCTCCCAAAAATGGAAATTTAGGGTCAATGAATAATCCACATTGCTGAATTTCCACTTTTTCTAGACATATTTTTCATTCTAGTGCAGTTGTTTCATTTTCTTTTCCATGGCAAATTGATGCTACGTTGCTCAAATCCCATTTTCAGTCATGGATTTAACTAAATTGGCGCATTTTGTGTGTTGTTAACTATTGACAATTTTGCCAAAGTTAGACGCAGTTACCATTTTTCTTCGTAATTCCAACCACTCGCTGCTTTCACCTTGAATAACCGTAAGTTTTTCAATTCGCAATCGATCATTTTTATATTTTCCAATTCTTGAAATAACAGAGCTTTGCTTTTTTCGAATATTTCTGATGGAACATCGGGTTGGTTGCAATGTTCTCCATAATGCGAATTATTGTTTTTTTTTCAAAAAAATAAGTGTGGCACTGTGTGGGACTGCCGCGGTAAAGCATTTGCATAGCATTTTCAACAACTTATGCAATTATAATTATTTATTTATTTTATTTTTTCTGATATCAGATAACTGCGCTCTATCGGAAAACGTTGAAATTATTCCGAATCATTTGCGGCTGCGGAAGCAAATGATTCGGAATAATTTAAACGTCTTCCGATAGAGCGCCGCGCACGAATTTTATTCAATAAAGCAAACAAACGGATATTATTCTTCGACAATTCGAAAACATTCGTAGATAAAAAGATAGATAATTAAATTATCTTTAAAATGGTGCAGGTTTCATAATAATACGCCAGATAGTATTTGCGTAGTAGTCGTTTTTGTGTTCGGTTAGACCTAATTTTACAAATTAATTACACTATGTAATATAAACAAAATCTAAAATATTCAAAGCTAAGAATATTACGAAAATGTTCTTGTTTAACATATATTTTTTTCGAATCGTAAGCAGTACTCGTTTAGACGTAATTATCAGTTTAAAATCATTAATTTTCGTTAAGAAATTTCTACATTTGGTCGCCGCGCTGGCGCCCGCGATAAAAGCTATGCAATAGCTTAAAAACTTTCTGCTTTTATTTCTTTTATAAAGAATGGATTTACTTAAATGCCTCTGTCTTCTTTATTCCACTTTTGATATCCTGCCATAGGGACTTTTGCCTATATATTTTTTATGTAATCTTGACAGTGGTTGTTTTGTATTAAATGATATAACTGCCGCATTACATCGCGCTTGGTAAGACTGCTTTTGGATGTAATTTGTCCTCTTACCACCAATAAATTTTGCAATGATGCCGTTAAACCTTTCGAGAACATTACTATCTACATCATGAATTAGGCTTCTTGCATGTATTGCTACCTACGTTGTTATGTAACGTATTCTTTCCCAAATAATGTCACCCATCAAACAACTCATTGCATCCAGTGTTTCATTTTCCGACAAACAATTTTAAAAACTTCTACATTTATCATGGTTTCCAAATGCATCTATCGGGGCGTTCAAAATGTCATTATACAGGCAATCAATTTTCTCATCAATTGAAAAGTTTTGACATTTATTGTAAGCTACTGCTGATGTAATATTTCTTCGCATTTTTAGATTTTTTTTCACAGACATTACAAGTTGAATAAAAGCTTTTAAAAAGTAGATACCTACGTTTTGTTTTTTAAATTACAATTCTGCCTATCTGACGGTTTTCTATATTAGAACGGTCAGAATCGTAGCCTAATTGTATATTATATTTATACATGGTGTATAGCTCTGTCATATGGCTCTAACGCAAATGTATTGGCATTATTTACTGTCCCCTTATATACACACATTTTGACTCGCAGGAAGCAAGCTGAAGTGGCGCACTTGTTTTAAACTCGCATAAGATCACACCGGTCGTAGGTTCAAAACCTACCGATATGTATATATTTTTTTTGTTTTTATACATAAATAAACATTGTTATCAAATAAATGAACACTTTTTATTAAAAAAAAGTAATATTGTAAATTAAAAAAAAATAAAAAATAAATAAATATTATTTTAGTTATTATTGTTTCTATTTTTCAACATATGATTTATCATGTTTTTAAACCTTTTTCATTTACACGGTGAAATAGCCATCTAAAACCGATATTTTTTTACTTTCACTCTCCGATCCATCGAAATGTCAATTTGGTAATAATAAGTCATGAAACAGAGCGTCGCGAACGCAACCGCATATGTCGGCCTTCGAAGCCGAAATGAACCACGTTTCTAAGAGCCAATAACATTTCACTATTAAAGGTTGGCTGTTATGCCATTTGAATCAGTAATTGATCCCCACATAAGAACCATATTGACCCAATGTCGCTTGCGGCATTTTGAATGCCAGCGCGTCGTCGCGAGAAGAGCGCGCTCATCTCATTGTATGACAAAAATAATATAAACGGGCTCTGCAAAATATTATTTTTAAAATATACTGATATTTTATTTGAAAAAAATTATCGTCAGTACTATAAGTTTATTGTACATAGTTTATGTAAAAAAAAACAAACTTGAAAAAAAACACACAGTAATAAGTAATATTTAACAGTGAATATGGATGAAAGTTACACTTTTTATATATTTTTTTTAACAAGAAAAACTTATTTTTTTAAATTCATGCGAAAGCATTCGTCTTTACAACTATTGTTAAAATGCCGTAGTATTTTTTTTGAGTTTCTTGATCGTGCAGTTTAGTGTGAGGCACGTTTCAAAAAATGCTCTAAAATGAAAATTTCCTGTATAGCTCCCAGATTTAATTATTTTCCTCAATTTTCCAATACTTTAAAAAAAATCTGAAATAGCTATCTACTTAAGAAAGGTACTGTGAGTTACGATATTTTTGTTTTGTTGGCTAACATCATCAGTTATTTCAGTATGACTGTTCAAAAATTGCCAAAAAATGTAATTTTCGAAATTTACCTACATCGTCGCCTTAACGTCGATTATTAGAAAAACATTTAATTTTCGAAGAAATGATGTCAAAAATAAAATTATAGTTGGGGAGCCATCGACAAAAAAGTGCAATAGTTTTGGAAAAGCTGATACTTTAAGATCAGACAGTATTTTGACCATAGAATGCCAGGGTAGAGTCAGCAGGCCAGATTCCGGAATACCTGGCGCTGGCGTACTAGGAAATGTGTAATTTTAATTAGTATCCGAAAGTGTTTTGGAAAAGCTGAAAATTCATCAGTAGACAGTGGGTGAAATAAAGAACTCGAAACAAATGGTCAGACTGCTTAATAATATCACGCGTGGCGTCAGCATTACTCCATACATGTCACAAAAATTAAGTCCCTGCAAATACGCCGATACGTATTTGCCAGTAACTATTACGCATCGGTCTAATGTGCCGCGCAATATAATGGGCTTCATGGATAGTATTGTTAAGTAGTCTGACCACTTGTTTCGAGTTCTGTATTGCATTCACTGTCTACTGAAGAATTTTCAGCTTTTCCAAAACACTTTGAGGGTACTAATTAAAATTACACCTTTACTAGTACGCCAGCGCTAGCTCTCTTCCCCAGCATTCTATGGCCAAAATACTGTCTGATCTTTTTTGTAGCTGCCTCGTGCACTATTATACGTGCGACAACATAATGTGCCGTACATGTAGATTCGCTGAATAAATGAACCATGACGATTATTGATTGTCAAATGCTTATCATACATACGTAGGTTAAACAAATCGCGTCTACATTCAAGCATAATTACTGTCATTTACTAAAGTAATTTATTTTAGTTTTTATTATATCGATATATAAATATATAATGCACAACAACATTCGACAGTAGCAGGTGGCATTGTAAAAACGCCCCCCTTTTATGTTAAGCATATTGTTTTTGAAGTTATGTATTTCAGTACTTGGTACTGAAAGCTCCGATGATCTTCGATCTAGCATATTTGCCTAGACTGATCCACATTGCTGCAGCTGATTATGCGAAGCTGTCTCTATATGCTGAAGTATAATACTTCGGGATAATGGCAAGCATGGAAGACACTTGGGTAGTTTAGATCCAAATGTGGCAAAGTGAAGTTGCTTGCGGTTGGCCATATTCAGAAAAGAGGATTTGTATAGGAAAGGAGAAACGTGGCGACGGGATGAGATGTGGAAACTCTATCTGGCGCTGCTATTTTGAAACCGTTGAACACGTTGTTCGTCAATCTTACGAAGGCAGGGTCCGTATTGCAGTCACCGTAATCGACTATGAGCAAAACGAGAGCAATAACTATTGTTAGAAGAGCAAGAGTTAATTGCCTTTCTTCGTGAACTAATATCGGAAAACAGTTCATGCGAACGAGACAATTACTTCATGCGATGGAGCATGATGTAATTCAAATTTTAGTTCACCAGAAAACGCAATAGGGTCCTATTTCTACTTTGGTACAGATACTTAAGTTGAGAAAAGCACCATTGACTTTATACTTTCCCGGCCCAAGGGAAAGTATTGTGAACGCAATAAAAAAATACAGGTGAAGACGGAAATCTCATTTCTAGACTGAAGTCTGTATTTGAGTCTGTGTGTGTGTCTGTGTGTCTGTGTATGTGTGTGTGTGTGTGTATTCCTCCACGATAGCGCCTAAACGCTTCATCCGATTGAGCTGAAATTTGGCATGCAGGCATCATTCGTTCATAGCAAGAGTTGAAAAGATTGTAGTTTAAATCGGCCCACCAGAGGACGCGCTAGTCATACTTCAACTCGAAATATTGCAGTTAGAGACTTGAAATTCGGTTCATATATGCCTTGTTGGACCACAATCACGTTTACATGCGACACAAGTAATATTTTAAGTCCGCCATATTTAAAAAAATACGAAAAATCAGTTTTGGAAAAATACCATTTTAATACCATAGAAAATACTACAAATATACTACGAATTGGCTTTAGCTTGGGTTGGCACGGGGGTGGGGGTTGGCGGAGGAGGGAGGGGGGGGGGTTGTCTTTTGCCGGGAAAGTCATGGGGTGGCACAACCGACTTTTTTTGATTTACGTGAGAGTTAAAGAGTAGCTTTTCATTAACGTGCAGATTGAGATTACGGGCGACGTGCGGTATTATCTGGGGTTATTATCAATGGGTCCTATTACAGGAGTTTAACGAATCAAATAATCAGCTGTGCAGATTTAGCGGGATTTAGCTGATCGACGGGACCAATCTAATAAATTAGACAGGTCCTCGTTACTTTTAGTATTGCAAAGTCAGCCTTTCCTAAATTAAAGGACAATACTACTTGTGTTATCCATATACAGATGGTGCTCAGAATTTTGTAAGATAAAACCGATGCTGAAGGTGTATGTACAATAAGTATAGACGGGTGCTAGAATAGGGCCTTGCAGATCATCGGCTATAACTAGTAAATCACTAAACACAGACGCAATGCCTTCATGTTTTGTACGATATATTTTGTACCGTATTTCTCTTGCACTGATGTCATACAAATGGAACCATATGGGTACAATTCGCTGCCTATCTGTCTGCCAGTATGTATGTCACTATATGTATGTCACTCTTGCGGTCGATGCTCTCAGCTAGTTTTAAAGCTATGGACATGATATTTGAAGGGCTACGTGGAAAACGCTCATTGTAATTTTTTTTAAATTTTAGTAATTACATTTTAAAAATTTACTAACATAAATCATGACCAGGGATTTCCTGAGTGAGGAAAAAAATAATTTTGTCAAAAAAAAAGAACCTAACCTTAAAAAAATGACATCGATCGTTTTTTCCCTTTACCCTTCATTTGCCATAGTCATAGAACTTACATGCTAGCCTAGAACCTAAGTAACATATATGCAACCTAGCTAACATAGAACCTAGCGTGTAGCTATAGAGTTTTATCATTTCACTAACCCACTTAGTTATTTGATGAAATCACTAGATTTTCCAGTAAGGTATCGAAAATCTCCGACCGTTTTGACATCGTCAGATTTGATTAAATCCCTGATGTTTACATTTTCCTAGTAATATGCATATATTTTCCTGTAATGCGCATATAAATCGTGCTCATATTGTCCGCTTCAGTTACATAGCTCTAGTATCGCCTTCGAATTGTATGACTTTAGATTTAGCTAGTCAAATTTAGGCAGATTCGTTGATGTGAATAATTTAGATGAGATTCAAGAGCTTTAAGAGATTTAACCCCACATAACTTTATATTGATGGCAGGTGTTATTCTAAACACGAAATCAAATTCTGACTGATATAAACCTATGATCTGAATGATCATGATCTGAATATGAATGAACTGAATGAACCTATGATCTGATGACTAATTAAACCTATGATATGACTCATATAAACCTACGATACGATCAAATTCTGACTTATATAAACCTTGTAGTTTTTTGTCATTATACTGGCCTTGAATTAATATACGTTAATTGAATCTTCCACGTGATTACTATGCAATATCAACGCATTGAACGCTTAATGATGCCAGATGCGGCAATGGCATTGCTTGTTACCAACAACAACTCATTAATGACAACAAAAAACGTAGGTTTTAAATTGCTCAGGAAATCAAACAAACAGTTAACACGGCATGATCTTGAACATGGGTTACTACACAATCTATTATATTTCCATCTTGGCTGTTGCGATTTGACGGTTTATATTGTTAACTAGATGACCCGGTGAACTTCGTACCACTTAAAATTGATTTGATTGTAACTCTTCATAAGCGTTTATTGATCCTAATCAACCTTCCAAATCCAATTCATTGAAATCTATAATATGACCGAATCATGTACGATTTGAGTTTCGTTGTAATTAAAATAAATTCAATGTATTTAATTTACATGATGAAATATAAATGGTTTTTCGACTTTTCCATTGAGTTATACGTATACACACTTAATGGACTTTTCCGACTTTTTCGGCTTTTGACTTTTCCAACTTAATCGACTTTTTTGCATTTTTTGGACTTTTGATTTTTTGACTATTTCGACGTTTTGGATTTTTTTGACTTTTTCGACTCTTGACTTTTTCGACTTTTCGACTTCTCGAATTTTCAACTTTTTGAAATTTTACACAATCGCACGGAATGATTAAGGATGGCGCAGCTGTTAAACAATAGGATCGCCGCGAACGCCATCTATTGAAAGTGACCCATTTCCCATTTTGATTGACAAATGACCAATTTCGATTTTTTCGATTTTCAGTTGTTTCTTTAAATTTTTCCTAAATATTTTTTTGTTGTAAACCACCCCTGAATCAAGGCAAACAAAATAAAAGAAAAATAATTCAAATCGGTCGAGTCATTTTCGAGATCTTGCGAGACTAACGCACGGCGATTCATTTTTATATATAAGATTATATCATCGTTTGTCCCAGTGCTGGAAAAGGAGAGTTGAT
The DNA here is from genome assembly GCA_944548615.1 of Micropterix aruncella. NCBI lineage: Eukaryota > Metazoa > Arthropoda > Insecta > Lepidoptera > Micropterigidae > Micropterix > Micropterix aruncella. The sequence continues at coordinate 22,680,777 of OX155955.1, read as the reverse complement.
AAGGCCCTAAGCTATTTGAGATATGCAAGAGATATGGGGCCCTTCATGAGTCCATATATTTTTTTTGGGGGCCCCGAAGAAATTGGGGGCCCTAAGCTAAAGCTTGTGTAGCTTATACGTTAATCCTGCACTGGTTTGTTCCAAAATTTTGTATATGTATTTACGTGGAGGTTGGCATTGTATTTGCCATTTTTTTCTTTTATTGTTCAGTATTGATTTTATTGTCATGCATTGCTCCAATGGGGTGGTACTTAATACACGTTATATTTGTATTTATCCGTTTGATGTCCTGCCGGATGTGGCGTCCTGATCGCTATCAATAAGTGTGAGGTTGATACGGTCATTCCGGGTGCACCCGAGTTCTGAACCCCACTTCTCTACCCGGAAGTAACGCGCTTCCTTTCCTATTATTATTTTGACCAACCCGGGTTATTTTTTATTGACGTAATATTCCAAAATATTTACAAGATATCTAAATCTAATTTCGCTAATTATTATAAGGGGATAATTATAAAGGAAATATTTATAGCGTCCGCGGTCGCCCGCGTTTGCGCCTGGGCGCAGAAATAATTGAAAGTAATCGGAATGACCTATTTTAGAAGAACCCACCCGAAAGAGCCGTTCGTTTCGCCGGAACGACCGACTCATGGCTACGGCTCAGAGCGGCAAACGATGGCTCATTCCAGAAGCACCCGGGTTCTCGAAATGGAATGACGCGTGCGGTGGAGTGGTGGAACCAAAGGAAGAAGCCGGATCTTCGGAATGGAATGAATCATCGGTTCGGTGGATTGGTGGAGCCAATGAAGTAATTGGCTCCTTAAAACTCGGAATGAATTGGCTAGTCGGTGCGATATTTGTCGGGTTCGAATTCAGAGTAGAGCCCGCTCTTCGATCGAGCATTGTAGTAGATTTAGTATCGTTGTTGAAAATATTCCAATATGATGGACTGGCGGACTGGTGGTGATTAAGGGATCATTTCACGGTTTGCAAAGTGACTCTAGACATAATCTTACTAGCTACCGCAATGGGGCTGTCGCAGTTGCTGTTTTCTGCTAATGAAATGGCCCCGGAATGGGCTCCAACTAGGAAGCCTCAATATTAAAAGTCGCATTTCACTGCGGCCATCGTGACGATGCGGATTCGCGATGTTGCTTCTAACTTGCAGCACATTGCAATGCATTCAAAGCTCTGATTGCAAACGTCAATCGCTTCCGAAAGCAAATACTCAGCGTAACGTTGAATCGTAGCGCTATATTGAAACTCATCGACGTCAGAAGTTGCGAAAAAACCACTGCGATCGCTTCCTCGATTCAGCATTGTGAAATGGAATACTAATAAATACAGAAAATGGATTATAGATGAGATGATGACGTATATTGACTGAGGATAGGATCAACATATTACAGTAACAGTCATTACAATAATATTACTAAAAGTAATATTCTTGAAACATGGCACTGTCTGGTGCAGGCTCCAGCAGCCTTAATAGCGTCTTATTGGTCCGCGATAGTGTACGAAGGAATATTAGCCTTCTTTCCAATACTCGGACAGATATAATAACTTGTGTCGTCTTCTCTGCTTAGGAGGTTGAATGGAGCAAGACAGAAAGTCCACAAATATGAGTCTCATGACGTCAAGGCTGTATCCCCCACCCGCCCAACCATTTGAACCCGAAAAAACCCAAACTTGTCAAACAACAAACTATATTAGTCAAATATGGAAAGAAAACAATATTAGAATATTAAAATATTCAAATATATTATGCACACTGAACAGTCACTAAGTCACGTGCGAAGGTCACGGCTCCGGGCGACTTAATAAGGGTGTTATAACACTCTTCAGGGTCCTGGAGAAAAAGAAAGAAAATCTACAGGTGCAAGGAAAATAAAGACGCAAAAACTACTGTTTTGAATAATTTACAGAAAACCTAATGACTACCAGTCAGAGCGTATTTTCAAAGAGTTTAAAGTTCTGGACGTCAAGCAATTATGTCTAAAATATGTAATAATATTTTTTCATAAACATAAACATAGGTATGATCAAAGTCAGCAAAACTGTAATACTCGAAGTTCACGGAAACAAAATGTCCTTTTCCTCGAGTGCAAACAACATTAGCACAACGACAAGCTCTTTTCATCAGTGTGTAAACATTCTTTCCCCACCTTTTGTAAGTCGACGGCCTTTTTTGTCCCTTTTGTCTGTACGATTATAAATTGCGTAAGATTGTTTTATCTACTGTCCTTGTCAATTACGTCACCAAGTAACCTCCCATTTGTTTTGTTTATTTTCTATTCGAGGACTCTTCATGTAGGTAACAATATATCCGTATCCATGGATTATATCCATGCTGTGTCGGCCGCAAAGCCGGCAGCCATTCATAATTTACTTACCTTTGTCCAGGCTGTCGCTGATAAATGGCACTTGTTATTACGTATTTTTTAAAGTAATTGTACCTACTTACTAATGCTCTTTATCGAGAGCCCCACCAGAACCTGGGGTACTGCATAGAAAATTAATGGGCTCTCTATATTTTATATGGGTATTTTATATAAGCAATTTAATAGTGATGAAAACCAGTTTTTTCTGGAATTGATAAGGTGGATTGCGGTGGTTGACGTGTGTTGTTAACAAGACCATCAATTTAAACAATTAAACAAAACTATCGAATACGATTTTTTGAAGACAATATTAGTTATATAACATTTTTATATGTATGCCATGTTTCCAATAAATTGGAATAGTGGTGATTATAAAAATACATTTTATCTGACTCATAGCCTAGCCATTGCGGGTTGTCAATTACTACGGGCGAATCCGCCATCCCAGGAAGTTATAACGACACCGTGTTATTCTAATCGACTTAGAGACTAACACAGTCCACAAAGCAACAGCCCGCAAGAGGCACTAGAATGTGAAACCTGCGGGCCGACCTCACGCCCTACTACCAGATTTGGACGGATTTCTCCATCCTTCAGTCTGGTCGCAAATTCGCTTGCACAGCCTTTAAGTACTTGATGTTAGCTACAATTTAGATCGATTTTATCGCGACTGTGGCGCCCTTTGCCCTTTGATATCCATCGGGATCGGGTGTCCAACGGGTCGTGTCAAAGGAACTGTAGAAAACGTACGCTTCCAGACTCCCCCTGTTATTTGTCGGAGTGCACAATCGATTGGCTGACGCCGCACCGTGCGCAAACAGCCCAAGTCCAGAAAGTCGTGGGTGGCATTCAACAGGTTTACCACTGGTCCGGGGCGAAGTAGCTGCATGCTCTGTAAATAGGGTTTAGAGAGGACCCAATCTGTGACTGTGTGGCTACCACGACATATTGATAAACCGCCCACTCTATGCACTTCCAGGAACAATCATCCTTTTGAATCAGCAGCCTCTTGGTTAAAGCAATTAGACATCAGGCTCTAAGGAGCAGTTAACTTGTAATCATTTGATCGGTTTGATTATAAAATATATTATTAAATATTTTTATTACAAATAATGTCATTATTTCAATTTTAATATTTAAAAAAAAAATGTTGCTAGCTTTACTCTATATATTTTATATAAGTATACAGCTCGGCATATTGAAAAAATACAGACAGCGGGCTTATCTTTCTTTATGTTCGGGGGACTTCAAAATATATAAATCAAATGAAATCTGAAAATTACCATAGCAATTGTATTATGAATTGGATAAAATCACAATAGCAATTTTATGAGCAATAAGAATACTTTGCTTTTCTGCGAGAGCTTTTTTCTAAGACGCTCCACCTTTTACCGTAATAAAGAAAGATAGGGTTCCGGCTCGGCTATATTTTCGGAAAAGTAGTAAATCCCAAGTAACCATAAATTCAATCCCACCAATTAGGCCGGATAAACGCCTTTGAAGAAAAGGAGTTAGCAAATAGAAACTGTAAATCTTTTAGATATCCGATTTACATCCCTAATTATTTATCGGTAGCGTAGAAAAAATGGAAGCTTTATTGGGGACGAAAAATCTATAAAATCAAATTTTGAAACTGGTTTGTGTTCGCCAATCGATATGCCTCATAACACCCATGACTTCGTCTATTTATTCTTCCTCTTTTTATTTGGTTTAAACATAGGTAATTATTGCCAGTACGAAAGCTTATTAAGCTATATGCTTTATTCTATTATTATTTTTCTTGAGGACTAGAAGCTATGGTTAGTTATGTTCGTCACAGAGAATTACAACCAAAGCAATCTAGAAAGCCGGAAAAAATATATGTTTATATATAAATGTATAGGCGACTGTAAAAAAACTTAGGCTGTATAAAAAGAAGCCTTTTTAAAAAACTATTTCATAAATTATAGTACTTATAAACAAGAAAACAACATATTTCTTGTATGTAGAGAATTTAATTATCACATTCTAATTAATTTTGGGTTTAACGTTTTAGGGGCCATCCACATATTACTTAATCACGTTTTTGGGATTTTCTGCCTCCCCCCCCCCCCCCTCTTCCATGTCAACAGACGTAATCAGCGGTCTGACCCACCTACCCTCTCCTAAGATTACGCAATCAACCGAATTTGCGGAAAATGTGAAAAATCGTGAACCCAGCGTTTGTTAAGTGCTTTTAAAAATGTATTTTATTAATTTAAAGTAATTACAAAATCTCAAACTCCTTGGTTTATTTTACAAATATTAATCTTCACACCGCAGCGCTTCCAGGAACAGGCCCGGGCGACTCAATCGCAGACGAGCGCGTGGAGTATCTACGCACATCGCGTGTGCGGGGGGGGGGGGGGTATTTTCGGCGTGTGACTTCGGTATTTCCGTGAAGGATTAGACCAAAAAAAATGCGATGCGGTGACCAAATTTGATTACATAAACAAGACGGGCACCCCCCTCCCCCGCGCGTAATCAAGCGTAAGCCTCAGCTCCAACCTCCCCCCCTCTCCCTCGGTGATTTCGTAATATGTGGATGGCCCCTTATTGTACGATTACGCATAGCGGCGGAGGCCATCTTCTTGACGTCATAACTTTTGACATATTGGTTTAATTGTACATACTTCGAGTGAAATTGATTGGTCTACGAGTATTATATCTCCTCCTACTTGAGTTAACCATTCTTGGTTTGACGCTTACAAATGCTAAGATTTGAGCTAATCAATTTTGGTTAGCCAACGGACACCTTGCAAAAAATCCATTTAAAAAATAGAACGCGTTTCTAGATAGATAGATAGATTAGAACCGATAAGGTTATAATGTTTTATATGTCAAATTTCAATGCGATCATTTTACAGTTATTCTTTTTATGATCCGTATTGTGGTTTACAAGTTATAGTCGTTTTACTCAAGGTCATTGACTTGCGCCGAATTTACGTGCGAAAATGTCGCCGGCGTAAGTGACAGCTGAATTTTTACTTCGCGATTGGAGGGGTTAAAGAATACACACGGTAGTTTAATGTTATTATCATAGTATTGCGTACGGTTAAATTAGAGCCAGGGCCTGGCACTCCGAATTGTATAATGTATAGCTCTTCAAGGACCCGGTTTTCACCTGTCAAACTTCCGGTTTTTTAATAATGTAGTGGTGACGAAATGGCGTCTCCCCCATTCATTGTATAATGCGGCTCGACACATTATATAAACAAGTGACTGAAAGAGGCAAACAATAAAATTTCCTTTGTCGGAAAGACCCAAATATGGGTTAGACAAATATGTAAGCTATTTAATTTTGATATTTCTAGCACAGCCGCATCTAAACGTGCCGATGAAGTCTTTCATGTATAAGTTACTTATGATATACTGTCACAGAAAGGGCATATGTTTGAACAGTCATAGATAATTTATTAATTTTATATGAATATTGGCAAAAACTAAATTTCTAAATTTAAACGACTTAAATTCAACATTTTTCAGTTTATCAACAAAGTTAAGTTTTTGTTTGGAGGATTAATAAATTAATGAGGTAGATATATGATTTGCCTAACTGTGCTAGCAATACAAGACAGGTTAATAAATATACATCTACACTAATACCTACTATACTTTAGCCCCTCCTATCCCATTTTTTTGCACATGCGAAAATTGGTATGCAACTTTGGTAATATTAAATTATTATTCTATAATTATTATTCTCTTTTTGTATTATTGAAAAAATCTGTTTATGAACATGAACGGGACAAGACTTTGCCTAAAGCTTTTTACAGGTTTGGTGGTAAATCAAAAACAATTATGACGTATTTTTTGATCTGTCGTGAGTACTCATGTAACTGAAAAATTGTAATGTTTAAACTGGGCATTATTTATTTAATAGTTATTGAGAAAGAAACAATTTTAAATGAGAATTTGCCGAGGCAAAATACTTATATAGACTAAGAAAATAATGCGCAAAACAGTGGTCTTTTAATTACACTTGTAACCAGGGACAAACAAGTGGTATAAAACACAATAATACAAAAAAAATAACGTCTTCATCTATAGTCTACGTCTACAATGGGCTCGATTGCGTGTTTTCGTGAACGAATCGCGGAAAATAGTTCAAGCGAACGATACAGAGCAGTGCGATTGAGAGGAGTGTAAAATGAACGATCGTATCTTTTCCGACACAAAAACTACCAGCCCAGCACAAATACATCTGAAATAATTTGAAAAAATATCGTCCGGGCTTACCTACTTTATGCCTCTTTATGGTAGTTTCATGGTGGAAAACTTTACAATCATTTATTTCATATTCCGCTCTAACGTATTGGCCTGTCTCGCTCGCATGAACTAATTTTGATTTTAGTACACGAAGAAATGTAATCGGGCCCAATGTCTGAAAAATCACAGGTCATTTATTAAAGTTCATGCTCGTATTATAATTAGTTCATGCCGGTGAGACAGGGCAATATTTTGGACCAATATAAAATGAAAGGTTGTCACTTTTCTAGCATAAAACTAATAAGCGAACATAAAACGGCATAATCGAAGACCGGACGACATGTTTTCAAACTTAAGATTGATTTATGGTCGGCAGGCAGTTTTTGCGCGGGAAAAGATAGGATCGCTCATTTTACATTCCGCTCTGACGAACGCACTGCTCTGTCTCATTCGCATGAACTTGTGAGTGACCACCCCTCACTAGATTCCAAATTGTTCGGTGTGAGGTGGTGGTATCAACTAACGAGTTATCTCCGTATTGAAAGGCGGTATTGAATGAAGTAGAAGGGATTTATTGATCGAAGGTTTGATATTGCCAGTTATAACGCTTCCCGAACAGTTTACGTTGACGCGAGGTGTATGAGGATGTATGTGTGATCCTAGTATCTTGTACTGGGCACGGCTCGAGTCTGTGGGATTACAGACTGATGCTTCGTGACTAGGGAGGATGAGGAAAGGAAACCGAGGAGCCGGATTCGTTGACACACCTCGTGAGAAGCGTACCGAATATGCCGTCGCAACCTTGGGGGAAAGTGATCACTCGGGGAATGATACTTTGGTTGCTTTTTCGCCAGTTTATATAGGCCGATAAATGATGCAATCCAAAATATTCCGAGTAAAAGTATTGTTTCATCGTGCTGATTCATGGCTGCACGGGTTAAAATAATAGCTGAATTGTGTCAGTGGATTTCACTGGAAATCAATGCATTTGTTGATCGCATGTAATGGACTTAAGGTCCGTTACAAACTATTTCTTGATATTAGTTCACGAAGAAACACAATCGCGCCCAATGTCTGCACAATCACAGGTCATTTATTTCGTCTGCCACTTACCACATTGTTTCCTTTTTATCAATTCAGAAAAAATCGACGCACAGTGGGTTCAGAAATATCAAAGGGATTTAGATTGCCGAACATTTTTCAAGAATCCAATACATTAGCAAAATTGATTGAAAAATAATATCAAGTCTATGTGGTTATATTATTATACAGGATAGCCACCTTTGTAAAAAGATTGAATTTTAACATTAAGGAGTTCGGAAAATTTATCCGTTTCAATAGTTATCCGTTTCCGTCATTCCGAAAATTTATCCGTTTCAAGTCATTCAAATCAGATCACGTTTATTGTCTTCGAAAAATGTTTATAGTTGTTTAGACACAATACTTTGGACAGCAGCTTAATAAAAAAATCGATTCTGAAATTTTTTTAAGAGTTGCACCACATACATTATACATTTCGTCGTGTCCAATTGACGGATAAAGACCGCTCTTGGACGTGTCAAAATATTGGGTTAGGTAGTAAGTTTCGTTACTACTCTTTACTCAACATACATAGGTAGTCAAGAATTACCTACTAGATTGTCAACTATAAATATAAATAATCAAAATAGAAGCCTAATATTTGAAGTAGTTAGTAATTCGAAAAGATACGTAGTAAAATTATTCATCGTAATATTCAAATTGTCAGTAAAATGCTAAATAATCAAATTAAATCCACGTTATGCATTTTAAACTAAAAGTACAGATATAAGACCATATAAAATAATCAGACAATAAGGCTCTACTTTTTTAAGTAATTTAAATGGGCACAATATTTGAAAAATCATGGCCCTCAAATTCGGCCAGATTATAGAAAGGGTGGCCTATCAGCATCTCCTTGATGTTTTTTTTAATTTTATGTCCTCCAGCTGTTTAATAATATTCGTATTTGCCACTTAAAACTACTGTTTGAGTTGATATGAAATTGAGTTGTCATGAAATATAATATTTTATGGTTTTACAAAAGTCTATTTCCCAGTCACTTCCTCTTCTTCTTTCGGTTCCTTTTCGAAGAGAGTTTGGTTAGACGCTATGATGACAATTTTTACTTTGCACACAGCTACATGGAGTCATAATATGACCAAAATATTTTTAGTAACTATATTATATGTGTAAGTAGTAACTCTATTCTATCTCGAAGTTGATTTCAAATTATGCTTCGATCGCTATTATAAAGTAGGATTTTTAAAAAAGCAGTTCCTAGCTATTTCACTATAGATATCAAAATTAATGGGACAAGTCAAGTCTCATATATAAATCCACAATCTCAAATCAGATTGGGTAATTTAGTCACAGACAAAAGTGTCGTTTTTTATGTAATTGTTGTTGTGTTTTTATTACATGTCACATGTCACACAAATTTTAGGTGTTATTTTAATTGCATATTTTTATTTGCTATTTTAACTTGCTAACGACATTAATGTATTATTTGTTAGACATTCCCGATTTTGAGATTAATATGGAGAGGGCGATGATCAAATAACTTGCCTTAGTTACAAAAAATGGACTCGCGAGAAATGAACAGTAAAATAACAATAGAGCATACCATGCGACGCAGAGCAACGTCCTGAGAAACAATTTGCGGCTGATATCCAACATTTTATGCGTTAAAACTTTTTTCATTTTGGCTTCAAGTTCTCAAAGGATAACAAACGTGATTCGGCGACCTAAGGACCCAAGAGAAGAGACCAGATGTGGCTTATAGTCCTATACAAAGCGTTAGAAAAGGACTTGGAAGCAGCGGATACTCTTTGCATATAATAGCCAAAGCGTCGATTTCTAGGTCTTTATTTCCTTATTTGACGATGTATCTAAACGTCATAATTGTATATTTTGGCAATTATTGAAATTATTAATTGAAATAAATATTGAATTTATTGTAATCAGTACTCGTGATACCTTTCTTAAGTCAATAGCTGTTTATTTTCTTCGTTCAAAAAGAATACAATAACTAAGAAAACGAAATAAATCTAGGAGATATACCAGAAACTAACTTTTGGAAGTAGTTTTTGAACCTTAGCTCGCACTAAACAGCAGGACCTAGATGATCAAATAAATATTAACACCCTAGAGGCTCCACTACTATCCATGTCTCTACCTGTATTAATTAAGGAAAATAAATATGATATTGTAATAATATTAATACCAGCTCAGCGTTACTCACAATATTTACAATAGGACTCTCCTTGGCTCACACAAAACCACCCTCTGAACGTCTGATATAGCAGCCTCGAGATGTCTGGCTTAAATGCACGGTATTAAATTCCAAACATTATCATCGGCAGTGACGTCATTTACTGATAAACTAATTACTTAACTCTGTGAAAAGTGTGACAACTGATGTGGTTTCTCAAACCTATTTAACATCATTTCCTATGGGGAGCTGTATACGCATATGCCCAAGTAGCACAAATTGGTCATATAGCGGTCACGGCAACGTTATCCATACAACTTTTATCACAAGAATTGGTCATATAAACGTTTATATGACTGCTATATGACCGGATTAGGCGCATTTTATACGGCTTTTAGCTGAATAGTGGCTGAATAGCGGTCATAACGGCTACCTTTGGTGATATAAGCCACCCTTATGTAGTCAGTGTCTCCAATTGATACTTTATTACAACTTCTAGTCGGGTAATGAAAGAAAGCAAACACAGAATTTCTAATTGCTACTAATATATTGCATTTTATTAAGTTTAAAATTATTGTGTTGTAGTTTAATACACCAAATTACCTTGCGGACATCAGTTCATCGACAATATTAAGTAACATGTCTAAAAAAATTAACGTGCCTTCAAAATAATAATATTTTAACTCAATTTTAATTCATAATTATGGTATTTTAGTTTTTTTGTAAACCAACTTTGTTTTTCGCAGTTAAAAAGAACACTAGCTGGGTATTGTTTCCACACTTTGAAATAGGATTTACCTATTATACGTGTATTTTATGACTTAAAATGCCTTTAAAAATATAGTACAAAAAATTTAGGTTATAAAGATTCAAGAAAAAATGGCCGCGTTGCTTATGTGGTATCTGCAACTTTAATATAACCTTTACAAAAATATAAGCTGTGTAAGATAGGTCCTAGTGACAACAATATGACTATAAGCTGTATAAAGGTGGGTCTTGTAACTATTATACAGCCTTTGGTGGAGTAAGGGTAATGTACGAGTATATAGCTTTTGTTTTGTTTGTTCTATAAAGGTTATTTATTCGACTTTTATACGGCTGTTAGGTATATATTGGTAATAAATTAGTATGCTTTATAGCGATTATACCACTCTTATTCGACTACAAGGCTTTATATGAGAAAATTATATGACTAAAAGGACATATAAGCCAAAATACTTAAAATAACACCTTTGCATAGCTGAAAGTTAATCTCTCCGTCTTTACTTTATGACTTTTTATCGGCTTAATGCTATATTCGGCCATTCTTATATGGCTTTTGTGCTTGTTGGGCGGTTATATAATGATAGATCAGCATCCTGTTTAATATCCATTCGTTGTTTAAATTTCAGGCCACTTTTTGTCAAAATTAGTGAGTCACAGTGTTTTAATTTATCTGACTCTCTGTTAAAGTAGTTGGCCAAATCATAGATTTTTTTACCTTATATTAAATCATTTAGCAGGCATTAGGCCAGTGTTAAGTCAAGCATAATATATTTACGTTAAATTTCTTGGATTCCAGTTCTATTAATTGGCAAGAAATGCTTTGAATATTTTGTTAAACTTAATTTAATTGAAAGTTTTTTAACTTTTGTCGATTAAGTTAGTTTAAATTATAGGTGTTTTAATTGTTACTACCCGCTATATATTTATTATTGACTATGCCAGTACCTACAATTAATTAGATTACTATTTGACTGGCAGGTCAAATAAAATAAAAAAATAATAGGCATGCTAGAATAAAAAATAATAAAGAAAAAATTGTTTGTGTCACCCCAAGACTTTCGCGGCAAGCAGACAAGTCCAGCTCCCCCCAGCGCGCCAACCCCTCCAACCCATCCCCCTTTGCTAGCCGCCCCCCGAGAACAACCCACCCTCCCAATAGTGATTGTGTCAAGTGATTATGATCGCAAATGTAGTATATTTGTGATGACCATGTCAATAGCACGGAAATACTTGCGTGGTATTTAAATGGCTATTTTTAGTATGATTTAATATTTTCTTAAATATGGCGCAATTTAAAAATTATTTGTATCGCTTGTATGAGAGATATTCCAACTAAAATCTCAAAAAAAAATGCGCGTTCACAATACTTTTCCTAACCGTTAGTTGGCCGGGAAAATTGCAACAATGAAAAAACATAATGTCGAAATTATTAATTCGAAAATTAGGTATATGTACAGGATGTCCGCCGGCAGATTTTACACTTAAAACTAAGCTTGCACCGACTAGAGGCGCAGTAGGAAGGGAAGCGGGCTGTCATTTAGCGTGGGAAAGTTGCGTGTTATTTAGTCGCCATGAGTCAGTGGACAGGTGCGCACCCTTGTTTTTGCGGTTGAGGCTTATTTTGCGAACAATAATTTAATCAATGTGGCGACGCGTCGTTTATGTTCACACTTTAATATCTGAAGAATAAAGGATGGCCCTTCGAACCAGTTGATATGGAAATGGCTATAAAAGTTCAGAGAAACAGGATCAGCCGGCAATAAACCTCGGCCTGGACCTTTAACTTCTGTTTCGACTCCGGAAAACTTAGATCGTGTGATAATGGAAATTTCGCAAAATCCACGGAAATCTATACGAATTCATCCAGCTCATCCCGGTTCATTCATCTGATTCATCCCGGAATTTAAATAAGGGGACTACCTTGGACGGAAAAATTACGCTAGAGTAATTCTGGAACGATTTCCTACACCTACGCGTTCAAATAATATTTTTTTAGTGACGAGGCGCATTTTCACATTAATGGGTATACATCAACAAGCAGAATATACGCTATTAAGGCGAGAGCAACCCAAAAAAAGTGAATCAAAAGTCCTTGCATAGCGAAAAGACGACTGTTTGGTGTACCATTTCTGGCAATGGCATAAATGGGCCTTATTTTTTTTTGGCAATCGTGAGACCGTAACTTCCGAGCGCTACTGCACCATGCTGGAAAACTTTTTTACTCCGAAGCTACATTGGCATACTCGCTATAACAATAGGATCCATTTTCAGTAGGATGGAGCCACGACCCACGCCGCGTGCGCCGCTAAGGTCTCAATAGCCAAAGTGAGGCAGCTTTCCCCTCAAAAACTGATAGGCCACTTTAGTGATATTAACTGGCCCCCAGATAGCCAGATTTAGGCCTGAGTGAATTTTTTCCTAAGGATACCTTAAATCTCACGTTTACAGTGACTTGCCCACAACAATAAGGGCCCTACAGAAAAAATATACAACACGAAATCGCGGCTAACAGTCCAGATATTTGCAAATGAGTTTTCGACAATATGAGGTCCAGATTACAAAAATGTCTGCAGCAAAACGGACGGTGTTTAAGTGATGTTATTAAAAAAAAACCGCAATATCCTTCTGTCTTGTAATAAATAAATAACTTTACTCTTGTAAATATTTTATTTTTTATTTTTGTTGAAAGTATAAAATCTGCCGACGGACACCCTGTAGTAGGTATACTATTCCGGGGAAGTAAGAGCATAATGAATAGATAAACGATTTTAAACCACAAAAAAGTGCAGTAAGAAGATTAGGTCTAAAATGGATGTCAACCTGTTTTATATTTTAGATATGTTTTTATGAGAAAATTATACTAAAGACGACAAGAAAAACCTAATAGGAAAACCTAATCGAAATAAAAATAATTACCAGCAGAAAATAGCACCTTCAATATATATATATATATATATATATATATATATATATATATATATATATATATATATATATATATATATATATATATATATATATATATATATATATATATATATATATATATATATATATATATATATATATATATATATATATATATATATATATATATATATATATATATATATATATATATATATATATATATATATATATATATATATATATATATATATATTTGAAATAAAATTAGTAAAAGCTACTTAAAAAGTAGCGAAGGAAATCCCAGCATGTATTGGGAAATGCTTATGTTTGAATGAGATATACTTATGGAAATGGAAATGCAAAAGGACCTTTAAACCGTCTTGCACCGTCGAAAGTCGTGCACATCCGTAAGTATATCTCATTCAAACATAAGCATTTCCCAATACAAGCTGGGATTTCCTTCGCTACTTTTTAAGTAGCTTTAACTAATTTTATTTCAAATAAAAACATTATCCTATAAACGGATTTATTTACAAACCTTATCAAATATATATATATATATATATATATATATATATATATATATATATATATATATATATATATATATATATATATATATATATATATATATATATATATATATATATATATATATATATATATATATATATATATATATATATATATATATATATATATATATATATATATATATATATATATATATATATATATATATATATATATATATATATTATATATATATATGTATATATATATATATATATATATATATATATATATATATATATATATATATATATATATATATATATATATATATATATATATATATATATATATATATATATATATATATATATATATATATATATATATATATATATATATATATATATATATATATATATATATATATATATATATATATATATATATATATATATATATATATATATATATATATATATATATATATATATATATATATATATATATATATATATATATATATATATATATATATATATATATATATATATATATATATATATATATATATATATATATATATATATATATATATATAAACAGGATATAAAGTTTTCTTCGTTAGAGTTTATAATAAACCTCCGAAACGTTTAAAAGCTTTAAATGTTGAATAAGGAAATCTCCAAAAAACGTCTTTTAGAGCATAGAAAAATATTTGTATTTTTTTGCAAATCACTGTTAGAAGATTTATTTGCGTTATACTATGCAAGATCTCTGTGCAAAAGATTAACCCTTTATCTACCTTGTATATATTTTGATAACATTGATATTAATTTCATTTCCCATTAGGATATTTTCACGTACTTTTCGTTATGATAAATGATTTTATATAAATGGAATCACATTTATGAGAAATTGTTTAATTATGCAGGCAATTTCGGGTGGACTTTTTCATTAATTATATCCGGCGAATTATTCTCATATCAGGAATTCATTAATTAATACTAAATTAATTAATGCATTCCTGATATTAGAATAATTATTTTAACAACCTCATATATGATAATAATCCTTTGCCCCTTCAATTAAGCGAAGTTAGAGGGCGCGTATTGAATTTTAAAATTGAATTTATTGTGTTTAAAATTGTATTTTCAGAGTAAAGAGCCATCAGGAGGAATGGTACTTCAAGAAGACCCGTCAGTGGCTCTACAAGGATGGAGAGGACCACGAGCATTCTCCAATAGATACGAGCCCTGGGAGAATGGACATATTCAGGTAGAATATTACTATATTACTTTACTATTCTCTTATTAGTTTTAAGTATATTAGGAAAGGGAAACTGTTTATTTCTAACGATTGATGCTACGTCGAAAGCTCCGGGTTGCTTGACTGCTGCCTCCTCCGCACACGACGCGACGTAATCTAATAACATTAAGACACTGTAACTACCGTCACGCCAACACCGTCATGTTATCTCATACGCATGGACCACAGTCCGAGTTATATACGTAATCCTTATTGAAACATGCATATTTCTCTGTATTACATCGTTATATTTTTCTCAGTATATGATTCCGTCAACGTGCACCCCGAACTGCTAGGGGTTAGGCTGCTTTTAGGTTTGTGAGAGTGGCCACCCTTCCCTAGACTCCAATTATTCGTGAGCGAAGGGTGGTTCTCATCAATAAGTTTTCTCCGTATAGAAAGTCGTTGCTGTTGAAGTTGAAGTATTTATTCAGAAGGTCTGTGATCGGTTGCCAGTTTGTAACGCCTTGTTTGATAATTCGCCGGTGTGTAGGTAGTGTGGGCTCGAGGTGATGTCGTGGTTGTGTATCCGAAGTGTGAAGCGCGGCGATAGATTTGAAGCTAATGATGATCGCGTATACTATGCGTAGGTGTTGTTGACTCGAAGATAATAAAGAGCGCGAGTACTTGTAGCGGGCGACGCCGACGGCCGCTGAGAGGAAGATAATGATGTGTAGCCGCGGTAACTGTCCACTAGGGGAATGATAAAATATGTGTCGAATGTACTGCTTTTTATATGTTATGTAATGACGCAATATCCACCGGTGGGGGAGAATAACTGTGTAAATTCGTATCGATCAGAAGAAATGGCATTAGTCATCAGCTGTGTGTGCAGTAAATGCCGAATTTAGTTGGAATTCAATTGCAGTTGGCTCGTGTATATTTGAGCGTATTTGCGGTTTCGATTCTATAGAAATTACTTCTTTGTTGTGGGTATGTTGGACGAAGTGACTCCAACAGGTTTTTGACGCCGCGTTTACTACGTAAGTGCGTAGAGATATGCCCGAAATCCAATTTCAATTATTATTTTGGATTTGATTAATTTTGATATCGTGACTGACCATATCTCGTATTATTTCCAATATCGAAGACTTACAGAAAATACAAATTCTTATATTTCTTGTAATGACCTAGACTATCGTTAGAGCTTTTGGTGATACTAAATCTAACCGTCGATTATCTCGGTAAGTTTTATCGATATAAAGTTTGGTAATGTAACAGAAATTGCTGGCTCGATTCTTGCCCAAGAGTAAAAAGTTTCTGACATTAATGTTTTTTTATATAATATTAAACTGAAGGGTTCTGACAAAGAGGGCAGTTTTTTTAAAACTTGGGTTACCAAAGTCTGGCGAATATCTGCGCGCACTGATGCACTTATTGATACTATATAGATTAAAGAGAACCAAAAGTGATATATGGAAGATATTATAAGCAGATATGTCAGTGCAAACTATTTATTATTAGGTTGAGAAAAAAATACATTTCCTAATTTCATCACACATTTATTTTGCTTACATTAAATAATAAAATTATATATTATATAATTATATACACTGTTATGTATGGCCTTCTCCCATCTTCCTGGCAGCTTATTACTTTCTTGTAAATTGGTTTGGACTGGAAGAACTTTTCGACCACCTGACTGACTTGCTCGTTAGAATTAAAGGTTTTCTATTTTTTTTTGTAACGAACGGAAAATCTAATAGCCGGTTAAACCAAGGTCCAGGGCGTATGGCGAGTGTGGTAAAAAAGACCATCCAAGCTCAAGTTTTTTTATCTTGAGTCACATTACTGTATGTGGTCGCTGGGAGCTAAGGGGCCCTTGCTGAGCTGGCCACGAAGACCCATTCTGTTCAGGGTTAGTCACACTCACGGGTCAACACCCATCCGGCGGCCTCCACGCATGAAGTGTGAGCCTGGTTAGGACTCTGGCCTTAGGGTTAGTTTCCCCTAGGAATCGACCTTCTGGCGCTCCTGGACGGTCTGCGCACCGTGCGGAATAAGCCAATCGATTGCGCACTCTGACTAACAGTCGGGGGAGTCTGGAAGCAGTACTGTTTCCTATAGAGCGGTGGTGGTTGCGGACCTTACGGCGGCTGCTCTTAAAACGACCATCGGCTACCCGATCCTGGGTGAATAGCCAGGCAAAGGATGCCGTGGTCCGAGATAAATTCAGTATACACCGTTTCACCGCTTCGTAAGGGAGAGGACCGCGCAAGCGACCTCGAACTCGTAACCAATCGAGAGACTGGAGTAATCTGGTCGCAATTGGAAGTAAGGGCGTGAGTGTAAGTAAGCCCGCTGGGTAACATACCTGGTTATGTGGCGGATAAGGCGTTCGCTTCTTACAGGCATGACTTGGCAAAGCTTGATGGTGGACTGTTTTGTCCTCAAGTATTCTGCGCTCACTCCAGGGAGATAGAACGACTAATCGTTAAAACTACCTGAGGTGACGGGTTCGCCATTTGTAGTTGACAACTCTATATGTATGGGGTCGTGCATTGAATTGTAAAAGAATGACACATTTGCGATTGAAGAGTGCAGGACGCTTTTCATGGAGTTTCATAAAATTCAACCTTTCTGCTGTATCTCTTGTTGATTGGCGTGGATTTTGCTCCAATATTACATATAAAAGGTTGTTGTCAAGCTCGGAAGGACGCCCTCGGTTCGTCCTTGAAAGTCGTATGTCCCGAACTAAATTCGGCAAACCAATTTCTAACTGCACGATCGGTTATTAGTTCTTCACCGTATATACTGCATATCCTTACAGCCGTCGCCTTAGCACTATTGCCTTGTTTAAAGTCCCAAAGCATCACATGATGCATATGCACTTTTTCACTGTCTATGTTAGGGAAACATTTTTATGAAATGTGCACCACACAAAACAGTTGTTAGACTAATCGAACCTTCATCTATTTAGTGCAATCAAAAACACGTTTATTCCGGTGTCTCATAGTAGGCCGATACGACCAATAGATTTCATTTAGCTGCTTCGAATTTTTTTTATGACTTAGCCTAATACATTGATAAATGAAAACGGTTCTGTGAAAGACCTGATAGTATTGTTTTTTTTTTATTTTCACTAAATTTTAAGTTTACACAGAAGTTAATTATTACAACTCCACTGTCTCAAAAATAAACAGCACTAAGTATATTATATACGAGGCGTTTCAGTGGCGCAAAGTGAAAAATAGCTTCAAAAACAGGAAGACCATTTTCGAGACAAAAGCGAAACAGCGGTGCACCATTGCCTCGAAAACAATGCTGTCGCACGCGAATGGATTTCACAGTTGCTGAAAAAAAGGATAAGTCTTTGTATCGACGTCCTCCCGTATCTTTTCTGCACTTTGGTAAGGCAGTGTAAAGAGGGTAGTACTTTTATAGGACATTTCCCCAATTGGTATTATGTCTAATTGGTATTATGAGATATGGCAAGACATAATATTAAAATTAGTCTATCCAAAATAACCATTGAAAGTGAATTTTGGTAAGTATCTACGCACATACGCATAGTACGAAAGGGGCCTTGCCGCGTAACCACAATTTGATAATTACTACAGTGGTTCGGCTCCTTTGTAATATATTTACTGTGCCTTTGTGCACTGACTCGAGGCACTCTCCATTCGTCTGCGTTAGTGTTGCCACTATTAGAAATATAAATACGTAAGTAGGTACAGAAAGCGACTATAGATAGCAACGCACTAATGAGAATTATTCACTTTGGTTCCCGTGGAATGCGTAGATATTCGTATCGCGAATGGTTATATTTGCAATCCATGAGAATGACACAGCGGATGCTATGAAAATGTATAACTGGCACTTTCAAGATTCTTAAAAGATGAGAAAGATTAGATTAGATCATAGAGTTAAAGATATTTAAAGAATCTCTTAAGATTATTAGAAACCAAAGCATATATTATATCCAAATATTGTAACAATACATAATATATAATATATTATGTGATATGCCATAATAGCGACAATATTATAATCATGACTGTCTAATTATATAGTATTCGTTAGAAAGTAGCTATTAGTTCGTCTATAGAACTGCGTTTACAGCAAAGATATTTTTAAATAAACGGTGTAATTGCCGGTATAATTGCAGAGCTTTCTCTTTTTCTTGCTTGTGCGATTTTCAATTTTTGATTACGCTCAAACTATTACACATGTACGCTATATTAAAGTTTATTTAGGTAGTCCTAAATTCTACGTAAACCAGAATGATAAGTAAACTTAAGTAAACCGAAGTCCACCAAAATTATGCAATGGCACGCGTCTCCAAATAAACAATTTCCAAGATTACATCTTGGACGCAATTATTTTGACTGAGTACTGCCCCGGAAAAAAGATTTTTACTCCGAAGATTTAATTATATCATCCGACTTGCCCTTCTGGTCCAAACGCTTGCAGTTTCCAATAAAGCTATGCTTCGCAAAGTCGCAAGGTCAAACGCTGAAGGTTGCAGTCGTTGATGCATGAAGAGCTATGTGCCGTGTTCTCAGGTTATTTACTTGGATGGGTGACCGCCTGAGTGCCGTCCGTGTGTTTGTGTATATCGTGTGTATGTGTGTATGTGTATCATTAACTGCTAACTGCCATCAAGGACCATATATAAGCTTGCGCTTGCGATAAATCACACTAATTATCGGTTAAATAAATTGCACATAAATTAATAATAATTTTCCCTAAAAATTTGGGTAAAAGTGGAATAGTTGCCCCAGGAGCCGTGGTCGAACTTTATTTTTACACAGCAACAAGTGCAATCTTCGCGGTTGCCGCTCAAATACTAGAGGGGCAGGGGGTTATGCTTTTCTTATACGTATTAGTTGCGACCGTATCATGTTTGCAAGTCTTAATTTTGAAGTATAGAGCGTCTATCCTCCTACGGCAACTATCCGACTATTACCCTATAATATTAGTTTTCTCCGAATAATTTATGTATTATAAATTACAATTAATCAGGACTCGCGATGAACAAACATTATACTATAATAAGCCGTGCGATTCTTGGCTTATAAAGTTAAATAATCACATTAAATAACTAATATTTACCTGACACTGTGCTTTCATGGTTTTGGGTAATTCCAAATTTCAATACACAACTAGGGCGTAAGATCGTGTATGCAACGGAGTATTAAATTTAAATTCTGATTTTTCAATGCCCTCACGGAATGACGCACGACTTGCTACTTCTAAGATAATAAAATGACACTATTGACTCATTGTGACATGGATAGTAAACATTATCGACCGGCGATATATCTAGCAGGGATGTTTGCTCTAATTTTCTTCCGTTAGAGGGCGCATCGTCAATAGGTCGACTCGGAGGTGTCGACTAGAACGGGCAAACCCGTCACCTCAAGACGTTTTAACGATAATGATCGTTCTGTCTCGTGGGGTGAACGTAGAGGACTTGGGGTCGATAAAAATCTATCTTTAAGCAAAGCTAACAAACTCGTCAGAGGCCAACGCCTTATGGCGAGGCATCAGGTAGGTGACCCAACGGTCAGCCTCGCCCCCTAAATACTAGTTTTGGCAGGGTATCTCTGTCAAGAATTAACCATTAGGATACCTCCGGCCTCCCGACTGGTTACGGGTCCGAAGTCGCTTGCGCGTCCTTCACCTTCCGTATATTCAGCGGTGATTCAGTTTGAATCTATCGTGGACAATTGGCATCTTTTGCCCGGCTCTGAATTTAGGATCAGGTAGCAAATTGATCATTTCAAGAGTGGTTAAGACTTATCAACATCTACCCCGCTGCTTAGGAGACAGTATATTTCCATAGTCTCCACACTCCTTCAGTAATAAGTCAGAGTGCACAGCCAATTGGCTGACGCCGCACGGTGCTCAAACCGTCCAATAGCGCAGCAGGGTAATCCCCCAGGGGAAAACGGACCAACAGCCGTGAGGCCTGATAAGCGAGACTCCTTTCAGGGGTAGTCCGATCGCCGTACAGCTATTCTTTGATTTCGCTGCCTGTCGTTGGTATCACAACCATCGGCTCTGGATTTTTATGACCCCACATATGGAGTAATATATGGGAAGTTTTGTGATCGTGCGAGCGATCTATTTAGAGATTTTAGTGGATATTCACGTTTTGATGTCCCCGAAACAAAAAAAGTGGTTTTGAAAAACTTGAAGCCTTGTGTCCGTTGTCCCTGCAGTCACTTTACAGTACGCACAGGGAACTACGAGATCGGTTTCGTTTAAATTTGGCATGTGGGGTATTATAGGTATTATCGAAGTTATCGTTTGAGGCACAACATACACGGCCCGGTGGCATAGTGGTTAGGTCGCCTGATCTTACATTGGAAGGTCCCGGGTTCGATTCCTGGCTGGGTTACCATTTTCCGTTGGGATCAAATTAACGGAATTGCATTTTCAATTCTGTCGATCGAATGCAATAACAAGACACACACTTACACACATGTTACACGCACACATACATATAGCACGTCATAGTAGGGTTGGTCGTAAGAGATTGTCATATGACAATAAACTCGTACATTGTGACATTTCACAATAAAGAGTATAAACAAACAAAACAAACAAAATTAAGGGTATCTGCCATAGACGCTGCCATAAAACTAAAATATATTTTTTTCATAAAAAACGGCTCTATCCATTTTGAGGAAAAAATTGTTTAAACATAGTTTTTATAGATACTGAAAATCTGATTTTTGGGTCGTTTCTTCGAGAAATGTTGGACAGTATTGTTACCTTTGCCTATTTTTTTTAAAACATCTTGACAAAAAACATATTTTTTTGGATTTGTTTTTGAAAAAACTTAAGTAACGGTTTTATATCCATCCTTATGTATCCATCTTACGTAAAACTTAAATTATATTTAATACGGCATAATTATTACAGCATTGTCATTTTCGCTGAACATTCAACACAGGCAGCCATTCAACACAGGCAGACATGAGGAACATTGATTACCTACATAATATCCCTCTCACTCTTATGGTGAATTATTGTTAGTGCCTTTTATTTTCAACCAAATATGCGTATCTATTCGTGAAACGAGCCAGTAGATGATCGAAGGTCATATGGCCACATGCCAGTATTTGAATCACCCAAAACAAAGAGAAACAAACAAAAACATCAGCGATTCAAATTTAAATATCACAAAATAGTCTTCTGTTTGTTATCGCTCTCGTAGTTGTGCTGAAGTTTATAAAGATACCATAGCCCTTACGAACGCTGCTCGTCAAAGGCAATGAAATTGAAGTTTTGCTTTTGGCGGTGTATTTCGAGGGTTTCTTGTATCTTGTTGCTTTTTTGTTTCGCATAATTTAATTAGGACCTTAATATATTTAGGGTTTCAATTATTGTGGGTGCTTGACTTGATAAATGTTGAGATTTGATTACATTCTGAACAGGGTACGAAGTGTATACACTGCATACCAACATTTGAAAAGGGTATGAACTGTCGCAATAGCTCGACATTCCTTTCAAGCATGTAACTCTGTATGTAAAACTAAACAGGAATAATGTATTTTTTTAATTCTTTGAAGAAAAAAACGTTTATTTTTACCGAGACGCTCTGCTTAATCGCCTGGTCGTAAAAAAAGTGAATATCGTGAATATCGAGTACGACAATGTGTGGAACAGAGGGGAAATTATTGCGCGCTTTGCTAGTGTATCGGCACACCAACTTTGGCCACCACAAAATCTCCTCCCAGAGATTTATACTTGGATCAAGGGTTAAAAAAGGGTCGCGGTGTCCGTCAACATTCTGACACAGTATACGCCATCAATGGAAAACCGGACTGTGCGTCGCGTCGACCAAGGCAAATCTGGGTGATTTTTTTGAGCGTGCCAATTCTTTCAAATGGGAATAACATTAATATGTAACTTTCGGGTACCTCATTTTAGTTTTTATTGTTTAATATTAATATTATGAATTTAATATTTAATATGTAGATTACAATGTTTAACGTAACATACCTGACCATATACATATGTTGTTTTTTTTTACAATATTATTTTGATACTTTCTGTTGTGTGATTATTTTTTGTATAGAGTGCCTAAGATGACTATTAATATTCTTATAATAATTATTTATTTTATATGTGTACTCATGTACACGGATTCAGCTCTATTTTTTAAATGTTATTTGTCTGCCGTGTAAGACTTTAGTCAACGCTATTGTCAAATTAATATTTCTGCTTTAATAGTTTTATATCTACATACATTAATATATTACTAGCAACTGACGAATTCTAATATGCGATAATTAGCTTTAATTGATAATTCATGCTTTTATTGTATATTTTGAATGAATAAATTGAATACTGAATACTGAATACATAATGACGAGGGTCTAAAGATAGAGCCGGAAAATTGCCACTGAAACTCCCTAATGGAAAGTGCTAAAATAGTCGAGTTTGCGCTCGTTTGATTTGTTGTCCTGAGTACTTTCCATTACACATGATGACGAGGGTCTATCTAAAGATAAAGCCGGAAAATTGGAACTCCCTGTAGGCTCAAAGGGGGAAGGGGGGGGGGGCGCTAAAAGACAACTTGAGCTATGTGTGTAATAACAAATCGTTTCCAGGTGCCCCCGGTTATCAGTCGGAACGCATAGTCGATTGGCTGGCGTCGCACGGTGTGCAAACTGTCCACAATCGCCCAAAGAGCAATTCTCAGGGTAACTGGCCCGCAATTTCAGAGTCCTATCAGGGGTCGCACTTCTACGTTGAGGCTACCGGATGGGTGTTGACTTGTGAGTTAGGCCGACGATAACACGTGGGTCATAATGACCCAACGGCACTGGGCTCATTAGCTCCCCGCGTAGATAGATAGATACGCGGGCGGGCGTGAATCGCACTTGGTGCTGGGCCGCCCGCATCAAGAGGGGGGGGGGGGCGCCCTCCACGCCCCCGCATCTCGTCCAAACTATCGTGTGCAAGAAAAAATAGATGTTTCAAAATTGAGCTATTATTTCCTTTTGTACTTCTTTAGGAAGCAGTAATTAATTCTTATTATTGCCGCGTTAAAGCCACTTTCGCCACTAAATTTTACCCTCTTTCTCTGGGCGGCTGTGATGCTTGGGAGTTCGGCTTTATGTACGAAAACCGTAATATTTTGTCGTAGTAAATTAGCCTTTGGTACAGGAATCTTATTGAGAGAAATAGTCTCTTCAAAGCCTCATAAATGCTTTGAAGAGGCTTTGATAACAGACAAACAGCAGGAAGAGCAGAGGATTAAAGAAAAGGAAGAGGCCCTTCGCAAGGAAATCGAAAACAGGAGCGATGATTTACTGCAAGACAACATGCGTTTCCGCGAATCACTTGAAGCGAGCTTCGACAAGTACAAATCCGAGTTTTCCACTGAGCAGCAGCGGCTGCTCAAAAAGAGGGAGATGGATATTCAAGCGTACTATAAGAAAGAGCGGGACATGGAAATAGAGAAGGCTATTGAGAGTATGGAGCATGAGGCGCAGAAAAGCAGGCAGGATATGCAGGAACTAGTTTTACGGACCAAAGAGCAGTATTCTTTATCACTGAAAGAGTTGAGCGATACAGAACAGGCGACTCTCAATCGTTGTCAAGAAGCTCAGGCGAGATTGCGGGCGGCCCTCGATACATGCTCATCATTAGAAATTAACGTTGCACAGCTAGAGGCAAAAATTCGACTTCTGAATGAGGAAAATATACAACTTAAAGAAGAAATGGCTAAGATTAGACACGAATCGTTATCGAAGATAAACGAGGAGAAGGAAAAGCTCAACTTCGAAATGGACATCTTAAAAAAGTCACACAACGAATTAATGCATCAGCTATATGCTAAGGTTAAAACGGCGGTCGCTCGTAAAGATGCAGCATTGACCACGCTCGGTCGCGAACACACGCGGGCCAAAGACAGGATCGTTCATTTGGAGCAACGGTTAGAGCAGCAACGGAAAGACTATTTCGAGGTGAAGAGATAATTCGATAAGCGATAAGTTGTCTTCTAAATTTTGTCGTCTAGTCAATTCTACGTCTTCGCAAATATGTAAATACTTCCTTACAAAAATAAAAAAATAAAAAATAAAAACGGTTTGGTGTACGTACAAAGTTTAATCATCTGCTTAGAATTTCTTTTGTGGTTGTTCAATATCAATTTTTGAAATATTAATAACGGTAGTTTCTCCGTATTCCGGTATCTTCTTGCGAAAATACCCTACACCCTGCCAGTCGCAAAAAAAAATACTTCTTGTGACTCCATGTAAAGTACAAAAGTCTGTTCCGATTGGCTGAATATAACATTGTCGCTTGTGTTTTCAGCAGTTAAATCATTTTCACCTTTTAAAATGGTTCTTAATGAGAGGCGATTAAGTTGTAAGCCTTTTAGAAGGCTAGGTATCAAATTTATGCCATTCTTGTGCATCAATTTTCGAAGCAAATTAAGATTATGTAACCTGGACAATAGCTGCTATAACATCGCCAAAACTTTGAGTGCTACAAATTTCACGCGGTAAAATCTATTTTTATCTTATTTCTAATGATAAACAACCGCTATACTTCATTTTATTATTATAATTTCATTCTAAATAACTACAATTAATTAGTCCGGAATGGAAATATTTGTTTTAAAGATCACCTCCTTTTTTAAAGTTATTGTTTCGAAGTTCAGCCAATACTGTTAATATTTTTTAACAGAATGTAGAGTCAAACGCTTAGTTTGGTTTCTATAGATTATGATTTTATCAACAAGATTAAAGTGAGAAATTGGTTTTATATTTTGTTACAGTCGATTAAGATGGCGAGAGTGTTAAGGCTACATTATATCTGGGAACGACCAGATCTGATGAATTTTAGTTTTATGAAGTTTTTGAAAAATATAAGCAATAATTAAAAAAAAATTAAGTGAATCCCTTGATAAGGAACCAATTTAAAAGTTAAACTTTAAAAAGTTGCTCATTGCCTTAGACATTAAGGCTTAAAACTGACTTAGAAAACTTTCAGGCGCGATTACTCCTACAATGAAAGTGGTTAGTCTGTTGTATTATAATTTGATTATATTGACTGCCTAATTCTCTAGGGCAGCACTGAGCCACATTTTTTTTATTTAGGCCCTAAATTAATTAATTAACAATTAATTAATAACAATTAATTAAAACGTGAGAGCGCTCTGAGTTACGCTAAATAACGTTTGCCATTAACACCCTTATACCACCACTGCGTAAATATAGTTATTCTGTGCTAGCGCTGCGATAGAACGTTTAGTATGCGCCTGGTCCCCGCGCGAGCGGACGTGGAATCGGCGCTTGACGCTTTTTCAACGCTGAATTTTTATTGATCAAACCCTACAAAACTGACCCCACCTATTTTTCGCGTGTCCGCCCATTTCGGATATTTTTCTGAGGTCTCACGTCGCCTTAATAATGCCGTTTAAAATGATACTCGCTTTTCACTCCCCAAAAGTCGTTCTATCGCAAAATTGTTAGTTATTACAAAGCATAAATCAACAGCTCTATTTGGCTACTGTTTTATGGCAGTGTAGCAAGTAAATTAAAAAAGGTATGTCAAAAATTGAAATAGGAAAGCAATAAAATATTAAAGAGCGTTTTAATTATTTTTTAACAAATATATTTAAAAAAATGAGACGTCAAACAAGACTCAAGTCCTGCGTCTAAAATTAATTAGGCTACAGGTCGCAGACATTAATTTCCGGATAATAAACTCCTGAAATAATGTCACAAAATATTAGGCATTCCTATCAACGGCAATTTTAATACACCGAGTGTTATAGGCCCTACACACGATGAGGCGGCCGGAGAGGCCTGTACTGTCTGGTCAAACCCGTCAACTAGGGTTGTCGACTACAGCGGGCGAGCCCGTCACCTCAGGAAGTTTTAACGATTAGTCGTTCTATCTCCCTGGAGTGAGCGCAGAAGACTTGAGGACAAAACAGTCCACCGTCTAGCTACGCCACAAGCCCGTAAGAGGCCAACGCCTTAACCGCGAGATAGCCAGGAGTGTTACTCATCCTACTCTATCATACACACTCACAAATCGACAGAACATGATTATATAACATGTAATATATAAATATTATTACACAACATCACGCACATAAACTGTATATTATCAGGAGACTATTTTGGCCGTTATATTGTTATTATTATTTATTAACTTAAGACCCGAGCGCTGTTTTTCTTTTTTGTTGGAATAAAATAAAAAATAAAAATAAAATAATATCGTTAAGCAGGTAAAGAAAATGCACAAAGAGTCACGAGGAACAATGATCAATATAAGCTTTTAAAAATTTTGTTTGTGTTGTTTAATCCATTTTTACTTAAAAATTACGTTTTAGCAAGGGTTTCAATAGCAAAAAATATTTTTGTCAGTGAACCAAATGTATTTGAGTTTCTAAAACAAAAAAAATATTTTGCTTAAATTATACCTCAAAAAAGCAAAAACTATAACATAATAATAGAAATATTTCAGTTTCCCAAAAAGAAAAAAAAACATACATTATAAGAAAACGTTATTACTTACATTACAGAAAAAAACTTAGTTACATTACTTTATTACTCACATTACTTACTTACAATACTTACTTACATTACTTTATTTATTACTTACATTAAATGACTTACATTTCTTTATTACTTACGTTACAGAAAAAAGCGAAAACGTGAAAAGTCATTAACATTGATCATCATTTCCTATTACATTTACTCCTCAGCGTCAACCGGAGGGTCATCGAGGTACTCCACCTCTAGACCTGACGGGAAATACCGATCAAGGTCCACTGTCACTGCGGAAATGTTGATCAGTTTTTCTCGTAACAGGTTTTTTCTCCCTTCATTTAAGGGCTGATTATAATCATTCTTTCCGAAATCAATTCATGCTTCGATTCGTTTGGGAACAAGCTACAAGATGGCATTAGTATCTCATTTTCCAAAGAAATGACATTGATGGTTTTTCCCGTAATACTTTGTATGATAAAAGGTTATGAAAGAGTGGCGGTTAATAAGGTCTTGTCATTAATATTAGTGGTGTTCAATATTGGTGGTGTTCAATGACCCTACTTTGAAATGACTTCCTATTCCATCCCTAACGCAATGAAACTTCAAGTGAAATAATATCGACCTTATATGGGCGAAATAATATAATAATATGGCCGTTATAATAATATGGCACCTAATAATATGGGCGAAATAATTGGTATATAACACGATCTAGTGGTTAGGTCGCCTGATATTACTTTGTTCCGGGTTCGATTCCCATTGCTGGGTTACCATTTTCCGTTGGGATAAAATTAACGGATTTGCATTTCAATTCTGTCGATCGAATGCAATAACAAGACACACGTTTTACACCCACATATAATTATATTGTCGTATGACAATAAACCCGCCCATTGTGAAATTTCACAATAAAGACAAACAACAAACGAACCTTGCATGTCTTCCCAGGTTTTAAAACAATTTATTACACTGATAAATGTTGACTTTGTAATTTTAAGTGATAGTGATTTTATTAAAGTCAATTAATTTGATATATGCTATTTAGAAACAGAAGTTAATAAAACTAATGATTAGACGAACTTACCTGTAGGTACAAGAAGTTCGTCATAATTATACGAAGTGTTTCTTCCGAAGTGATATGCATAATTCCTACACGATTTGAGATAAAAAATAGGTCTTTATATCTCAGCTGTAACGCATATGTTCTTCATTTAGTTTAGAGTTGGTTAAGTTACCATGCTCTTGAATATTTAAAAATGATGGGTAAACTGCTGGAGTGGGAGGGATGCTAATCTCTTCGGGCCCATTTTAATTATTGATGGATAACGTCACTAATACTCGGTTGAGTTTGTAAGTAATGCGGCCTACACATAATGAGTCCCCGCCGGACGGATCTGGACTGAAGGCGCGGCGGGATTTGGCCGGACGTGTGTTGGAGCTTCGGCTCCGCCTTCAGTTCCGAATTCAGTTCATTGGTACAATGATAACGGACACAGATGCTCTGACTTTAATGGAAATTTCTCTAAAGAACAAAAGAAATAAAAACGCCAAGAATGGACTAAGGATTTGCTTAGAAAGATACGGATATTGACCAATATAAATGTAGTGACTGAATTAAAATTGAAACCCAAAATTCGCAACTACCTACTTATGGACGACGAAACATAAAAAAACACTATTTCCTTCCTTAGTTTAAGAAATATGCCTTAAGTACTCATGATGACGCGGCGACGCTTTCTCATTAGGAGTAGATATGATAAGTAGACATGATAATACATAGCCAACGAAAATTACGTTCCAGGCGTATTTTTGAGAATGCATTTGGCATATTAGCAACTAGATTTAAATATTTCATTAGCAGGTTATTGTGGAGACCGGAAGAATTGATTCCATAGTAATGGCCACAGTATTTTATAGAAGGTGTGTAGTATATTCAACAGAATTGTGCATAGTAATGACCATAGCATTCCATAGTAAATGCGTACTGAGCGTTGCTGTGCGCGCAACTGACGGCCGCACGCTACACACACACCGGCCCGGCCTGCGGCCTCCACGGCCATCCGGCCATCGAATGAAATTTCATTCGATGAGAGGCCACCTCCGGCCGCTCCTTCTTGCCGGGATTTCTGTGTAGGATAGTGGTGTGTTTAATGGGTGTGTGTAAGTACATCTACGTGTATGTGTCATAGTTGTGTATATATGAGAGTGTGTGATTCTGCACAGGTTTGTATCTGTTCAAGCTTTTATGGTCTGGTCTATTGCCGCTCTGATAAACTCATTTTTGCTCATTGAGAATATGTCTAGTTCCTGAAACTATACATCGTAGGCTTCCATAATTCGATGCGGAGTTGAATTCCTTGCTTGATTTGTATGGAGTCTGGGTACATTATACAGCAAATTCATTGATTTATAAGAAAACGACATTACAGTAAGTTTTCTAACAAAGTAAACAGTTACCAAAGTAATAAATAATACTTACGGTTAGAGTCTTGGGGTGAACTTCCTAAGTATTGAAGTTAAAGAACAGACCGTTCACCTGTCTTCATACTTTGACCCAAATTTCGTACTCCTGATAAAAAAATACGCGATTACTCTTTCCCTTACTAGCTCGACGATTTATTACTTATTATACTTAGCACGATTTTCTCCGCGAGCAAGATACAGCGGAGTTTTGAAACTACTACAGGAATTATTACTCAACTTGGAGATGAGTTCTGCGTAGTAAACACGGACGAGAGAGCACTCAAAATATTCAAACAGTAGTCGACAAGTATGGAAAATATGGAGTCCGGGCATAGCGGGGAGAGGGGTTTATTTATATTTAAAGATGTTTGTTTCAAAGCAAGATGGGTTATGATTTAATTAACATTTCGCGTTCAGTGCCTCTGGAACAAATGGTGTTTTTGTAACACAGTGCACCCGTCAGTCAGGAGAAAGCCTTCGTACACACACACTGACACGCACCCTAAGATCCAATAGGTAATAGTGATCGTATTTTACGACTGTACGATTGTAGCAATGCTGAAATGGCATTGATTAAAAACGAAAAGCAGTTACCTATAGTTTGTAATTTTTATTACATTTTGTCTAATACGTATGTTCCTATTTTAATATCAATACCTAGCATTTTTTAAAACTTAAAATTTGTGTTATGTAAAATACGATATTCGATATAACATTTTATGAAACAAGTTAAATTCATGACGCACATTCTTGCACACGCTATGCTTTTTTGTTGTCAATTGTCATAAAACTTATTTCGGAACGGTAATATTCTGACATCTTAACGCCATTTTTATTGGCGCAACTGCAATGTAAAATGTTTTAGTCAAATGCTCCAGCGATCCAGAAAGAATGATGTATTATGCGTATTTCCTATACGTTAAAATGCAACTTTAAGGTTCTCGGGTTACACGATAAAACTGACGGCTGGCAGTCAGCTCACTCATAACAACGAAAAGGTTACGACTTCTAGGTATGCGCGTATTTTTTTGCGCATCGATAGATGGCGAGATCGTCTATATAAACCCTATCGTCTATCGATCGAACACCAAAATTATAGTCGTTTTAGTGTCGACGATATTAAAATTTAATATTGATCGAATCAACAGATATACGAATTATTTAAAACATTGTCGATAATTGTATCATATAATTATCGTATATTTTGCGTACGATTCATCAATACTTAGTATCGCGTAATCGTCAATCGTTACATCACGTATCAGCGATCTCATACATTTGTTTTTCACATATACTTCTTGCGGATGCTCGCTCGCGCGGTGCGTCGCTCACATGACACCTTTTTTAACCCCAAAAAAATACACAGATTAGCCCAAATACCTCGCATAATTTCGAACATCGATAGAGCTATTCCTCAACATGTCCTGATAAACATGCTTAAACTTCCCAAAGGTGGAGGACGAGCCGGGGTGTGATAAATGTTCATGTATTCTTTTCTACAGTTTTTCGCAGATATTTTGAACCCCGAATATAAACTAAATAATATTTTCGGCTTCGTAACTTTTTACTGTAGGATCTAAATATTAGGAGCAGCAAGAGAGTCAAATTGGATCAAAGGCCTGCCTGCCTGCGGTGCGAGTCTTGTGAGGTTTAACAATTTAAAGTATGGGTTTCGGTAATCAGTAAAGTCCAAATGTATCCCAACAAGCACAAAAGCTATAAAAGCTGCCCGAATATAGCTTTGAGCTGATTAAAAGTCACGTAAAGGCGTTCAGATAAACTCTCAGCTATGTAAAAATTTGGCTTATATGACCTTTTAATTATATGATTTTGTCGTATAAAGCCTTTCAGTCGTATAAGGGTGGTATATACGATATAAAGCATACTAAATTATAACCATTGTATAACTAACAGCGGTATAGTAGTTGAATAAATAACCTTTATAGAACAAACAAAATAAAAGCTACCACATTACCCTTACTACACCAAAGGCTGTATAGTGGTTACAAGACCCACCCTTTTAATTTATTTTTATTTATTTATTTATTCGTTTATTCGCTTATTACTAATCAACATTACGGTAAAACCAAGGCATTGAAAAGTAGGATACTAGCTATCATAAAAGAATAAATAATTAATGGCCTGCGATATAAACTAGTGAGGGTTGGCGGTAAAAATATCAAAATCTGGCGCAATCGAGTGAATTTCATTTGAGCGCCGCAAGTCACGCGCTAACAAGTACCACCTCGTAAGGTTAGTGCGCGAGAACAGCTCCGCGAAAAAATGGTGCGATCGAGCATGAAGATAAATATTTAATTCGAAAAAATTCACCTTGGCTAGTAAGCTAGCGTTATTACTTTTACGACGAATTATATTCAGAACATAGGACATGGTAAACATTTCTCTTGAGACAGAGAGAAATATAGCCAACCATGCCTGTGATAAATGTGTATTAAAGTGTTTAGATTTCCGTATCACAAACCCTAGAAGTTTGATAGAAGTTGTAGATAGTTGCCTAATGTGTTCTTTAAAGTTTAACTGGGGGTCGAAAACAACTCCTAAGTCCTTGACTTCAATCACTCTGGGAAGCACACATCCCGCGATGGAGTAAGATCTCCACGTCACTCCTAAAGTATGGATCCTATGGTAAAACAAATGCACCCTTATTTACTGGAATTTTTATGTATTTTTGTAGATGTAATCATAACGGTAATACAATACAATCAACTACTCCAGTAGATAGGCATTCCTACACTCGGATGCGTCACAAAATTAAATGCTTAAAATTTAATTATTAAAAACATAACTATCACGATAGTTGTCATGGCTGTAATATTATATTCAATATTACCTACTTACAAATAATCAAAATATACTAATGTCATTTAATAGTAAGAGAGAATAATATATTAAAATAGAAATGCAAATTCTATGTAGAATAATCAACGTAAAATAATTTTATTGTCAATCCAGCAATATGCCTTCGTATTTTTTAAACATAAATAGATGTATACTAAATTATATGAGAATTAGAATGTCACCTATTATAATTCCGTTATGTTTAAAATTTTACAAATTTTGCTAATTATCAACATGTAAAATAAACTCGGAATTTTCAAACTCCCTTATACCATAAATTGGGTTTCTTACCAAATTATTTATAATTATCTTTTTAAATTGGTCCTCTCCAAGGCTTTTCATTTTCTCTGGAATCTTATTATAGAAGGACAAATTTTGGTGTATAAAACTTTATTGCACTTTGCTAAGTCGCTGTCGGTTTATGTGGAGATTGGATTTATTCCTCGTATCGTGATGATGAGAATCACTGCTCAATACTAAAGGTTTAGGAGATATTCATGAAAAACTGAAGACAAAGACATTTGAACCTCCCCCTCCCCCCCCCCCTCTTCCACCGTCTCACACCCTACTTCCAGGGAATTTCTGTAGGTTCATCATAACATAACATCTTGTAGATTAATAGTAGAGATTTCGAAAATTAAGTGAATCTTTTGGGCTAATTGTCCATTTTTTGGGCTTATTAGGCCAATCGCCCACTATTTGGGCTATTTGGGCCTGTCGCCGCTAGCGCCGCCACCTATAAAAAGGTTTTCGCGCACATTGACTGAATTAAATCTATTAACCATTAATTTGTACGCTTAATCCACGTCCTAAACAAACTAAATATTTAGTTTTATTTAACACATTTTATGAGACATCTCTGCAAAAATATGCGGCCTGGGCAGCCTTATATTTTTCCTCGTATAGTTCTTGTTGTATGATGGAGGTTGGCAGTTGCGGGCAGGACCGGAGGTGTTCTTCATCCTGTCATTAATATTTTATTATAATTATATTATTATTATCATTATATTTCGGTTGATGAAAATGGAATCAATAATAATAATAATATGAATGTCAATAATTGACAATATCGATATGATTAATTTCAGGCGACGGAGCAAAGCACGCTATCGACGGAGAAGGCAGCTGAAGCTGAGGATCGTTGGGAGTTTCCTAGACATAGGCTCAGGGTTTTCAATATCGTCGGGGAGGGCGCCTTTGGACAGGTCTGGAGATGCGATGCTACAGATATCGATGGTATGTTTCTTATATTAGAATTGAGTGAGAAATTAGATGATAGAATAATAATCTTTCGAATCGAAATCGGCGATTTCAATAATCTTAGGAACATAAACGCTCCAGAATTTATAGAAAATTAAACTATTAGAGATGTTCTCAACATTTTTTCTGACGATTTCAATAATCTTCTGGAGCATAAACGCTCCAGAATTTAGGAAAAAAAATATTATTAGAGACGCGCTCTAAAAACATTATTTTTTAAAACAATCTTAATCCTAGGACGCATTTAAACCCTTTTGTTTTCATCAGGTTTGTTCCTCTCCATTTGTCCAATTGTCCTGTTGAGTAAGGCAATCGACGTGCCCTACCAACCGCAAGAAAAAATATAAGCCAGTGCATTTTTCTCGAACTTCAAGAAATATTTGTAAACCCGTTTGAAGTGCTGCTAGATAAAAAAACGTTTGTGTCACCCTAGGGATTTCTCGGCAAGTAGCCAAGGACTGATTTCATCTGCAAATAATGTCGCGTTACAATACTTTCCTTCCTCGTCGGCTGGTGGGCCGGGAAAGTAGAAACGTCAATTAGGAAACAATAGTTACTCCTTTCCCTTGTAATAAAAAATAATTTAAAATAAAATCAATTATCAATATTTTAATTTAATTTACCTAATTTCACCATTTTGATCGCAGTGCGCTGGCACCCAATGTTGTGCTTAAATAATATCACACTTGCCTGTCCACGCGTTCATCTAAATCTCTTGGCCGCCGTTTGCGGTAGACCCCTGATCTAATTTACATTTATTCTGCTTTAGTGTGTGCTTTGCCGGCATGAAGCACAGTGTATTAGTGTATCGCTCCGGCGTGAGCTTCAGCGCCTCATTCCCTATGCAGTCCTATGGGTCGGGATAGCTGCCTGGGATGAATAGCTAACGTAACCTTTCGCGAATATGTATAGGAATTTTCTATTGCTTCCTTTGTGACGAGAAGGGTTGAAAGAGAATGAAGCAGTAACCCGCTTTACTCTCGCTCTTGTTAACAACGGTCGTAACACGGTCGTCGGTCACGTCGTCATTTCAATTTTCAACATATGATTGTAAGGTATATATATAGTTGATGCGAAGATTAAGCATTTCATCGCTCGTTCGAGACCCCTTTCCGACCCCCTCCCTTGTTCAGTGATAGATGTTCGCATTGATCGGCGGCCAGATGGCCAGACTATTTTAGACGACTCTTTACGATTTGTCATATAAATCACCGCGAATCTCAAACGCGTAAAAATGAACTTTGAGTGAGGCAAATTATATTTTAAATTATAGAGTTTTTTTAAGAAAACTACAAAATAAAAAATACAATGCAATATTCGCCAAACATATAGGAAGACGTTACACCAGAAGAAGAAGAATAAAACGAAATATCATTTCTCTATTCTGAGCGGCTAGATTCAATTGAAAAATTGGGTTTGAATATCTCGAAACGAGGGCGGCATTTTAACCCTTCGAGTAGCGACATAATTTCATAGCAGACCGCGGCAATTTATTGTAATTTCTTGCAATATCGCCGCGCTCGACAAAAAGTACTATAACTATGGAACTACTATAGTAATCATAAAAAGAATAACTGTGCAATGATCGCATTAAAATTCCGTATATAGAATATTGAAATCTCATTTTGTAAAACAATTAGATAATTATGAAGAAATATGAGAAAGTCAAAAAAAAATTTAAAACTCGGCATTTCTAACTTGTACTTGTCTTACGGAACCCTATTTAGAAATTGTAAATACTATAGTGATCTTTATTAGATTGTCTATCAAAAGTAATATTTCGTTTTGCTTATTTACATACAAAAATATATAGACATTAGCTCATGAAAACAAATAACATTGTTGATGATTTTTCGAAAAAAAAAATGATGTTTGACAATGGAATTTTACCAGAAATATCAGCGAAATGATGCGCAAATTTATTCTAGCGGCCGTCTATGTATCTATGGTAATAATAACATAATATTTGATATGGATTTTAGGATGCGTTCGAATTAGAAAATAATATTACTGTGCGCTCTAGGAGCAAGCCGCCAATATCGGTCGTTACGTACGGTGTTCTGATGTGCAACCAAATTTGATCGTTACGTAGCCGAAGGGGAAGGATCATCCACCCGATTGACCAACACGATTAGTACGAGATATTTTGTGTTATAAAGATTACGTATTCAATAAAGTTGAAGCATTGTTTGGTGAAGGGATAGTGACCTTTCGCAATTAGCAAGGATGCATACTATGCTCATCCCCGGATCTACGATTTTCTCGAGCCGGGCAAGAACTTAACATTGGCGCAACTCCCAGCCATCCAGCATTTGAGATCAATGATTTTTTTTTAAAAAACTCGCAAAACAAATACACTAGGTGGCATATTTTGTGACCGGGGAATAAAAACCCTTACATAAATTTTCACTCTTTATTACCTATTTGCTAATATTTTTTCCTTGTGTGGTATTACTATAGAATACATACAATTAGTGTAGACAACGCAGACTGTACACACACCTTCAATCCTTAGGTCCTAGAAAAGTCTACTATCTAATAATAATACAGTTTCACACGTCGAACTATCTTTTCTGCGAAACAATCTATCGCCACATCGACTAATAATTATACCAAGTTAATACAATATGTACACCATTGTTAAAACGCTTTACTTTTCCTATGTTCGTAGCACCTTAGATTTCGCATCGCAGATTTGGAATCCGCAATATGGCGTGTATAAAAATAGGGTGGAGGGCGTCCAAAGACGTTTTATTAGATACCTGGACTATCGTGAGCACTTGGGACTTGGAACTTACGAGAGCAGGCTGAACTATTTCAGTATGTGTTTACTGGAAGACCGCCACACAGCGGCTGATATGACATTATTGCATAAAATAATACATAACAAAATTGATAGCCCTCATTTGGTAAAGAAACTGTGGTTGTTGGTTCCGCCACGAAGGGTTCGCTCTCCTCGTACGTTCGAAATCCCTCGTGTGAACACTAGTTACGCCCAAACCTCTGTTATACACCGCTTGATGGCCACATATAATAGTCAATTCGAAGATATTATTTTTTACTTAAATCAACCTAAATTCAGCGAGGCTGTCCTTAGCTCACTAGGCGTCTAGGAAGTGATTATACAGTGAGTATACAAATTGTTTCAAAATCCCAGAGCGAAAATGAGAATAGCAAAGAGTATAATTTGAATACCTATATCCTATCCTACATATATCCCATCCCTATCCCTTCCTATCCTTGCAATAGTTCGATTGTAATTTAATTTCATTTAATTTAGTGCAATGCAACTTTTGATTTACCGTATGAGAAAATAATGTAGAAAACAATAAATCGGCCAGCGATACACTGTATTAGAATAATTAGTAATAATTAATGAAGCGCTGTGTGTTTCCCGAAAATAAAATAAATAAATAGTGAAACGTTTGAAAGACTGGTTGCTAAAAAAAAACCAAAACGAATTACTCACACACAATTTCTGCCGTTTATTCGGCTCCGCTTGTGTTGCCTCGTCCCCTTCTGTCTGTGGGGAGGATTTTTTCTCAGGCAGAGACATCACACACACTGCGCACTCTTTTTTCAAACACATACATTTGACGCCTCTTAACCTTTTGAGGACCGTAAGCTTTACGGTAGAGTATGGGAATTTGCGATACATAAAGCTGTTAAAGGACGATATAAATAACATGTACCTATGTCAAGTTTTGTGAAAATTGGTTCAAAAGATTTTGTATAAATTGATGGGACATAGGTATCCCTGTGGTCCATAAAGATGCAAAGTTACAACTTTTTCCAAAATTTTTGTATTTTATTATTTAACTTAGGAATCTTACGTACCTACTAAATAAAAAAAAATCTAATTGAAAAAGTCGCCATAAATATTTTATTTATTTATTTCAAAATCACCAGAGTTAATTGGTCATTTGCGATATTTAAAAAAACGGTATATTTTATAAACAATATTTTTTTTTCGCTATCATTAGGATTCTCGATAACATGGAATACAATTAATTTATAATTTATTCGTATTCGATAATTTATGGGACACATATATCCCATGGTTTCTTAAAGTTAAATTAGTAATAAACACATATATCCCATAGTCACATAGAGATTGCCGCCCGGGGCAGGTACCCTGGTTTGACCCCCATGAAACCGGGGCCTAATCTACAGCATACAGCATACAGCATACATTCTACATAGCAAGTTATCTATATTGCCATATAGTCAGACAGAGAATACAGTAATATTGGGAATCTTGATTGGATGTAAACAGTTAAATGTGAAAGCCACAAAAATGGTCTATCTGCTAGATTGAATTTTGAATATTCAATCCAAGCGCGCCCCAAAGTCAGGACATATCCCAACATTCATTCATTCGCTCCATTCATTCGCGTAGACTTCCACAAAAAGTTCCTTACTGGAATCAGCCAGAATGGCACTGGTCTGGGGTATGGCAGTACAACCACGAGCGACGTGCACTTGAAGAAGTCTCTTTTGCGGGGAGATTACGACAGCAAGAGTATGGCTCATGCTATTGGCCTTCAATGCCAGAATGATTGGACAACAATTGGGGACTTTTGGATTCCGCCTCCAATGCACTGGAAGGTAATGCTCTATGACTGGACGCCAGAGATGCTGAAATTTTATTTGAATGCCTTTCAGCATACACTTCCAGACCCCAGTAACCTCGCTCGTTGGAGCTTTGCCGAGGATAGTTCTTGTCCCCTCTGTAGCAATACCCCTTGCACAGCTAGACACATTCTAGCTGGCTGCAAGGTGGCCTTAGATCAAGGACGGTACACTTACCGCCATGACAAAGTTCTCGCTGTTATTCGCGAGGTAATTAGTCTCTCAGTGGCTCGTGCCAACAAGGGTTTGACAGTATCCTCCAAACCCCCAATACAGTTTGTGCGGGATGGCTCTAAAGGCAAAAAACATTCAACTACAAAACCTTTCTCAATAATCGAGAAAGCTACAGATTGGATTCTGGAGGTTGATTCGGTCTCTAAGCAGTATAAATTCCCTGAAAGTCTCGGATGCACAGCCCTCCGTCCAGATATAACTCTTTACTCTCTATCTCGGAAGGTGGCTCTTATTGTAGAATTAACTGTTCCATGGGAATCAAATATCCCAAAAGACCACGAGTACAAATTAAATAAATACCATGATCTTGCAAATGCCGTAACCCGGAACGGCTTCACTGTTCACCTTCACGCGGTGGAAGTTGGCGCTCGTGGCCTGCCAGCTTAATCTCTATTTCACCTCTTTAAAGATCTTGGCCTTTCCAGAAAAATAATCAACTCTTTCTTAGAAAAATTATCTAAAACTGCGATTTGCGCATCTCAAATTCTATGGCTTCGAAGGGGGAGTGAATGGGTGGCAAGGTGAACGCTCACATGTGGCAAGACAGCTGTCCTAAACCTACCACAGCCGGTTCGTAAGTCCGGAATCCACTGCTCACCCCCCAGAAGTGTAAAAAATAGTATTATGATCGGCCCGACTCCGGTCGGTGAATTCCATGGCAGCTCCGTTTGTATTTATTTATTCTTTCGCGTCCGCCTGCGCCAGCCTCTGTGTGTAAAATGTGTGCTCACACGGGGCATGTGTGCAACTTCGGGGGAGCGTTCCACGTGTGTGCGTTCATTTTAAGATGATATCGTACCCACACATTGATTATGAATGTGATGCCGCATCCCGCCTATCGCAGCGCTGAGGAAAAGCATAACAACTCGAAAAAAAAATATTTGAAGGCTATAGAATTGTTGTTTAGGCATCGCTGTTTATTCTTTTGGATTATCTGGGCAATTACTATTTTAGAGAGAGGAAAATCACTGACACTGACTCTAAATAGTGTTATACATATAAACGAATAAACCGCTCCATGTTTGAAAAACCGTAAGTCCAAAAGATCACGGATTGTTATGGACATTGGACATTCACAAGCAAGAATCGCTAAAAGGAAAATACAGAAGAAAGTCTACATACAGATATTGGGTGGTGAAATAAAGGCTATATATTTTTAAATTTGTGGTATCAATATGATTTTTAGAAAAAATATATGGGTTCATGACAATTTTATTTACCAAGCAAATATAATAAAAAGAGTTAAAAACACGACTGCCGTTATAGAAAGTGAATTATTGCATTTATAATTATTAGGGTTTCTTTTATGAAATATTTGTGGTGTATGTATTGATCTATATAGATACATGTATATTACCGGAATATACTCAATCAGACCTTTCATTTGGAACTGAACAACATTTATGTTAATTTATTGACATTTGAACATTTGGACATTTAGGCAATTACTTAAAGGTTATTTCGACAGTTAATATACATTATGGCACTCGGGATGACATAACGATTCTAACAATACTGTGCACTTCTAAATCGGTTCAAGCGTTTAGAAGTTATGGTGGAATAAAGAAACGGAAAGCATGCATAGATGAACCCTGAATACGTCTAAAAAGGATCGACTATAAAAGACCGCCTTTGAATTATCTATGAAATTCGATTTTGGAATAATTTTTTTTGGTCAATCATCCACACAAATCAGCACTAAATCCATTAATGACACAAGTAATGTTTGTTTTAGGCTCATTCCGAGATTGTGGTTTATTGGAATAAATTAATGATCAAAACATAGCCTTAGGGTAAATAGTCCAAATGAGTTATGTCGCATAATTTTGGTGGCCAGTTCTTAATTGAGATTATAAGGTGACTGACCCTTTACTCAATTAATTGATTTTGTCATGGGATATGTGGCATATAGCCCGTCTTATTGAAACCACATCTCGTCAAGTCAAAACATCTAATTCATCCCAGAGAGACTCAGTAATCAAACTTCTGAATCAGTCTCCATTGACAGCAATTGATTTATTACATTTTGGTTCACAGCACCGATATATTCACATTTTGGTTCACAGAATCAATAATTACATCACAAGTTTACATTTGTCAAGGGTGGGATTTTTAACATAACAACATTTGATATGACATTTTCTACATCACATCTTTGACTGGAATATTATGATTAAATTACAAATACTGACCTCTGCAGGCCGATCATTAATACCACAAAATTCACATAAAGTGCATGTTGCGCAAATAGACTCTATTTTAAAAATAAATTTTCGCAAGTCCAAAAGATCACGGATTGTTATGGACATTGGACATTCACAAGCAAGAATCGCTAAAAGGAAAATACAGAAGAAAGTCTACATACAGATATTGGGTGGTGAAATAAAGGCTATATATTTTTAAATTTGTGGTATCAATATGATTTTTAGAAAAAATATATGGGTTCATGACAATTTTATTTACCAAGCAAATATAATAAAAAGAGTTAAAAACACGACTGCCGTTATAGAAAGTGAATTATTGCATTTATAATTATTAGGGTTTCTTTTATGAAATATTTGTGGTGTATGTATTGATCTATATAGATACATGTATATTACCGGAATATACTCAATCAGACCTTTCATTTGGAACTGAACAACATTTATGTTAATTTATTGACATTTGAACATTTGGACATTTAGGCAATTACTTAAAGGTTATTTCGACAGTTAATATACATTATGGCACTCGGGATGACATAACGATTCTAACAATACTGTGCACTTCTAAATCGGTTCAAGCGTTTAGAAGTTATGGTGGAATAAAGAAACGGAAAGCATGCATAGATGAACCCTGAATACGTCTAAAAAGGATCGACTATAAAAGAACGCCTTTGAATTATCTATGAAATTCGATTTTGGAATAATTTTTTTTGGTCAATCATCCACACAAATCAGCACTAAATCCATTAATGACACAAGTAATGTTTGTTTTAGGCTCATTCCGAGATTGTGGTTTATTGGAATAAATTAATGATCAAAACATAGCCTTAGGGTAAATAGTCCAAATGAGTTATGTCGCATAATTTTGGTGGCCAGTTCTTAATTGAGATTATAAGGTGACTGACCCTTTACTCAATTAATTGATTTTGTCATGGGATATGTGGCACATAGCCCGTCTTATTGAAACCATATCTCGTCAAGTCAAAACATCTAATTCATCCCAGAGAGACTCAGTAATCAAACTTCTGAATCAGTCTCCATTGACAGCAATTGATTTATTACATTTTGGTTCACAGCACCGATATATTCACATTTTGGTTCACAGAATCAATAATTACATCACAAGTTTACATTTGTCAAGGGTGGGATTTCTAACATAACAACATTTGATATGACATTTTCTACATCACATCTTTGACTGGAATATTATGATTAAATTACAAATACTGACCTCTGCAGGCCGATCATTAATACCACAAAATTCACATAAAGTGCATGTTGCGCAAATAGACTATATTTTAAAAATAAATTTTCGCAATTCTTTGCCTTTTACGATGGTTGTTCGATGGTGATTTCCAAAATATTACTGAACTAAAACGTCATTTTAGAAATGAAATTTTAAAATACTTGGCCGTTAAGACGTTTTAACTAAATATAGAGCATACTAGTTTAATAGTCCGTTTTATATAATTCTGTATTGACAGTAATAGTAACAATAAAGTGGCCATCCGGTTTTCTTTTACTGTTCTTTCTGGTAGAATAACTAATAGAATCCATTTGTTTTTTTCGTATAAAATGTACTATTTTTTTTTTTGACGATCAGCATATATTGTATATGCAATGTAGGTATTTACGTTTAAAAAATTTGGTTTTTTGAACATTTTGGAAAACGAGAAATATTCTCTGGTATAATATTTAGAATGGTAGTTGAGTTTTATTTATTTATCATATGTTTGAACTGAAGTTTATTGACCTATTGTGTTTTTTAAATTGTTTATTTGTATAATGAGTAATTGTATAATTTGGAAACTATCGACCTTTAAACGTATGGTGTTTATTCTGGGATTGTAAATAAAAGTAATATTAAAGAAACGAAGCATTTATTAAATGACACATTATTTAAATCTTATTAAAATCAATAGAACAACTCTACCAAATATTTGGATCGCTGAAGTTGTCTTTCTTTTTGGGTTTCCGTACTAAAGTGTACACACGGAACCCAGATGTTGTCTTTGCTGTCTGTTTTTTTTTATGTCGCCTCTGATTTTCTAGGTGAGTTTTTAATATATGTTGGCGTTGTCAT
Source organism: Micropterix aruncella (assembly GCA_944548615.1). Lineage (NCBI taxonomy): Eukaryota > Metazoa > Arthropoda > Insecta > Lepidoptera > Micropterigidae > Micropterix > Micropterix aruncella. The sequence continues at coordinate 22,637,239 of OX155955.1, read as the reverse complement.
AGAAATCGCTTACTTGCACCTACTTCAAGTTAGCAATTCCAATTTGCAAAGAGCGTCAGTCTATGCACTTCAACGTGGAACTTATATTCGCAAATATTTTGTTTGCTCTAATCTAATGGACTAGAACATTTTCGATGTTTATTGAATGTGAATAGATAAATATAGGGTTTCAAAAAAAAATAATACATTCATACCTAAAATTTAAAAAAATGAGATTTACGCACTTTTAACATGAAACTATTGTAATATAACGTATAATAAGGCTTATTTGTCAAATTGTTAGGTTAGGTTAAGTAGTATTTTCAAACGCAATACTCCGAGTGATGCACTTGTATCGAAAAAGAAAGAATGAAAGACAGTCGATATATCATAACTACTATTATAGTTCTCTTATTATCAGTTTAAAATAAAACCAAAACATCCAATAAAAGGATAAACATTTTTACATGCCGCGTACCTAAACTGTTTTTTTTTTTAAATCGGAGTTTCGATGCTTTTACTATTGCTTTCTGGCTCAAAAGCGGGCCCTCCCTCCTCGCCGAACCTGAGCTCCTGATACCGTAAAGGCGAAAATGACGTGACGTAACCGCATGTTGCCGCAGGACGCGAGTGATGCGTGTGCCGGCGACAAAGAGATCGTCAGATGCGAGAGAGAGACGGAGGTCCAGCTGAGGGTTACTTACAGGACATAAAGTTATCGTATGGGAAAAAATAATGAAACTAGATACGATATCACCGATTACCGAACTCGTTCACACAAATTTTGCGCTCGTTTATGTTTTTTATAACACAATTATAACTCTCTTTTTAAGGCTTAGCACCGAAGTAAATATTACATCTTATATCTAACGTTTGGCGACGATTATCTACAAATGATGTATCTACTTTTATAAATTTTATTTTTTTTATACTTACCTGATAGTCACAAGTCTTACTGATACCTGATAGTTACAAGTGAAACACAAGTCAAAGTTGTCTCCCTATATTTATCATACATAATAAGATTTGGCATTTTCACTGTGTCATATAAAAATACATATTTACATATTGAATAAAAATACATATTGAAAAAACACTGTAAAATAATAATTTATTTTTACCATCGTATTGTGTGTCTTAATCGTACTTCCACAATTGCCCAATCCGTGTAGGTACATCCCTAGTGTGATCTGCTCTCCGTGCCGCCTAATATAACTCCTACAATCGTGTGAGCTCCTGATACCGCCAAGTCGCAGAGAAATGTATGTGTGGGCCGCGCGACACCGTTCACTCATCCACTGCCGTGTCGGCCGCGTCGTGGTTTCCTTCAGAATAAACACACATCGGCCACACTACACATTGAGTGTGCGTGTTTCGCTATCTGCCTGCGCACTACAAGCGTGTTTTATCTTGTAGATGTAGTCTGTAGATGTGGTTATTCACTTGTGGGCGAGCGCTGACATACTACCAAAGCTGTATGGCTCCAGCCCAGATGTGTTAGGGAAAACACTGATATATAGTGGTGTCGTTTGTATGCGAATTCCAGTACAGATTACCCACAAGCAAGGGCGGTAATGCAAGCACCGATACAGCAGACAACTAGTAAACGTGTGCGGACGTTGCCCAAATGAATTCCACCACAGTCAAAACCGTTAAGATAATGAATGACGTTACGCTAATGAATTATTATTTAGTTTATAATATTATTAATGGGCTCGATTGCGTTTCTCTTAAACTAAAATCGGAAATCAGTTCATGTGAACCAGACACAGCAGTACGTTAGAGCGGAATGTGAAATGAACGGTTGTCACTTTTCCGCATTAAAACTACCCACCGAAGTTAAAATCAGCTAAATCTAACACCGCACGAAATGTTTTCAATTTTATCCGCGCGTCTATAAGTTCGACAGGTAGTTTGGTGCGGGAAAATCGACGATTGCTCCTTTCAATTTCCTTTCTAACGTATTGCTCTGTTTCGTTCGGTTGAACTAAGTTCCTATTTTAGTTCACGAAGAAACGCAATCGGGCCCATCGTTTAGTACATTCAGAAATTAGAAAAAATAGCATCAAATCATCGCCCGCAGCAATAAGAGGCGTATCTCATTTTCAGCAGGACAGGGAAAAACCGCGTTTTTGCTGGGTTATTTCTCATTTCAATTTTACAAATATCTAATAGTGATGCGGCAAAATGGCGTATCGTGATAAGGGGTTTCAGTAAATAATTAAATTAGAGATACGCCGCTATTTGATGACATATCGTGACATTAGAAAAAAATAGTATTCTTGATCATCTATTTTTTGAGATTCGTTTGTTTACGACGAAATAGAATTTCATATATATTTTATATGGTTTTATTCGCGAAGATAGAATAGAGAGATCGTTTTGCAATTTAATTAAACGTAACTTCATATATAACCATTATACATTTTATGATAACCTGATAATAATAACCTTGATAATAACCTTTATACATTTTAAAAACATTTTTTTGGTGTCGTATGGCTTATATCAATATGCAAATGTAGGTATAAAACTTTGAATTTCACGGCAATATGTATTTTTTAATAATGAATTTTATATTTTTTTATGGTAATATAATAAATACATATCAACGTCTTGCTAGTACTTATCTAATATACGTCATTATATTGTGTTTGTCTTAAATAATTAAATGAAAAATTATAATTAATAATTTATACATAATAATAATTCATTCGTCTTTCAAATATTATTTTGCCTATTTATAGCGAGATTAAATAGCGACTTTCTAACTAGCACAGCGCACTCTGTAATGACAATAAATAAATGAATATGCATTTTTTCTTTTATTTCAGGAGTGAAAGGAGTATCAACTGTAGCCGTAAAGACGCTCAAAGAAAACGCTTCAGAAAAAGAGAAGTCTGATTTAGTTCAAGAATTAACTGTCATGAAGAACTTAGAGCCCCATCCAAATGTCGTTAGACTCTTGGCATGCTGTACCGATAAGGTAACTTTATTGAATTACTCTTTATTGTCGATTTATAGGGAAACAACAACCTTTTTTAGGTTTTATAATAATGTCCCCACAGGATGTTCAATATCAAATTTGGTCTAAAGTTCGATCTAAAAATATTTCCAATAAAAAAGCCATATAAATTTAAGGGAATGTAGTATTAATCCATTCATCATATATTTCAATAATTTCAATATACAACAAATCTAGAACATATTCAATATGAACTTTTTGTTGTTGTTTTAATGCCGTAAATACCTATATATATATATATATATATATATATATATATATATATATATATATATATATATATATATATATATATATATATATATATATATATATATATATATATATATATATATATATATATATATATATATATATATATATATATATATATATATATATATATACTATCATCGGCATTATTGGAAATCATTCAATGTAATGATCATATTAACAATATTTGCATTTAATTAAATGCTACATTACTATTTTTTAGACTTTGAAGAACGTCATTTTATAGAGGGCCTAGCTGCTTTAGAGTGGAGATGGACTAAGTGCGTAGAGTTTAAAGGAGAGTATGTCAAAAAATAAAAACAATTTAGTTACGCTAAACTGAGTATTTACTTGCTTTGCCAGGTATTTATCATCCTACCCTCGTAATATGTTAAACTTTAAAGTTTTACTTAATTGTACGTGTTCTTCGATTGTGTAAAGATTTAATATAAAACATTCTTCCAAGGTGTTTTTAATTGCCCGATGGTTTTTGATTGCTTGTATTTAATTAGAAAGTAAGTTATAATAAAAATAGTGGCATGTTGATAGTCTTTTAAAACATATCTATGTTTTTATTTTATATATTTATTTTTTATTTTATTTTATTTTTGTTAAAAACATACAACATAAAAAAATACGTATAAGCATAATATATAACAGTAGTAAATCCAATGATGTTTTAAATTATTTGCTATATAAGGATTACAAAATATGCTAAACAATACAATACAAAGAAAACCAAAAAGAATTTAAAACTAACAGTTAAAATCGCTATGTGCGAGTGTATGGATGTTGGTGTATGTTTGTGTGATGGAGAGCGTGTATATGCGTGTGTGTATGTGTGTTTGTATGTGTGTGTGCGTGTATGTATGTGTGTGTGGGTGTGTGTATCTGTAGTGCGATGGTACAGGGCGGATTCCACCAGTGTGCAGAACTGTGCGGCACTGCAATGCACATTGTGCGACACAAATGTTTATTCTGGTCGACTCACTAAAGCAAACAATAACAAATTGTGCGCGAACATTCTAGAAATGTTCGCGCACATCTGTATACTTTTGTGCGCGCACACATGCAGGCAGTGGACTCGCGTCGACGTGTACAAACCTGTTGTGCGCGAACTCAGTCTTGCTTCCGCTACCGGAGTGAAAACATTGATTTGTGCGCGTACATTGTTAATTAACCAAGCTAAATATGGATTGGACGAATGATAAAATTATTCATTTTATTCAAGCTATTGAAACTTATCCTGTATTATGGGATTCTAGTCACAGTGATTATAAAAATAAAAACAAAAAACACGACGCCACTCAAGAGTTGGCGCAAAGTTTCAATTGTGACTCGACTGAGGTAATGAGAAAATGGAAGATTATTTTGGCTCAATACCGAAGAGAAAAGAAGAAAATCGCGGACTCAAAATCTTCAGGTTCTGGGATTTTCATTTTATTTCGTTTGATTTCGTTCATATTAACTACTGAACTGTCTCGGCAGAAACTCTGCTCAGTGAACATGTTCGCGCACAAGTGTGCTGAACTGTGCGCTTACAAAAGTTACGCACAGCCTTACCAGTGGAGACGGAAGCCAAATGCGACACCAGCTTAGTACCTGCACTGTTGGAGTTTTTCACAAAATGTGTGCAAGCAAATGTGCTGCACACTATTTTGGTGGAATCGCACCTTACCGTTTAATTTCTGCTCTTCCTCAAGTTCGCTTGTCGTAAATAACCTTTGACCTTTTACTCATAGCTCTACTAATATACTTTGCGCACAGGAGCCGGTGTTCGTGATAATGGAATACATTTCCTTGGGCAAACTGCAGAGCTACTTGAGGAGCTCGAGAGCAGAGCGCTATTACGGAAACACCCATGGCTGCAGCAAAACACTCACTTCGAGGGATCTCACATCGTTTGCTTACCAAGTCGCGCGAGGAATGGATTTCTTGTCTTCAAAAGGGGTAAGTTTTGTAATATGACATTTTTATACGATTAAAAGCTGCCTTCTCCGGCTTTGCATGGAGAGAGTTTTAAATTTATTGTTCGGGGTGAGGTTGCATACAATGTCGATCAAAATTTTGGCCTAATTCCTGGCTACAATGTTGCATACTCTAAGCAATTAAAGAATAGAAAAGAAAATATTGGTTAACTTAGTGAGGTATTTTTAGCTTATCGTTGGGAATATTTCTCTAATTTCATTGCTTTTCCAGTGGAAGTTTTGCATTTTTTTTCGTATTACCTGTATTCATTGGATATATGTTATACAGATTTCAAAAAATATAATGGCCATCGCATTATTCCTAAAGTATAAAGATTTAAAAATCGCTCATTTGGCCTTTTTCTATTTACTCAACTAAGTTCACTTTTTACAGATATTGACGTTCTTCACACTTTAACCTTCCCCATGAAATGACATAAGCAATAGTTTGTAAAAACTTAATTAGAATCTATCCAGCAGTTTTTGAGTTTACCGCTATTTAAGGGTCAAACAAAATGTTTAGAAACTACGCGCACGGCTGATGTCATCCAGCTACCACTTAACTGCTTAGTCCTATTTTTAGATATATTGATGGTATTATACGTACACCTTTCTCGATAGATAGTCTATCGTGAAAACTGCATCGAAATCCGTCCAGTGGTTCTTGAGTAAAGCGCGATCAAACAAACTCGCAGACAAATAAACGGACAGACGTTTTTTTGGGGGCGGTGTACAATTAAAAAAAATAGTCAATCTGTATAAAAAAATAATTTTACTAGTATGTATAACTCAACTACACTGAAAAAATATAAGGGCCTCTCTAGACGATCGAACATGCTTGTCAAGCATCGCGTCGCGGGCTAGGAGGGGATCGTAAACCGCAGGAAATATACAAATATTTTTTTTTTTATATTTACCAAAAATGCCTAATTTTGTAGTTTATATCAGGGAATCACGTATTGTATCAATCAATTACGTCTAATTAATATGACTTCCTGGTATACAACTACAAAATTAGGCATTTTTGGTAAATATTTAAAAATATATTTGCATATATCCTGCGGTTTACGATCCTCTCCCAGCCCGCGACGCGACGCTTGACATGCATGCTTAATCGTCTAGAGAGCTCCTACCGATTTAATACACAGAAATACGAATGTTACAACAAGGATTACATATATAACTCGGGCTGAGGTCCATACGGCTAAATGGTTTCCTTGAAAAATTTGGGGTCATTTCAAATAGTCAATATGGATTTCGGACAAAAAAATCTACACAGGATGCCGTATTATCTGCATGTTTCATGATTGAGAATAGTCGAAACAAGAAGATGTTTTCAGCAGGACTGTTCTGCGATCTAAGCAAAGCATTCGACTGTATTAATACCAATACCTTGGTAGATAAGCTATACCATTATGGAATTAGAGGAGTGGCTAATTCACTCATTAAATCGTACCTACAAAATAGGCAGCAAGTGGTGGAGATTAAAATAATTGATGGAATTGAGGAAAAGGCTGAGCAATCGAGATGTGAAATAGTAAACATCGGTGTGCCCCAGGGCTCAATATTAGGACCTCTCCTCTTCAATCTCTATTGTAACGATTTAGCAACTAACATAACTTGTGCCAAAACTGTCCAATTTGCAGATGACACCACGTGTATTTTTGAAAGTGATTGTAGAACAAAAATGGAGGAATTAATAAACAAAACACTTTTTGAAGTCAATGATTGGTTTAGAGCGAACCAGATGTCGCTAAATTTAAGCAAAACAGTGTTAATAAACTTCTCAAATAAAAAAGAAAAACATTTAGCGTTAAATTATTCTATCGAGATTGCCAAGTCGACTAAATTGCTAGGAATTTACATCGATGAAAATATGTCATGGAAAACCCATGTAGACCAGCTTAAGTCAAAATTATGTTCAGCTTGCTATGCGGTATCCAGATTAAGAAAAATATTGGACGAAAAGGAAACTGTGAGTGCATACTATTCTCTGGTTGAATCCCACTTGAGATATGGGATTTTACGAGGTATTTATTTTACAAAAAAGGGCCGTGAGAGCAATACGCGGATTAAATAGAAGAGAATCTTGCAAACCACTATTTCGTGAACTAAAGATCCCCACCGTTTATACCATACTTATTCACGAAAGCCTGTGCGAATTCTATAAAAATAAAGGAAAGCACCAAACTCTTGCCCACATACATTCCCACAATACAAGGCACAAATCGATGTATACTCATAATTCTATACCTGCAACATCACAATTTCAAAGGACAACTCAATACAGAAGCATAACATTTTATAACAGGTTACCAGATGAATTAAAAAATATAAAAACAGGAATTTTTACTGCAAAAATGTTTATATGGCACGGACTTTTAAAATTTTATATTCACAATTGACTACTTGTTTATTTTATTTATTTTTATTTTTTTTAACATCCATTTTAATCCTATTCTGAACACTTCATTTTATAGACAATTTACTTACTGATTATGTAACATGATTTAGGAATTATTACTTTGTTTTTTATTTTTACTCTGATTATTATTTGATGCATTCCAAATTGGACTCCTTGATTATTATTATTATTGTTGTTTTTTTTTTATTTGAAGATTCATACTTTTTTTTTTATTTTTGGATTTGGTATTTCTATTTTTGATATTTCTAAATGATCTTTTTAATATTTAGACAATGTAATGGTTGATTTTGTATAGTTTATTGACTTTCAGATTTCTAACGTGATTTAATTTTATTTTTGCCAGATATATGATATGTTTAAAATATGAATATTATAAAAAATAGATTTATTAATTGTAAGTTCTATACCCTTACCGGGTTTCTTGGAATAAATAAACTTTGACCTTTATACGCATGAACTAACATGACTCGTAACGGTGTTGGCGTGACGGTAGTTACCGTGTCGTAGTGTTAAAACATAATGTCGTATTTCATTATGTCGCAACCATGCGATCTGGCTTCTAACATGACAGCATGTAATAGTAGCAGCAAATGACAGCAGGTATACGTTTGGTTATAGTCGGACTTATGAATCATGTTGAAACTACAGTACACTGTTATTTCCGTATAGTAAGAAAAATATTGATACCTATAATCGAGTAACAGAGTTTCAACAAAATTACGATTGAAACATCGTTATTCTGTATAAAAACGTAATAACAAAATGGTAGGTAATCTAAGAATCAATTTAATATTTTTCTCAGTGTAAAGTATCCTACCTACTGGTTTATTATATAAATACAAAATTACTCGTAATTCTACAAAATTATGATTGAAACATCGTTATTCTGTATAAAACCGTAATAACAAAATGGTAGGTAATCTAAGAATCAATTCAATAATTTTCTCAGTGTAAAGTATACTAAGAGTAGGAATTCCTACCCACTATACAAATAAATAAATGAATGAACCAAAAAAGAATACTTTGTTCAATGGCTTAGATTAAATTCTAGGCGAAAATTAATACATAATTGATATTATCACAAAATAAAACATCGAAGGTGGGAGTTTGCCTTGCACGCTGAGGGTCCCGTACTTCAACCTTTATTATGAATTGGATTTTTGCGATGAAACATTTTAAGTTCAACCTCTATTATGAATAGGGCTTTTGCAATGAAGCTTTTAAAGACACATGAGTAGAAAACATGCTTTTGCAGGCCATTGATATTGATATTTTTATAAATCAAATTTCATATGAGTTTATACCCTCTTCTAAAAATTTGGTTTAAATTTTACTAAAAAACTTTTACAAAAAAAGTTTGGTAAAAGTTTGGTTAAAATTTTGGATTTTTTAAATGGTTTACATTATTAACATCCAACTTTAGATATATTATTAAATTAAGCATTTGTGTATGGCTGTTTAAATATCAATTTGTGACCTACAATTGATATTTAAACAATTATGTTTAAAATATGTATAAATTACCTACAATTATGACATAATATAATTCTTAATATATTACTGATGAAAAGACGTGCATATTTTATTGAACTGAATTACAATAATTTTAAAAGGTATTTAAAACGTCTACACGCTAATAAGTGTGCAATATATTGCCATGTCCACAGTGCCGGATTAGCCACGTAGCAAGAGTAGCAAATGCTACGGGCCCCGCGCATTGGGGGGCCCCGCGCACCCACGCCTGCCTGAGCGTAAAATTATCGCTGCAGTCTGCAACAGGCCAATGGGAGACGTTAAATATAATCAACGGCGGGGCGCGGGCCCGAGTTAGGGAATCAATATCTCTAATTTAAGAAAAAACAACCTCACGCACTTTTTTTTATATGATGACTAATATCATCAGCTATGTATACTAAAACTTTAAACTTCCTAAAGTGGGATTCTCGATGCCTGCCAGACCGAAGTTTGAGCGGCCGCCTCGCCAATTAAATATCAGCATGGCGCGGGCCCGAGTTTGGGAATTAATATCTCCAACTTAAGAACAAGCAACCTCACGCACTTTTTATATGTGATGTATAATATGATCAGCTATGCATAGTAAAATTATGTACTTCCTAAAGTGGGATTATCGATGCCTGCCAGACCGAAGTTTGAGCGGCTGCCACGACCATTACATACAGTCATCGGCGCAGCGCGGGCCCGAGTATGGGAATTCTTCGGTCTGGCAGGCATCGACAATCCCACTTTAGGAAGTTCAAAATTTTACTATACATAGCTGATGATATTATACATCACATATAAAAAGTACGTGAGGTCGTTTTTTCTTAAATTGTAGATATTAATTCCCATACTCGGGGCCGCGCCGCAATATTACGAAGCGAATTGTAAGCATTGCTCAATAAGGCGAAAAATTTGGGCACTGTTTATTTACTTTTGTTAAGCAGTGCATTTCCTTTTTCGTAATTATTATGAGTAAAGTAGGAGTTTTTAAATGTATTTTATTTAGTATTCGATAATAAAGGTGCGCCGTACAATAATGGCTGATCTGTCGGTGTGAATTATATAAAAAACGATCTGATTTTTCTTAGATTGTACTTTTTGTCCACATTGCAAAATTTCACACAGTTTGTTGAAAAAGAAAATTGTACATTATGTGTATATTTTTAAAACAACAGTGCCACTGTTGTAAATATGTTTTATGTTAGTATTTATATTGTCGAATATGATTGAAACTGTGATAGTTGAATAATTCCTCAATTTAATTTTTCTGCGGAGTTTTGGTAGTAGCTGTGGCGAAGAATTTTTTTATTTCTCTTTGTAAACATTTCTGGATTACACGGTACCTCCAAAAATTATATTTTATTACCTTGTTTTAGGAATAAAGGGATCTATCTAAAAGTTCTATTTTATTTTACACCCTAAACTTAAGAACCTAAAGCAAACCAAGGGCCTTTTGAGACAATTTGGCACTGCATGTCCATTATCTAATTACTAGTATTTATACTAATTGAGTGCAAGTACTGCGTGTAAAGCGTTGTCATCTATGGGAGGTTATCGAATTTGCTTCTATTTAGAATGTAGTCGTCGAATGTTTTAGACAATTCATTACTTAATTCTTCTAATTCTGGATGTCAAAAGGGTTATTCCCATCGTGTTATCATAATGATGTCCGGTTGTACACATGTTAAATACCAAGTATATTTGGTAAACAGTATGTGATGATATTACTTGAGGGTCAATGCTAGGAGGAATCACTGATGGGAAGAGAAGGTTCCAACATAAGTTTGGCGAGGCGTACGTTTTTGATGACCTCAAAATTAGGTGCGGGCAAGATTATGACATACCTACTAATGTCATGTTGACAGCATAAAACCGAGCGAGATAATCGATTATGCCAAAATCTCCCCAGCAGGCTAAAAATGTCATAATAATATATAAATTCGTGCGTTGTACAATCGAAAATAAGCTTGTGTTAAATGAAACATCATGACTTCGCCTAATAGCCTACTTAATAATAAATTACATTTTTAATACGTCGCAAATTCCATCGTTCACTGAATACCGGTCACTTCCGAGTTACTTTGGAGTGATACAAAGGGCGATTGGTAAAATATATAAGCGCTGGGGTCACCTTCTAATTTACTCAATAACAGTATTTACTATTACTAAGATTTACTTATGTAGAATATTTATTACTAACATAACTCACTTCAATTATGAGCCGCTTCGGAGTTTTGGTGTTCGGAATTGTCCTAAATATTGGTAATTACAAGATAAACGAATGTTACTATATTGTCAATTATTTATTAAAATATGTTGCAGTTAACATCCATACAAGGTAAGATATTATGATGTACCGTCACTGGGCACACATTGATGAACATCTGACCTTATCATATTACAAAAGTCAGTAAACTGAAAGACAATGAAACCATGAGATAGAGTTCAAGAAACATTTCCCATTCGTTTCCCTTCATGTGCTGCTGACAAACTCGAGCATTCTTAGGAATATATAGTTTGTACTCGCACAGCGTATGCTGATTTCTTCGACGGTTTTAGTTTAAACAGTTATTAGAAATATAATGCCTGAACGTGTTACGCCCTCATATATTAGATGGACGTGCCAGGTGCCCTAATATAGGCTCGCTGTGTACGTGCAAACATCCACCTAGAAACTCAGTGCTAGGTGGAGAAGAGGTGAAAAGGAGTGGCTACCGTGTTTAAAGTTCAAACGGGGGTTTGGCATGCAAGCTATAATAAAATGTGCGGAATGTACAAAAAACTAGCATATCATGTAATTAGGGATATTACCTTGAAACAGCTCATTATTTTTTTTATTTTATTCCAACAAAAGAGAAAAACACCGCTCGGGTCTTAAGCTAATAAATAATAATAACAATATTACGGCCAAATTAGTCTCCTGATATTATACAGTTTATGTGCGTAGTGTTGTGTAATAATATTTATATATTATCTCATATATAAAAAGAGAAGTTCCGATTCACTCATTCATTCATTCACTCATTCATTCACTGACTGACTCATCAACGCCCAGCCCTAACCCTTAGACCTCGGAAGCTGAAATTTTTAACATAGGTTCCTTTTAAGACGCAAACGCTCACTAAGGGCGGATTTTTCGAAATTCAACCCCTAAAGGGGTGAAAAGGGGTTTCACAGTTTGTATGAAAAACCTATATAGATGTACTTTTTAATTCGATACTTTGAAAGACTACTCTAATAAACAAATAAGGAAATAGGTGTTTCATGTTTTTTCAAAATTCTACCCTTAAAGGGGAAAAACGGGGGTATAAAATTTGTATGGACAAACGATTTTAGATGGACTTTTTATTTCGAAAGTTTGTAAGATTACTCTAATAAATAAATAGGGAAACACGTGTTTCATATTTTTTCAAAATTCAACCCCTAAAGGGGTGAAAAGGGGTTTCGAAATGTTTATAGAGAGACAATATAGATGTACTTTTTAATTCGAAACTTTGTAAGATTACTCTAATAAACAAATAAGAAAACAGGTGTTTCATGTTTTTTCAAAATTCAACCCCTAAAGGGGTGAAACGGGGTTTCAAAATTTGTATGAATGAACAATATTAGATGTGCTTTTTATTTCGAAACTTTGTAAGATTACTCTAATAAATAAATAAGGTAACACGTGTATCATATTTTTTCAAAATTCAACCCCTAAAGGGGTGAAGAGGGGTTCCAAAGTTTATATGGAAAATCGATATAGATGTACTTTTTAATTCGAAACTTTTTCAGATTACTCTTATGAACAAATAATCAAATAGGTGTTTTATGGTTTTTCAAAATTCCGCCCCTAAAGGGGTAATACGGGGGTTTAAAGTTTGTATGGATAAACGATTTTAGATGGACTTTTTATTTCGAAAGTTTGTAAGATTACTCTAATAAATAAACAAGGAAACACGTGTTTCATATTTTTTGAAAATTCAACCCCTAAAGGGGTGAAAAAGGGTTTCCATTTTTTTATGAAGAAACGATATAGATGTACTTTTTAATTCGAAAGTTTGTAAGATTACTCTAATAAGCAAATAAGAAAACAGGTGTTTCATGTTTTTTCAAAATTCGACCCCTAAAGGGGTGAAAAGGGGTTCCAAAGTTTGAATGGAAAATCGATATAGATGTACTTTTTAATTCGAAACTTTTTAAGATTACTCTTAAAAACAAATAATCAAATAGGTGTTTTATGGTTTTTCAAAATTCCGCCCCTAAATGGGTAATACGGGGGTTTAAAGTTTGTATGGATAAACGATTTTAGATGGACTTTTTATTTCTAAAGTTTGTAAGATTACTCTAATAAATAAATAAGGAAACACGTGTTTTAAATAAGGAAACATGTTGTTATGTCTTTTAATTTGACACTATTGCCAGTATTTATATTTCTACAATAGTTTTTCATTTTGAAATTTAACAAATATGTAATTTATCTAATATGTATTTTTACTTGACCATTTCCCCAGATTAGGTATCTTTGTTGTAGATATCTAGTCTTTTTTGAAAAATAAATTATGATTATGATTATGATTATGTAGTGGTTGACGACTCTTCCACAATGAGGCATGACTTCGGATTCATCGTGCACTTTTTGTATAGTCCAGATTTGCAGCCGTGCCGCCGCGATGCAGAGCGGCCACCGGCTTGCCAGCCCGCGCAGAATTAGGCACGGCCGCCTGGGCGACTCAACCGCGGTCGAGCGCGAGGACTATCTACGCACATCGCGCAAAGGGGTATCTTCGACGCGGCACTGCAATATTTTCGTTCAGGTTTAGACCAAAAAAATGCAATGCGGTTACCAAAGTTGATCAGAACCGGCACTCCCCCGCCTCCACGTAATCAAGCGTAAGCCTTAGCTCCAACCCTCGGTGATTACGTAATATGTGGACGGCCCTAAATATTAATGAATAGAAAACTGCAATTATACCGGATATGGCTTATAAAAACAAGTGGAACCGATAATGCCACTAAGTGCGAACACTTTACAAGTATCAAAATGTATATAGACAAGTTTGGACGAAGGATATCGAAGGATTTAGTCATATTATAGGGGGCTTATTTTTAAAATCTTTCTCATTTGAAACGGAACACTGTGCTTCGCCGTGACGTCATCTTGCAGAGAAAAACGTTTTCAGACATGTGCCGCAAGACTTTTACGAGATTGCGGAAATTCCGTTCTTATTATCTATATTATGGAAGAGGAATTATGCGGATTTTTTAAGACGCCCAACTGGCTGCTAATAGCCATTGATCGTTACTGTAATTGTCGTTACTCGACGTCATTAAATTTTTCTTCTTAAATTGAGGGGTAATCCAATATTTGACCTCGTGGACCAATTTTTATTTTATTTATTCAAAGTAACCCACGAGATACATATTCCAGTAGCATAATAAAATATTCGTGTTTGAACCAGAAGCAACGTATAAAGCACATTGTAGCATCTTGATATGTCGGTTATCTTGATCAATGCATCGATATTTTCAGCATCTCTGGCCCCAATATTTTGAAAATCTCTCTATTTGAGGATTTAGGTATATACGACCTCCATTGTTGGGGGATGTTAGGCTATCTTGTGAAATATAAATTTTATGGTAACTGGAAAAACTTTCAATGTCAACGTCAACAATGGCTGATGATTGAAAACACTTTATTTCACCTTGGACAATGGCGAATGCAATATCGCCGAAACTTCGGGTTTTTGTCTTATTTATAAGGCATTTGATTGTAACATGTGATTTTTAATCGATCGAGCGAAAGGTTTACAACGAAGAGCGCGGAGCTTTGCCAACGACCGAATCGGGACTTCACTAATTCTTCAACGGTAATATTGCACAATTGTTTAACTTAGTACATTGACTTTTTACAAACATTTTTTTTAATGCACTGACATTTTTAGTAACAATAGTATATTACAAAGTTATCTTTGTTTAAGTCAAAGCAAAACTCAACTCTAATGCAGCATAGGGCCACCACTCTCTCCCGACTCCCGCGCTATATCGCTGTGTGTTCGCCCGCACCCGTCCTTGCGCCTGGATACGACACCTCCCAGCTGCGCGCCCTACGCCGGTCGTATTTCACTTATCATCATCATTGACCACCACATGCCACCAAGAGCATATCCAAGTTGTAAATGCTTGAATCGTCTGTTCAACAATAAACAACAATCAAATCATTTATCAATCTGTACAATGTAGGCATTCGCAATAACGATTAAGCTCGTAATGTACCATATGGTAAATTGCAAACTGAATTTTTAAATTGTGAAAATATTATCTGAAATTTCGGGCGGGGCGGGACTATCAATACGAGCAGCAGCATACCTATTCTAATATTGCAGCAACTATGTCCATACATAAATCAGATTGATTGTTTATTCGGAAAGTGTATATTATTATGATATATAGTTTGATCAAAAAGAAACGACATTTTTTGTTTATATAAAACCAAAATATTTATCGATCGACGTTGTCACTCTGACAACGACGATTCTATTGTTCAAAATACTTCATGAAGTCGTTTTTTGAGATGGCGTTCAACTGCTCTTGCGACTTTCATTTTGTCTGCGCTGTGGTATTAAAACGTCTTTTCAATATTGTTCTACTGTGGTATTAATCTTCGGAAAGAGAAATATGAGACACGGGGAGCTCAATCAAGGGAATAAGGGGGCTATCGTAGCATTGTGGTGTTGTTTTTCATTTTCCTTTATTTCTGCAATATTTTCATCGTTCGTTTATGCGTCCAAATCCGGTGTCATCCACGCCTTGACGGTCCTGTTTAAATCGTTCTGTACCAATCATAAAATGTCCTTTCCGACATAAATCATTCGCTGAAAGCCGTATGCAACATTTTCACCAAATCACTGATATTAATTTTATTTCTAACGCCAAACAAAAATAATTTGACCAATAAAAAAAAAATTACAACGTTTTCAGAAACAATATTTTCGGAATCAGGGCCGTAACTTAGCAAGTCCGTCGAACCTAAAGCTTCCAAATTGACAAAAAAACGAAACCCGTGAAACTACAGCCCGTGAAATTCAAAAGTTTCTTCCTAACCAAACCCTTATATTCATCTATATATATATATATATATATATATATATATATATATATATATATATATATATATATATATATATATATATATATATATATATATATATATATATATATATATATATATATATATATATATATATATATATATATATATATATATATATATATATATATATATATATATATATTTTTATATATTATGTTTTATATATATATATATATATATATATATATATATATATACATAATAATGGACTACAAATATATAAGTCATCAGTAGATCTAAAAAGAAGTCACCGACATCATATAAATATCTTTTTTATTTAAGCGACAATTACGTATTTTAGGTTAAAAATAAATTCCAATAAGGCAACCTTTAAGTGCTTTTAACATCTTGGAAATTTCTTAAAGATAAAATGTGACCTACACAGCATATTACTTGGTCGCATATTTTAGGTTATAATAATGAAAAATGAGAATAAATATACTAGTACTCACGTATAAAGCGACGTGGTACGTATAGATGAGTGAGAGTGGGTGGGAGCTTTTAGGCCTAAGAGGAAGTTACCCGCGGAACAAAGCTTAAGCAATTTCGGTTTATCTTCTTCTAATCAATCACGTAACGATGCAGTAGACACGCTATTAGCGTAGAAAATAACAGGTTAACTTCTTTCTACCTATATATCTTACTCTATGTTTTTTATCCGTCAAACTAAATGGTGAGACTCGATTTAAATCTACAATAATACCTTTTTTATTCTTACGAGTAAGCATTCTTCTTTTGATCATTAATAGAATGAATAATTCAATCATATCACGTCCAATTTGTAAATATAATACAACTATGACTATACTACTATGTATTAGTTTTTAAGACTATAAATAATTTGATTTGATTTGATTTGACTCCCAGGAGGCACTGGGGAAACATTCATCGCAAATTTAATATTAGAAAAGTGGATAAATCTGTAAAAATGGCACAGGCAGTCAGTTTTTCTGGAATGGCCGCAACTCTACTAAATAATGGGAAAACTGCGCAATCCATTTTTATACTACTACTAACTATATATTCGGAGCAACAGTCGGTACATCGATGCGTAAAAATGGACCGCTTGGAAAATTGTTACAAGGTACATCATTCAATATGTAGGATTAATGTATAATGAGTCATCGAAGTCATGAGGAGGGAATCAAACGCTCATCGATCTCAAAAATTCAAATGCCGTCATGGGTGAGGTTAACTTTTGTTTATGCTGGTGATTTATCGCATTTTCTTGTCATACCATAAGGAACACGCGCAGGTATTACCTATTAAAGCATTTGTTAAATCAGCCCTGTTTTGGAGTTCAATTCAAACACGCAATTTGTTCACTAATTATGAAAACCTATACCATAAAGATTTCTTACAATAACTACTCAAACTTAGAAAAGGAAAAATCCGTTCTCCAAGCACTAATATAATCGAAGTGGACATTATATTAGATCGCATAGTCCATAGTCTTGAACATCTTAAAGATGGTCATCATCAATATATTCTGTTATATAAAATCTTCTACCAAGAGATTATCTTTGGCTTTGTTCAAGAGCAATAGTCACACTCACCTGCAATCACCCAGAAACGATACAGTTATTGAAATAGATGATTTTATTTTGCAAAAAGGTTGTGGCTAAATACAACATTTTAGGTCGATTGATAGTCAGCAATATTGAGAACACTACCCACAAGAATTTCTGAAATCCCTAAATCCTTCTGGACACCACTGGACCTGATGATGGCGATAGGCATTCCATCATGCTGTTAAGAAATTTAAGCCCAGCTAACATGTTTGATGGCTTAAGATTATTATTAAAAGACTTACGAGAAAAAAAAAGCCCCTTCTCAAAACTGTGTATATGGCGTTGTGCCAAAGCCTGTGGTCCTATGGCACAATTGCATGGGGTGGCTGTACCACACAAGTACTCCTTCCTTTGATCAATGCGCAGAAGCTGATTCTAAAGGTCATCAATAAAAAACCCCCTAGATACCCCTCAGCGAAACTCTTTACAGAATATGGAGTACTTGATGTGAGGCAATTATTCATAAAACAATTACTAATTGAGTTTCACAGAATCAAGGATCAGCAGACAAGAAGCCAACAAACTAAAAACACAAGGCAAGCTACTGGGTCGAATTATAATATTCCGATTGTAAAGTCCTCATTTGCCCAAAGGCATTTTTACTTCCTTGCGCCGAGATTTTATAATAATTTAAATGAGAGTTATAAGAATGCAAACAACTTAAATTCATTCAAAATACTTATAAAGAAGTACCTGCTTGAAAGGGGTCCAATGTATGCGGAGTCTCAATTGCTCTCGCTAATAATTTAAGTTGTTTTATTAAATTATATATTACTAACTAATATCAAATCTCGTGTATTATTTGCTATGTATATATATGTGTAGGTATGTATATATATATATTTATGTATGTGTGTATGTATGCGTATGTATATATGTATATATTCTTATGTATCATGCAATACAACTTAAGTTCAGAATATCAAAAGAGTCAGCTCGTCGATACAATTAAACAAAAATCAGCATCCCTAGATACGGGTCTCTGACCTAGTTAGGAATGCGGATAAACATTTTCACCATAGGATGTGCTCAATCTCTCCCAACTCAACCATATTATGTAAATGGTGTTTATATGACATATTATATGAAGTTATTGTAAATTAATAAATAAATAAAAAATAAAAAAATATTTTAATCAGTCACCATTCTCACTTGGCTAGCAGCTCGACAACTAAAAGATAATAATTATACGCTTATTCCGATGATACCGGCGAACCTATGGTATTCTGATGACAACTATAACGATTGCTGTTTATTTATTTATTTTTATTTATTTTATTTTATTTTCTTTTATTCAGGAAAATAACAGTGTATAAAAGTAAGTAGCCAAACAAGATAGATATAAAAATTACACCAGAGACAATTTTCCACTAAATGTTAACATCAAGATTATCTAAATGATAAGAGACAGAAAAAAACGAGAAAAGAAAGAGGATAGGAAGGGAGGGACCAGGAAGGGAAGGAGGAACATAGGAAAAAAAAATACATTATGTTGATGGGTGTCCACGTATTTAACAAATTTACTCGTACGATATTTGAAGTTGAGACAGTTAAGTTGGTATGAATAAGTACAAGTGCAAAAAGTAGATAATAAGTAATAAATTTTAAATAATAATAATTATTAAATTTTAAATATTAAGTGTTAAATATCGCCCTCTTTAACAAATTTCTGAATCCAATATTCGATTCAGCGAAGATATCTATTGATGCGTATCGATCATCGTAAACCCTACACACACGGTTTAAGAAAGAGTTCTTACGGTAGTTGTTATTGCAACGGCTAATGTGAAACAATGAGGACTGTCTTGTCGTTCTTGATGGGGTCCGGAAATGTATTAGTTGGACCAAGTCCATGCAGTTTAATTTGTTGTTCAAGATTTTATGTAGGAAGACTAGATCATGGTACATCCTTCGATTAGCCAAAGAAGTAAAGTTGTACGAGTGGTGAACGTTGATGCCGTAAGAATTGTCAAGTGTCAAGTAAAATCTATAGTTTAAGTATTTCAAGAATTTAGTCTGTGAAAGTATTATTTGCCTTCACAATAAATAATTCCCAGGGACAAACATTCTCGCTGGGCCTTGAGAAATGAGAATTGAGTACTTTTCCCATGGAATATATGGCTACCAGTAAACAATTTAACTAATTACGTGGTATCCATAGTAGCCTCGTTATGATGTACTAATTATCTTCCTGGCCGAATTCGTTATCGGCATTTACATTTAAAAATCCACTGCCCTACACTCAGTTAGTGCCCTATACCCAGTTCTTATCCCATGGACAATTATAAGTTGGCTTATCTCGAGTGATATATCCTGAAAACGTTATTCGTTATCAGCATTCATATTAAAAAAACCATCTCTACCCTACACCCAGTTAAATGTAACACACACTACACGCAAGAGTATTCCACGAGGGTATACCCACGTGGAGCAGCTAGTATCCAGTAATGTATAAATAAATAAAATCCTAAACTGAAACTCTGAATATGGTTTATTTACATATAATTTCTGCACGGTCGAAATAACATGATAGTTATATAAATGTTCAAATGTTAAATATACACCTATATCGGATTGGATATGTATCAGATAAATATGAAAATTGGATATTGTTCTGTGCCTAAGGGAAATGAGCAAGTAAATTATATACACTATACTGTTTATGTTTGGAATAACTAATAATATTACAATGCAATCGACTAAACAGCAAGCGAAGATAGATGAGGGAAAAATGATACGGTTAATAAAGAATTGACGATTTAACGAAATTGTGTATGTTTGTATATGTATAAATTCATAAATATATTAATTTGTCATTGATATATTACTTCGTAATCTGAATTTCAGGTAAGAGAAATGAGCGTTTCACTGGGGATTTCATGTTATTCAATACCGTTATTAGGAAGTTTACCGAAGCGGGAGTATTTTTGACAAATGTTATAAGGAAAATACTTAATGAAATATTCTGAATGTTATGAGATATAAAAATCTCAGAATGGACACACCGGCGCAAGTATTACATACATCGCCTTAAATGGGGTTTGCCTGTCGTAGATATTCACAGCGTCTATATACATAAAAATAGGATGTTAAATTTTTATTCAGAATACACGCGTTGCGACCTTCATATCTGTCTAGAACGGAAAAAGGTAATATATCCGTAATAACTTCCCTTCCCTTAACTTTTCTAGCGAATGGGATGAAATCGCAGTGCACAATTTCGTATTTGATTATTACAATAAAAATAAATGAAAATTGTCTTAATTTGAATATCTTCATCAAAGAAGCTAAATTACTCGATATCGCCATTGATAGATCTTTAAAAGCTGGTAAAATCACATCGACATTTAAAAACTGGTTCCTTGCGTCAGCAGTATTTGCATTAGGTAAAAACATGATTGCTGCGGTATCCGCTGTCATAATGGCCCACTATTTCTGTTTCCATGTATAGATAAGCTACGGCATACTAATATGGGAAAACGCAACGTATACACTTTTTGACCTAATTAATTATTCCAATATTTTTTATCATTGTCTAGCTCTGGCATTAGTCAAATCACAATCGATATATTCCTATTTTCGACTAATATTGATTGATTACAGTATTTGTGAAATTATTACTTTTGGAAAAAACGATTATCGGCTTCATTAGGCCGATAATCGTAATATAACAGAAAAAGAAAGCCATTTCATTCTTTTTTCTGTTTCTCTGTATAAGAATGTATATAGTATGCGTTGTATATTCCGAAATATATAAATACATATTACTCATCACATAATTGAAAATAATGAAGAAATTTCAAATGAATTATTTTATTTTTATTTATTTTTTTAAATACAGAATGTTCATATATGCATCGTTTCAAGGGGTTCAATCTGTACATGATACTAAGAAAAACATTTAAAAAAAGATGTTGATCTTGACTTTTTTTCTGAAAATGTATGTTTTTAGAAACTATGATTTTTTTAATACAGAATATTATTCCATACGACAAACAGACCTAAAAACCTTTGTCATTTTTTTATTTAGACCTTCGTTACCGATTTAAAGCGTTTTTTTATGTTCAACTTTTGTAATCACTTTTTTCTCAGTGTCCAAAGTCAAGTCCTCTTTTAGAAAAAGTAAAAAATGAAAAATAGTTATACATGATTTTGAGTTCTCAAAATGTCAAATAATATTATGTTTAAAACATTCTCCTATTTCCCAAAAACATGTTTTTTTAGGAAAAAAAAAATTATATTTTTTCATGTTTAAGTGTTATTGTACAGAACCACCGCAAGGATGCCGGTAATTACAAGGACAACCTGTATATGGACATAATAAAATATTGGCCTAAGTATGTGGTAATTTGTTTTGTCTGTAGGTATCTGTGATGTACCGTATAGAATAAAGAATAGAATAGAATAGAATAACTTTATTGTGCTATAAAAACATAACTTAATGAATATTAGGCTGGTTTTAAAAAAAAGACAATTTATGCACAAATGGCGGACTTATCGCTATAGCTATATCTTACAGTATTCGATATTTTAATTTGAGAATAACGATTGAGTTTTACTTTAAACGTGATCGTGGTATATATTTATTACTGAGTATATAGAATTTTTATTTTGGGATTGACTTAAATGTACTCGAATCTTTTAAGAAAATTAATTTGCTTATTGATATGTAACTATTGGAATTTTTTGAAGTCAAAACTCTCAGCTAAATGTCCGTCAACGTTAGAGAGTTTAAGACACGTTTGAGATTTCTCGGGATTTATTTACTAATTATTGAATATCTTTTGGGCGAATTATTGAATATCTTTTTGCTGTTTTATTGGTATTGAAAGTTTTCTGAGAAATGAATGAATTTTCTGAGAAATGAGTTTTCTGAGAAATGATGATAAAATACTTAAGAATTAATTTTGGTTTATTTTAAATCACAAAAATGCGCTTACTTCACCAAACCGCATGCACTTTTCAAGTAGGTTAAATAAATACACAGAGAATCACTTCTGCTGCAACGCATAACTTTTATTTTATTCCGAAATAACCTATTCCTTTCGCTAAAAAGTCATACAATTTCATCGTTCAGTTTCGCTATTTTTCGCTCTTTTATTAATTGCCTTGTTTCTTATTCTCTTTTGCAGATAATTCACAGGGATCTAGCGGCGAGGAATGTCCTGATTAATGACGAACACACGTGCAAAGTGGCTGATTTCGGGTTCGCACGAGACGTTCTCGACACACATGTATACGAGAGGAAGAGCGATGGACGTTTACCCATCAGGTAATGCTTTTTCCTCTTTCGACGTCTTTAGTTTCACCATAATTCACCAGTCTAAACTCTGCAGTACCGTATCTTAAAGGTATTACGAATTATATAAACGTTAAAATTATAATATCAAATATCAATACCTACTTAACTATAGCCATAACCAATCTATATATATAAAACAAAGTCGGGTTTGTTCGAACACTTATAACTCGAGAACGGCTGAACCGATTTTCATGGTTGTTTATTTTTTGTATTTGTCTCCGTCCCGAATAGCAGAATAACTATTAAAAACAAAAATTGGAAAATTGACGAAAAATTAAAATAAAAGAAAAACATTTTCCCATACAAAATGTAAATCAGTGTTTTTCTCATGGTCATTTGTACGTGGCATGTTCACGTGTCGGCAAATCATCCGCTTTATTTGTTCTTGCGCCTGATAAAAAACAAAAAATGTCGTATATCACAAGGTGCTTCAATGAAGAGAATTAAACCGAGTGAATCCCATACTGCACAAAATGTAAATAGTTTAATTCAGTCATGTCTTGCTGACACGCGATTTAAGTATATTATCTTTATACTTTTATATTTCTTTTTGTGTTATTATCCCTATAAAGTAGTGAACTTAATATTTATTTTGTATTCATTGTATGACTTTCATAAAATCATAAATTAAGTTCAGCTAATCTGTAACACGACATTCATTGACTGTTAGGCGGTACGAAGTTCGGCGGGCCAGCTAGTTATTATATTAAAAAAGGACACCTCGTCGACTTATTTATTATAGGTTTGGTCTCAATAAATCTTTTGGGAAGGAATCTCGGTGATTGAAACAATAAACAACAGAGTTATCTTGAAAAAATGATCTATTTTATTGCAAAAAATCAATTAGAAACTAATACTCGTATATTCAGTTGGGAAAATAGTTTCGATATTTTATCAATTGACTTTTTTTACGAGTTCTTCATGCATTTAATATATATATATATATATATATATATATATATATATATATATATATATATATATATATATATATATATATATATATATATATATATATATATATATATATATATATATATATATATATATATATATATAGTTATATTTGATAAGGTTTGTAAAGAAATCCGTTTATAGGATGATGTTTTTATTTAAAATAAAATTGGTAAAAGCTACTTAAAAAGTAGCGAAGGAAATCCCAGCTTGTATTGGGAAATGCTTATGTTTGAAATATATAAATATATATATATATATATATATATATATATATATATATATATATATATATATATATATATATATATATATATATATATATATATATATATATATATATATATATATATATATATATATATATATATATATATATATATATATATATATATATATATATATATATATATATATATATATATATATATATATATATATATATATATATATTATATAGATTAAAAAGAAAATTTCATTAACACATATTTACTTATACTTAAGATATTTTTTAAGTGCCCCTTTAACATTACATCAAAATATTATAGTTTAGTGTAAAATAATTCGAAGACCTGGGATTTGGTCAGTGAATCGTTTCGAAAAAGGAAACAGCGTAGGAAAGGTCTCAATAAAGCATGGATGTCATCTTAGTTTGTTTTAAGGGAAAATAAGTTTGATAGCTACCTGAATAAACGTATACATTGTATCAAAATTTCCGAAATCTGCTCATTGCTGGCATTCCGCATGGTAGGGTTTATTCTCACTTATTCTCCATTATCATAGATGTCATTGCTGAATGACTGACTTCTTTTTATCATCTAAAATCCGACAATTAGTATACAGTACGGTGTATTAGTATACATAGTAATAGCACAGTATACCAAATTAGAAGCAGTAAACGCACTCTCGAACGGCAACGCGTTGCGGGCATAGGATACGAGGGTAGGGTGTCGAGGGGTAACTCTCGCTGTTACGCCTTCGCTAGGGGCGGTATACGCGGTCGGCGGTTGGCAATGTTCTCGAACAAACGTTCGAGAACTTTGCCAACCGCCGCAAATATCTGCGTCTGCAGAGTAGCGGCCATATGCGAGTCGTAATTCGCTTCGATTTCAGTTTTGTTCTAAGAGAAGCTACTGTCTGGTATACTGTGGTAATAGTGGTCGATCTTGCATATGACGTCCGAAAATTAACTCCCTTTTAAATCATATGATAAACATATTAGGTCATTTTACCTATGTAATTGCCATTTTTCCAATTGGTCACTTTCAAATTGGATCATGAATTGGAAATTCGCGTTACTTACCGCGAACTATAAAAAAACTAGCAACGAGAAAAAACCTTTATATTAAATGTATATGTTGCATTTTGCCGAAAATCCAACCTTTCTACAACCCAAATCAGCCTTCTGTCTGTCCACTTCGAAAGCTGGGGAGATAATGTGCCCTGTTGCAGTTGGCAAAGACCCATATATTCAGGGTCGGTCACTCACGGGTCAACGCCCATCCGGCGACCTTCACGTAAAAGTGCGAGCCAGGGTAGGACTCTGGCCTGCGGGTTAGTTTCCCCCAGGAATCAACCTTCGGGCGCTCCTGGATAGTTTGCGCACCGTGCGGCGTCAGCCAATCAATTGTGAATTCTGATCAACATCTTGCGGTGTCGACTACAACGGGCGAGCCCATCACCACAGGACGTTTTAACGATTAGTCGTTCTGTCGCCCTGCAGTGAACGTAGAAGACTTTGGACAGTACAATTCTACGTCCAGCTACGTCACAACCCGTGAGAGTTCAACGCCTTACCGCGAGTGAGCCAGGAATAAA
Source organism: Micropterix aruncella (assembly GCA_944548615.1). Taxonomy (NCBI): domain Eukaryota; kingdom Metazoa; phylum Arthropoda; class Insecta; order Lepidoptera; family Micropterigidae; genus Micropterix; species Micropterix aruncella. Next base: position 22,611,314 of record OX155955.1, on the reverse strand, counting down.
CCCGGCGGGATCGAGATACTCGCGCCCTCACTTCCAATTGTGACCAGATTTCTCCGGTCTCTCGATTGGTTCCGAGTTCGAGGTCGCTTGCGCGGTCCTCTCCCTTACGAAGCGGTGAAACGGAGTGCACCGAATCTGTCGCGGACCAAGGCGTCCTTTTCCCGACTCTGAACCGGGATCGGATGGCCAATGGTCATTTCAAGAGCAGTCGCCGTAAGGTAGACAACTACCCCCGCTCTATAGGAAACAATACAGTTCCCAGACTCCCCCGATTGTTAGTCGGAGAGCACAATCGATTGGCTTGCGCCGCTCGGTGCGCAGACCGTCCAGGAGCGCCAGAGGATTGATTCCCAGGGGAGACTGGTTGACCCAGTGTCCTACCCAGGCTCGCACCCCATGCGTGGAGGCCATCGGATGGGTGTTGACCCGTGAGTGTGACCGACCCGGAAACAGAATGGGTCTTCGTGGCCAACTCAGCAAGGGCCCATTAGCTCCCCAAATTCTGATCAACATATTGAGTTGTCAACCACAACGGGCGAACCCGTCACCGCAGGACGTTTTAACGATTGTTCGTTCTATCGACCGTGCAGTGAGCGTAGAAGACTTGGGACATAACAATCCAACGTCTAGCTACGCCACAACCCGTTAGAGTCCAACGCCTTACCGCGAGTAGCCAGGTATGTTACCTGGCGGGCGGCACTCGCGCCCTAACTACCAATTGTGACCAGATTTCTCCGGTCTCTCGATTGGTTCCGAGTTCGAGGTCGCTTGCGCGGTCCTCTCCCTTACGAAGCGGTGAAACGGAGTGAACCGAATCTATCGCGGACCAAGGCGTCCTTTGCCCGACTCTGAACCGGGATCGGATGGCCAATGGTCATTTCAAGAGCAGTCGCCGTAAGGTAGACAACTACCCCCGCTCTATAGGAAACAATACAATTCCCAGACTCCCCCGATTGTTAGTCGGAGAGCACAATCGATTGGCTTGCGCCGCTCGGTGCGCAGACCGTCCAGGAGCGTCAGAGGATTGATTCCCAGGGGAGACTGGTTGACCCAGTGTCCTACCCGGGCTCCGCACCCCATGCGTGGAGGCCATCGGATGGGTGTTGACCCGTGAGTGTGACCGACCCTGAAACAGAGTGGGTCTTCGTGGCCAACTCAGCAAGGGCCCATTAGCTCCCAAACTTCTGATCAACAGCCGGGGAGTCTGGAAACAGTACTGTCTCCTATAGAGCGGGGGTGGTTGCGGACCTTACGGCGACTGCTCTTGAAATGACCATCGTCATCCGATCCTGTTTCACCGCTTCGTAATGGAGAGGACCGCGCAAGCGACCTCGAACTCGTAACCAATCGAGAGACCGGAGTAATCTGGTCACAATTGGAAGTAAGAGCGTAAGTGTCGGCCCGCCGGGTAACATTCCTGGCTATCTCGCGGTTAAGGCGTTGGCCTCTTACGGGCTTGTGGCGTAGCTAGACGGTGGACTGTTTTGTCCTCAAGTCTTCTGCGCTCACTCCAGGGAGATAGAACGACTAATCGTTAAAACTTCCTGAGGTGACGGGCTCGCCCGCTGTAGTCGACAACCCAAGTTGTCTCCTATAGAGTGGGGGTTCACCTCACGACAACTGCTCTTGAAACGACCAATCGGCTACCCGATATCGGGTGAAGAGCCGGATAAAGAACGCCCTGGTCTGCCGTGAAACGCGCAAGCGACCTTAAACCTGTAACCAGTCGGGAGACCGGTGTAACCTGGTTGCAACTGGTAGTAAGGGCGCGAGTGTTGTTACGCTGGGTGATCAACCTGGCTATCTCGTGGCAAGGCGTTGGCGTCTTACGGGTGTGTGGCGTAACTAGACGGTGGACGGTTTCGTTCTAAGTCTTCTGACCTCACCTCACGGGATACAGAACGATCTAATATCGTTAAAACTTTCTGAGGTGACGGATTCGCCCGTTGTAGTCGACAGGTCTAGTTGTCCACTTCGAAAATATTGTACTCAACACCGACCTTCACTTTATTTTCGTTAGAATGTTACCGAAATAACCATGCTGACATTTTCTTCACGGTCAAGATTCCAATAGGTAATTAATCGGCTATCGAACCGCACTTACTGCGATCTCTATTAACGCCAATAGCTTTTCTGACAATAAAATAGCCACTTAGGTTCCAAATAAAACTGCTCCAATTATTGCGCTTTGATTTCGATCCGGCAATGAAACGGAGGAAATCGAATTCCATTCTTAATGTATCTTTATCGGTTTATGGCCAATCTACAATGCTTTAATGTGCTTATATTTACATACGTTTTAAATATAAAATTAATGCATTAAATTTCTAACTATTAAAAGGTTCATAATATAATAATATTAGATTTTTTTTATTTATAAATATAATAGACGTATGTGAGGTTTAAGATTAGAGGTATTTCAATTTAATTTACTTGTGTACATTTTGTGTATAATTAATATTAGTATTTTATATTAGTATGTATATTTATTTTAAATATGTATTTATTGTATTTATGTATTACTATATATTGGTGTTGGGTTTAATAATAATTTCTTACTACAATTTTTTTTTGTATGTTGGTATACATAACTCTTTGTGCTTGTGTATTTGTATTATGCAAGAATTAATGTTTTGAACTTTTTACCAATAATAATTATATAACCGAACGTCATACATATCAGCTCGCAATATGCTAAGTCAAATATCAGCATCCCTAGATACGGGCGTACTTGCTCAGTTAGGTATGCGATGAGCCAACGGCTATGGGTTCAACTTGTTTTTCCTGCACGTTTTATTGTACTGTATACCGAATATCATAGCCATTCGTCTGTAAATCATGTTTTTTTAAAATAAATAAATAAATAAAATATAAAGCGGGGCTGAGGGCAGAGACTCAAGTATATTTTAGACCGAAATGAAGTTGGTTGACTGGAAGATATTGTAATGTAGCAATAAGTCCGCCATTGTATCTTATTTTTATTGTGCAATAAAGAGATTTTCATTCATTCATTCATTCAGTTTTGATGGACATCAATGAAGAAATAATGGACATCAATAAAAAAAAAAATAGGATCTTTTTTGCAAAAACTCCCAAAGTCGACAGAAAAAAATTTACCCCCATTTTAAAATCTATTCAAACTCATTAAGACCTATATTTTGCTATTGGCATTTTCATATAAATATATTACCAAAAACTTCTTTAGGGGCTTAATGAATTCTTGTCGTAGCTTCTTGAGTATGGTGGTTTCGCTTGCTTACTAGCGAGTAAATTCTTGCTGACTGAGTAAATTTTTAAAATATATATGTATCTATATGGATAAATACATAAACTACAAAAAATAAAAAACAACCATTAAAAAAACAAAAAAGAGTAGTACACTTTTTTAACGCCAGTCGTGTTTTGTATTTCTTTTAATATATTTACTTGTTTCACCTTTCAACTCACTTTCTTTTCGGATAAGTATATCATGCTTATGTATAATACACGTATTTCTATCTGTTTTCATAATTTAGCAAGATATCCTGCGCCATACATAATCTAAGCACTTCACTTTTCGGATTGGTGGCACGAAGCGCCAGGCATGGTCCCAAGAGGCACTTAGAAGCCCTCTACTGCTTAAATATCTTACCCTATTAACCGTGAAAGCTGGAAGCGCCGTCGTTTATCAAATCTGTACAGCTTTAAGCGTATTAACCCCTAATTCTCTATTTTATTAAATATACAGGGAAGTTATTATTACGTCATTAAATAAAGTAGAACCCATCATTGGGATTACTAATATGTAAATATATGTACCTGGTATTCAATAAGAGTTACAGGAAAAAAAATGCGTTGTCGCTACGAAAAAGCGAAAAAACATTGCTGGAATAAAACAAATGAACATGGCCGCGTCATCTCCATCCACGCTGAAAACAAATGAACGCGACAGCGCGTACAGAATACCATTCAATCGTTGCAGAGAAAAAATAATAATATTAACACTTATATACCTATAAAACAGAAATGCAACTGCTTTCAGATGCTAGTATTCTTGCAATTAATCGATACACAATAATGCCTCTAAGTCGTAGAATGGCGAGGAAAAGTACTGGCGAGGCAATGCGAGGAAAAGTCTTGGCGAAAGGCCGCTGACCAGCGGTCTTTCGCCAAGAAGCCAGCTAGCCTATTCTCCGCGCTCAACTTTCATTTCACGACTACGTAGTGAACTAAAAAACTGACAACATAGGCACTGAAACATCTAAACCGGACACGTAGAGTGCAGAGTAGATATTATTATATGTAGTATTTCAATGCTGCGATGATATTTCTGTAAAAGTCGTCTTCTATGTATATTTTCCAAAACAATTTTGAATTTCGATATTTGTGTGCGTTTTTATAGATACAAAATTACGAAACAATATAAAATTAATATTACATTCATAACAAGTATGTAATTATTTGAAGCTGGTACTGCCACCGTTTCATTATCACTAAATATCACTATCAGAATTTTCTATCATTTAAACAAAATACCTTTTTACAAACTTCCTTTCTCTAATACTTTCTTTTATGCTCATAAGAGTACGCACATAGTCACATACGCACATACACGAGTACATAGAGTATATAAATGAATATGTTATGTAATTAAGTACGTAATTTGCATAAAACATCAATATCATCAGACTGCTAAAGCTCCTCTTCTAGTCAATTTGTGCAGTGTGAAGGTTATTCTTAGCATGACCATCTTTCGGCAAGTATGCAACACGCGGCGTGTGAGTCAAACTCGTGCTTAACCGGTTTTATTTTTTTATTTCAGATGGATGGCACCTGAATCTCTCTACGACGACATCTTCTCTGTCAAATCTGATGTCTGGAGTTTCGGGGTATTCTTATGGGAAGTGGTCACTTTAGGATCTACTCCTTATCCAGGGTTGTCAGCTGGTGACGTCATGAGAAAGGTATCATTTGTAACTTCGCTTTATGTAAAACATTAAAACAAATTTCAAAACAATTTTTGCTAGAAACGTTAAAATGTGAGGTGGAATTTAAAAATAAGAAAGTTAGCTAATTTAGTCGCCTTCAATTCATGGGAGCTATATTTTAATTTACCTTCTAATCTAGATGTATAAATAATAAAGAAATCATTTTCTGGTTTTCGAGGGAACAGTACAAGTTCCTCCAATAAAATTGTTTTCATAAATAAATTGTCAAATCCGAGCGACAGATTTTTGATTCCATAGAGAAATCGTCATATACGGGATGTCGCTATTCTCATCCGATTTTAATTGAAATTTTGTATACGGGATTACGCCATTTTCCGCTTTAAATTGAAATTCTAACGTGAAATGCGAAGGTGATATTGACGATAGTGATAGAGATATGACGTCATTTCGTAATAGACATTTTATCTATCAATTCCCGGTCCCAAATACATCAAGAACTCTCAACTATCTAGCTCTGTTTGGCTAAACTTTGTGATTATTACTATTATTTTAATTTTTCTCTGTGACTATTTGATTTTTTTAGAAACTTTACTATTACTATTATATATTTTTTGTGACTATTTCAATATTTACAAATATTACAGATTTTATTTATATTTTATGTTATCACTATATTACTTATTATTAAGCGAAGGTTAAGTGTATTTAATTATTTTTATTATTATAATGTATATTTCTTTTTTATATATTATAACCGCAAAATACTAATTTCCGTGTTTAAAAAAAACACGGTAGAAACCACCAAAACCCAAAAGAATCAAAGTAAAAGGACGCCACCTCCTTTTAAAGAAAAAGAAGGAAACTTATTCAAAAAAAAAAAAAAGATACCCGAAAGAAATTTTAATAAAGAAAAAAAGTTACCTCAAAAAACTATCTCAGAGAGTGGGCTAAATATTAATGAGCATTGGGTTTGGCCCACAGAAAACCCTTTTCCTCAGACACACGAAAGACTACAGCACAAAAAGAAACACAAAGTTATGTAAAGTTCGCGTTTAATCCATCACAAGGCCACCCTCCTGTCGATGTATTTGATTACGGCGTGCAATCAGCCAACATTTCACCGCTCAAGAATTGAGGGTTATTTTATTTTCTTTTCCACGTGAAGACAAGAATCCCGGTGCAATTTAAAGGTGAGGTGAAATCCTTACATTTGGTGACGATTTACGTCACATTAGCAGCAATAATGACCAAAAAACAGAGGTGCCTCCAAACTACGATAAACAGAAAAATCCGTTAAAATCTCGAGGATCCTACTGGTAAAGCTACCCAAAATGAAATTAAATGCTTACCAGATAAATCACACACACTTCACATAATAAAAATTTTACCGCCAGGCGGTTAATCTACGGCTTTCTTCTTTTTAATGCACTTTCTGCCTGCCTCGGCGGAGCAAGAGCACCTCCCCCGCCATTGTTAAAACAGGAAATGAGGTCTAACTGAACACGTTTGACAACTCATTATTACCAGAAACACGAATGTCTCTACTCTATGACAAAGAGTGTAGATTTACTTCCAAATTTTTTTAATAAAAGTTAAATTTTATGTAGGTTTTCTTTTTAATTAATATTATAATTTTTATGGTTGACATTTATTTATTTATTTATTTTTTAATAAATATATCTCCATAATAGCAACATTAATGTCATCTGACAGCTCTATCTGTCAAAATTTGGTATTTACGAAATTTCGTGAACAGGGTTCTTTTAATTGTCATAATATGGAAGAAATTCATGAAAAACTGCGAAAACCAACAGGAAACATGACTAAACACGGGGAAAACATGGAAAAACGGGTGCAGCGAACATAATTTGCACAAAGGCGCGGAAACAAGACAACAAAATATCCGGTTTTTGTTACAGCCTCCTCCAACAAAAGAAATCGGAAGAGCCAACGAACGATTTCAGACGAATCGTCCCGATTCAATTTCTCCTACTATAGGATAACAAAAACGCCAAAGCATCAACTAACAAGCAATAACGAAAACTCCTTGTTTAATCACTTGAAGGAAAACTCTCCCTCTCTTAGGGAGGAAACGACCCAATCGGGACATAAGAAAATACTAAAACAAAAAAACTTCTCCCCGTTAACTATAGGTGAAAACCTGGTAGGTACGTTACTGCAGAGGTCAACTGCCATTTTAAACTCTCTCTACTTGCCCGTAGAGGAAAAACAATATCACCACAGCAAAAAAATTACGAAGTCATGGAACGCACAAGGCCCATGTAACAAGAACAAACATCAATAACCGGTGTCCTCACCTCCGTAACAAAATCAACTCTACTCACTGAAGGAGCACCGACAACTTCCAAGCAATCAAGCACAAAACTTGTTGTGGACAAAAAAAAAATACAATGACTATATGGTTAGACCTTGACATAATTTATACCTACTAGGGAACGTGAATACTGTCCATTACTGCCTTGTATACCATCTCCTTGCATACTTCCCTCTCACGATATCTATTCAAACCACAGTGGTGCTAGTCAAGATTGCTAGCACGACTGATCACAAACACAATGATTTCAGTGATAGTAACCAATCGGTACCTCACCTTTGTAAAGGACAAAACATTTGAGTCGAACTAGTCAGACTACTATGAAAGCTTTTCAGATGGATGTTAACGAGAAAAAAGTAATAAAACCAAAACTATTTAGAACCTTGAGGATTTCATTTGAAATCCTTAATATGCCAGGAACCTATATTCTTCCCTTTAGCATTTTCTAACTCGTACACCAACGCAGAGAGTTTTTTTATTATTTCATATTTTGGGGCAAATTTGGAAATGTAATAAGTCCCAGCATTACTTAGATAATAAGTCTTTTTATAGATCACATCGCCTACTCGAAATTCCGCAGGACGGTGTTTACGATCATAGTAAACTTTATTATGTGCATGTAATTTTACCAATTTCTGCCGCACTACATGAAAAATGTTAGATAATTCACTCAAATTTTGAGCGTAAGACAACCTACTACCAAAAATAACCTCTGCTTGAGATTCCGGCGCCTGAGCATAAAAAGAACCATTCATAATCGGTTCACGACCATGGACTAGGAAAAATGGACTGAACCCGGTTGATTCCGAGACTGCCGCGTTAATGGCCATCTGAATCTCAGAAAGATAGAGATCCCAGCTGCGATGATCGTCTTTTACACACAACGATAACGCAGTGACCACACTACGATTCTGACGTTCGGTTGGATTAACTTGAAGGCAATATTTCGGGTTTAAATATACTTTTGGAATTTTATATTTCGCAATCAGTTCAGTGAACTCCCTTCCGATAAACTGTTTTCCATTGTCTGAAATTAAATACTGCGGAACACCATAGCGAAGGAATACATTATGTTCAACGACATAACTTACAAGTTTACTGGTAGCACGTTTTAACGGAAAAAGTAAACAGTATTTGCTAAAACAATCTGTCACCACGAGAATATGCATATTTCTGTTCCTCGTCATCGGATAAGGACCCAACAGATCGACCAAAACCATTTGGAACGGGAAGACACAGGACTTAGGATTTCCTAGCTGACCCAAAGGGGAAATATTTGAATGTTTGTATTGCTGACAAGTTTCACATTTAGAAACAAAGTTAACTACGTCTCCGTGTAAATTAGGCCAAAAGTAACGAAGACAAAGACGACGGTGTGTCTTAAAAATTCCAAAATGCATAGCCAAATCAGACTCATGATTTTCCCGGATAAGCTTTTCTCTAAGCTGCAACGGAACAACTAACTTCCAATCGTAACAACTGGTGAGTTGATACTTGCTTTTAGAGTACCTAAACAATTCATGGTCCTTAATCTGGAAATTTGGATATCCAGCGGGATTTTCAGACACCGCCTTAAACAAATCGTTGTACCATGAGTCGGAAACAACAGACAGAGAGGAAACGGGAAGCAACGGAGATAACGTGTCAGGAACCACATTATCGACACCTTTCTTGTGGACAATCTCAAAATCAAAAGCAGATAGACGAATACCCCATCGAGCCAAACGGCCGGTAGGATTTTTTAAGCGCAAAAACCAACGTAAGCTGGCATGATCTGTAAAGATAGTGAATTTGGGACCACCCTCCAAGTAACCGCGAAAATGCTCGACAGCATGAATAACACTTAGGGCTTCGCGTTCGGTCGCCGAATATCGCGTCTCAGCGGGTAAAAGTGTTCTACTCGTGAAAGCGATAGGATGATCGACGCCATCCACTTCCTGGGTTAAAACTCCGCCTAAACCGTACAACGATGCATCGCAATGAAGAGCGAACGGTTTTGAATAATCCGGACAGGCCAAAATCGGACTAGAAACTAAGGCCGATTTTAGTTTTTGAAATGCCTCTTCCGCCTCGGGCGTCCACTCATAAGGGGGAGCACCTTTGCGGGTACTTGTCAACCGAGATAAGGGAGCAGCAATACTAGAAAAATTTTTAATGAACCGGCGATACCAACCGGCCATACCAAGAAAACTCTTTACCATTTTTGGAGAATTTGGAGTAGGAAAATCGAGAATACATTTTACCTTCTCGGGATCGGTATGTAGACCGTGAGAATCAACTACATACCCTAAATACTTCAATTCCTGACGGAAAAACTGACACTTCTTGAAATTTATAGAAAGGTTGGCATACAACAAGCGATCTAATACTTTGTTTAACAAAGTTATATGTTCTTCAAAAGTAGCAGATACAATAATTATGTCATCTAGGTAACAAAAAACTTTGTTTTCGAAAGAGGGATCGAACAATTTGTCAGCCAGCCTTTGCATGCACGCAGGCGAGTTTCTTAGGCCGAAGGCGCAAGATCTGAAGCAGAAGAATCCTCGACCAGGAACAGTGAAGCTACACTTCTCTTGTGAAGAAGGATCCAAAGGGATTTGCCAAAAGGCAGAGGATAAGTCGATAGAAGATAAATAATTTGCATCTCTCAAACTGTCCAAGATAGTAGTAATTCTCGGCAGGGGATACGCATCCGGTTTCGTAATAGAATTCAGCTTCCTGCTATCGAGACAGAAACGAAGAGTACCATCTGACTTTGGAACAAAAATTGTTGGATTATTCCAACCCCCGGAACTAGGTTCGACAACACCTAACTCTAACATCTTATCAACTTCTTCATTCAACAACGCCAATCTAGCTGGAGACAAAGGATAGTAACGCTGTTTCACTGGAGGATGATCTCCAGTATCAATGACCTGGGACAACAAATTAGTACGACCAAGACCTTTGACTTCGGAAGAAATTTTTTCAAAATTATTGATCATTCTATCTGCTAACGATCGTTGGTCTCCAGTCAATGAAGCAAAAGGCCGCAAGGCCCTCACTTCATTGACTCGATGCCAAACAATTGCATCGCAGGACTCAAACTTGACGAATTTTAATATTTCCGGAGCCAACTCAAATTCTCGGACAAAATCTATTCCCAAAATAAGGGAAGTACCTATATCTGGAGCTACAACGGCTCGAATAACCTGGCAACGATTATTGAATTTAAAAGGAAGAAACATAGACCCAATCGTCTTAACCGAACTTGCATTAGCAGTGGATAAAGTCACCAACGGAGACTTATTAAGAGTAAAACCGATATCAACTAAATATATATGTGAATCGGCACCCAATATCGTTACACTCGATCCAGTGTCGAGTAATCCACAAACCGTTATATCACCCAGTGAAACTTCTAAGAAAGGGCGGCGGTTATCCTTCTCATTTGCAAACAATATCGAGGCAGAATGTAGAAAATCCTCTATTCTGCCCCGCCTTTCGAGTTTTTTGGCTCTGAAACCGGGGAATTACCAGGCCGGTTATTCTTAGAACATTCCGGACAAGTGGCTACCGTGTAGTTAAACCTACCACAACGATAGCAATATTTAGAATAGCCATGATGTGTGCCCCCGCGTGAACCACGCGAACTATTATTGGCTCCTTGGTTGTAATTACCAGAAGACGAATTACCATAAGAAAATCATTACGGGAAAAATTTCCACGATTAAAACCGCCACGATGAAAACCACCACGATTGGATGGACCAGCAGAAGAAACTTTACACTCTTTTAACTTCTGTTCAACTTTCACTTCCTCCGTCGCACATTTGGTAGGAGACTCGTCGACCGCATAAACTGCTTTCGAGCCAGAAGGCTTGACCTTAGCTTGGGCAGGAGTGGCTGCATTAGATGCGTTGATACGCTGTTGTGCATTTTCAACTTTTTTTCCTAAACGCAGAAGTTCGTCGATTGAATTTATATCAACTAGCATGAAATGTCGTTGGTAAGAAATGGAGATATTCGAAAGGATTATTCCTAACTGTTCCTCGCCAGACAATGGCCTTGACAACCTGCTGAAATAGCCCAACATGACCGAAACAAAAATATGCATCCTCTCGTCCGACTTTTGTTTACGTCCCCGTACAAATGACAAAACTTTAGCATCGTAATTTAAACTGCCAAAATCGGAGCGGAGTGCAGCAACTAACTGCTTCCAACTGGAAATGCTCGAAGCTCTAGCACGGTACCAACTAAGCGCCTGTTTCTGGAATAGCTCACAAGCCGATTTCAGCATCCTGGCATCCGAGATATTACGCGAAAACCTAATCTCATCTAATCGTTCTAAAAACTCGACCACACAGGAATCGCCATCAAACGTAAAACCAAGATTTAATGGATTAAGAATGCGTTCGTCAGAAATCACAAAGTTATTGTCGAAAGGAACTGGTTTCGAATCGACATGATGTACTAACGGAGCTGACGTCACTTCAGTATTTATGCCCAAAGGAACCACCTCAGGACTAATCAAATACTTAGCTGGACCTGACTTCTCACCCTCGTGCAATGAAGTAGAAGGTATCGGAAGAACTATAGGATTTGGTAACGGGCTAGGCGAACGAACAATATCTAAATATTTTTCTAACAAAACGACAATTTCCAAAACTTCCTCCTTTAAATTATCTAATAATTTCTTAGAGTCTGAATTAGCAGGATTTATGCGTGAAACTCTATGAAAGATATGTGCAGTTTTAGTGCTAATTCTTTTATATAATAGTTTCTGTTTGTTATTAATAAATTCCTCTATAAGTTCTTGAAGACACGAAAGTCTAATCGAACATTCCTGAAACTCGGAATCTGGATCTAAATCCGTTGAGGAAATTGATTCAGCTGGAAATTCCCGAGTGAATTATATTGTTTTCTCATCGCTTCAACATTGGTTGGAGTGACCTCACGAATCGTGAACTCATAATCGAGTTCTGCCTTTACTAAATGTGACGCAGCATAATACACTATCGCTGGAGACGCCATCATGTATATATATATTTTAAATCCCACCAAAAAAAAATAAAAACCAAAATAAATAAAAAATTAAAAAATAAAATGGAATAAACTGACTTTTTTTTTAACTGCTAGCGGCACCTCTGTTTTATTTGGCTGCTTACCTCACCAGAATAATTGCCTTCACATCTGGAAATTAACAAAAAAAATAATTAGTATGACATAATAAAATAACTTAAACGGCAAGCGTAAAACTTTTTCGCGGAAACCGCCTTAAAATAACAAACAATCTGCTGCTAAACAATGCCAAGTATTAAAAGAATAATTAATATATTGCCTTTAAATCTAAGATTCTGACAAAAAAATATAGTAACCATAAAAAAACGGCAAGTACAAAATACTTCTTCGCGGTAACCGCTTTAAATTACAAAAAATGCTGCTAATGCCGACAAAACTGCAAGTACACAATACCGCTTAAATTAATGGCAAAAGTTGCTTCTAAATACAAAAACAAAAAGACGGTGCTTACAAACCTCTTTCACGGTAATCGCTATGAATAAAAATTATATAAAAACAAAAAAAAAATGCTTCTAATTTTTTTTATACAATTTCTAAACAAAGTGCTTAAAAAATCGTGCTTCAATGGCTGAGGAAAAGAATATTCTGACAGCCAAAATCCAATTTACAGGCCTAACGTTGGAGCGCTAATTTTATAACCGCAAAATACTAATTTCCGTGTTTAAAAAAAACACGGTAGAAACCACCAAAACCCAAAAAGAATCAAAGTAAAAGGACGCCACCTCCTTTTAAAGAAAAAGAAGGAAACTTATTCAAAAAAAAAGATACCCGAAAGAAATTTTAATAAAGAAAAAAAGTTACCTCAAAAAACTATCTCAGAGAGTGGGCTAAATATTAATGAGCATTGGGTTTGGCCCACAGAAAACCCTTTTCCTCAGACACACGAAAGACTACAGCACAAAAAGAAACACAAAGTTATGTAAAGTTCGCGTTTAATCCATCACAAGGCCACCCTCCTGTCGATGTATTTGATTACGGCGTGCAATCAGCCAACATTTCACCGCTCAAGAATTGAGGGTTATTTTATTTTCTTTTCCACGTGAAGACAAGAATCCCGGTGCAATTTAAAGGTGAGGTGAAATCCTTACATTTGGTGACGATTTACGTCACATTAGCAGCAATAATGACCAAAAAACAGAGGTGCCTCCAAACTACGATAAACAGAAAAAATCCGTTTAAATCTCGAGGATCCTACTGGTAAAGCTACCCAAAATGAAATTAAATGCTTACCAGATAAATCACACACACTTCACATAATAAAAATTTTACCGCCAGGCGGTTAATCTACGGCTTTCTTCTTTTTAATGCACTTTCTGCCTGCCTCGGCGGAGCAAGAGCACCTCCCCCGCCATTGTTAAAACAGGAAATGAGGTCTAACTGAACACGTTTGACAACTCATTATTACCAGAAACACGAATGTCTCTACTCTATGACAAAGAGTGTAGATTTACTTCCAAAATTTTTTAATAAAAGTTAAATTTTATGTAGGTTTTCTTTTTAATTAATATTATAAGTTTTATGGTTGACATTTATTTATTTATTTATTTTTTAATAAATATATCTCCATAATAGCAACATTAATGTCATCTGACAACTCTATCTGTCAAAATTTGGTATTTACGAAATTTCGTGAACAGGGTTCTTTTAATTGTCATAATATGGAAGAAATTCATGAAAAACTGCGAAAACCAACAGGAAACATGACTAAACACGGGGAAAACATGGAAAAACGGGTGCAGCGAACATAATTTGCACAAAGGCGCGGAAACAAGACAATAAAATATCCGGTTTTTGTTACAATATATTAGGAAATATATTTTTTAAATATTTTTATTTAATAATGTTTTTTATTTTTCGTTTTTTTTAAACTATTTTTTCTTCTGTTAAACATGCTTTCTTTTTTAAACGTGTATATATTTAGGATGTTTGCCCTAGAACAAGTTTTCACTTAATTGGGCGACATGGGACTGATTTCCACTATAAGCGTGACACAACTAGCTGTGGGTTTATTATATTTAAGGCTATATTTTATTCAATGTTATTACATATTACCTAAGTTTAGTGTTACGCTTGTTGCAAACCGCTGAACATTACTATAATAAATAAAATAAATAAATAAAAAAATCAGCCCCCATTCGTCCGGTGCTTGCAGCAGTTTGCCGAGCCCGCCCAAGCCGCGGCAGACCGCTTCTTCAATATTTCCAAATTGGCAGAAAAGCGATTCGTAAATAAGTCATTAATGAAATTCAGAGAAGATGGTAATGGTTTTTACTATATCTAAGCTTCTTATTCCAGGTTCGAGACGGCCACCGATTAGAAAAGCCCGAACACTGCCGGCGGGAGCTCTACAACATAATGTACTACTGCTGGGACGCAGATCCAGCCCAGAGACCCTCATTCTCTGAGTGCGTATCGCTTTTGGAAAAGTTACTCATGACAGAAACTGACTACATAGAACTGGAAAGATTCCCAGATCACTCATACTATAACGTTTCTAGCCTCAGCGGAGAAAAGTTATAACACCTAATGTTATTATAATGTACTAGATGCATTTTAGAATAACGATGAATAGGTAGAGACCAAAGTATATTAAAAAAAATATATTCTCCATGTCAAAAAATGTTATGCCTAAAAAAATAATATGTAATTTATTTTTAATCGACTGAAAAAAAATTAAGAATATATATTTTAGGAACTTATTATGTATGTTTTAAAATTTACGATGTTTACGGAATGACCGCTACAACCGCGCTATAAGTCATGTAAAATATTTACTATTTTTAATTTTGTGTAAATTTTGTACAAATATTCGACATTATTGCTTAGTAAGCTAGTTTATTTGAGTATGTCTACGAATTATTGCGTAATTAAATATTTTATATATTTTTAATTTCTATTTATTTCTTCGCCTCTGAAAATTCTATGGAAACGGAAGTCCAGCAGGAAAAAAACGAATAATAAATTCGCTAACGTCACCGATGTGTATCAAAAGGGCTGGGTAATAAATATGTCAGCAACTCCATTTCAGACCCAAAAGACGCCCTACTGCATATAAGGCGGAAAGGGCGTAGGTTAAGGGTTAGTAATGGATAGGTAGGTGATAATTTCTCATTGAGGATAAATAGGATTGGATGACGACAAACCCCGTAGGGTGCGGAAATTTCTTGCCTGAAATAAAAGACTGAATATTTTGGTCAGGGATATTGTGCAATACCGTACGTTCCAATTACTCTAGTTTCAATATTAGAATCGTTCAATCAATATACAAAGTTTATTATTTTACAAGAGTTCCATGTATAAAGAAATATTGCGACATGTAATGAGCTGTCATTAGTAAACTTTAATGATCTATCGGTCCTATTCAAAGCGACTTAGACATATTTGCAAAAACTCTTAAAAAACAAAATTGAAATGTAAGACCATACGTTTTTTGATCAGAGCTTAAGGTGCTTTTAAGCTCACCGCAATGCCTAATAAGCCCCCTGCGGTGAAACAAGAACTAAATACGATACTATTAACCGGCAAAAATAAAGTTGAACGGCGCCGTATTCTGCTGTCATTTTGAAGCTCTACTTTCAGTTTCTCTCGTTTAGTTGTTTCATCTTCTTTTGTTTGTTAAATTTAATAATAATACCTATACTAACAAAAAGAATAAATAGAGTTGTCAACTACAACGGGCAAACCCGTCACCTCGGGAAGTTTTAACGATTAGTCGTTCTATCTCCCGTGAAGAGAGCGCAGAGGACAAAACAGTCCACCGTCAAGCTCCGCCACATGGCCGTAAGAGGGCAACGCCTTAACCGCGAGATAACCAGGTGTGTTACCCAGCGGGCTTACACTCACGCCCTTACTTCCAACTGCGACGAGATTACTCGGGTTTCTCGATTGGTTACGAGTTCGAGGTCGCTTGCGCGGTCCTATCCCTTACGAAGCGGTAAAACGGTGTATACCGAATCTATCGCGGACCACGGCATACTTTGCCTGGCTGTTCACCCAGGATCGGGTAGCTGATGGCCGTTTCAAGAGCAGTCGTCGTAAGGTCTGCAACCACTCCCGCTCTATAGGAAACAGTACTACTTCCAGACTCCCCCGACTGTCCCCCGACGTCAGAGTGCACAATCGATTGGCTTACGCAGACCGTCCAGGAGCGCCAGAAGGTTGATTCCTATGGGAAACTAGCCCTAAGGCCAGAGTCCTGCCTGGGCTCGCACTTCATGCGTGGAGGCTGCCAGATGGGTGTTGACCCGTGAGTGTGACCAACCCTGAACAGAATGGGTATTCGTTGCTAACTCAGCAAGGGCCCATTAGCTTCCTATACTAACAGTGCAGATAAATAAGAAGTGAACAGATTAAAATTACAAATTCACAACATTTTATTTGCGTTGGGAAGTGTTTTCCGACATTTTCGCCAGAGAAAAATCATGGAATTTTAAATAATAACAACATTTTCTCAAATTTCAGTACTTAATCAATTTCTTCTCTCTAACGGGTCGTTCCACCGTCCGTAAAAAGGGTTTATGTCGTGTTTGGTATCTACTCGTAATGTTCGATGTTTGTTTTAAACAATAAACATATTATTATTATTTTTTGGCAAAAAAAAACACGCTAACTTTCAAACTATGGTAAATAGGTATACTCACTGCGGTACATCTATGATCCAAAATCACGTTGAAATGATTCGTTGATTCGCATAATTTGTGAAGTAATAATAATTGTTAACCCGAACAGTGCTTCGACAAAGAGGGTAGTTTTTAATAACACAGGATGGCCACAAGTCTGACGAATGTCTGCGCGCATCGGTGCGCTCAGGCTGTAAGCAGTAGGCTGATGAGAAAATGCATAATTTTGTTCTATCATGCAGAGTTGTTTTAATCGATTGTTAAAACCTCTGTCAGAAGATGAATAATTAGGGACCATACTCTCGAATTTGATGCCATACGTACAGTCAACGATGATTCACGTTAGTTTGAATTAAAGATATCGACGAACTTCTACGTTTAGGTAAATATGTGGAAAATACACAACAATCCATTAACCATTAACATGCAGCTATTCAGTCTCAAAGTAAGACTAACTCTTCTAACGCAAAAGCGGTAAATTCTGTCGAAGATATTTCCACAAACTTAGTGACCAATGAAGTGTTAATAAGAATTAGGAAATAGGGCAGTTAATAGGAAATCGATGTTTGTAATGTTTCCTTTGACGGTGCTTTAAATCGTGGTAGTTTTTCTCGAGATAGTTTTACTTCTGGTTGTTCAGATTGTGGTGGTTTCAACCTTGGACGTTTTGCCCATGGTAGTTCATCAAATGGTAGTTAGGGAGCTCGTAGCAGTTCCCGTGGTTCACGCGGTGGCTCTCATCATGGCCATTCGAAGTATTGTCATCGTTGTGGTAATTTAAATAATATTGTGGCCATCTGTCCTGATTGTTGTAGAAAAATATATCTAATATTTTACAGCCTTTAGATGTTATGGACATAGCAGAGCAGACGACAAGAAAAGGCAGGCAGAAGAAGATCAGAGACAAAAGAAAGGAGACCTCATCGTTATATCGGCCCCGGATTTAAGGAGATCATCTGAAAAGGCTGGATGGCTCGGTATGAGAATAATGTCGCCAATATGCGCCATTAGCAAAAAGTACCCCTTTGTTAGAACAGGAAACTGAAAGTGTGGGGGCGCCGAGGAGAAAGTCGGATGCAGAAAGGCCGATGCCAGGGATGTCGTAATTGAATCGAACTACCGCGGACACTTGATAATAAAAGGAAGGGCGATTGGCGAGATATGCCAGTTATCTTGTGCAAGTAGGCTAAAATGCATAAGGATTGTTGAAATAAACCAACTGTAATCTGCTAATGCTGAATTTTCTCTTAGAAATTTATATATCGATTAAATGTAGTATTTACGTCGGTCTACAAAAAAAATACATTTTATAAATATTATATTCATTGGTTCCCAAATTATATAGTTTGTAAAATAACCCAAAACGTGCGAGTACTCTAAACTCTTTTGGGTTTTAAGAGCCCTATCACATATTTTTTCCAGAAAGGCAAGAAAAGTGGATTTTTGGCGTTCTAATTCCAAGAAATGAAGAGATTTCTACAAACTTTAATTACTGAATTACCTGGACCATTTCTTGATGTTGACCATAGCGGCCTTTAATTTTAGATATAACGAATATTATTTACTTATTCAGCCCATTTTCCGAAAGTCGTTATTCGTAAAACGCTCGGAAGGCAAACTTTGAGCTCCTTAATACAGTAATATCACTACAACGAAAACCGTATACTATTTTTTTTTATGTCCGTCATGTATTCTTGTTGACCATAGCGGCCTTATTTTTTCGTTTTTTGACCACATATCCAAGGTATACATTACTTACAATTACACAAAATTAAAAAAAAAACTTCCTGTATCATTCTAATTTTCTCAGAAATAAAATAAGATTCTTATATAATACTTATACTATATTAAAGTTCACTCTTTTAGCAATACGACATAATATAAATTATTGTCATTAGAAAGGAGAAAACACTGCAAAAAACAATTAGAAATTGTGTATATATTTGCTTGCGCAAGAGAAGAGCGCTCAGTGCCGCGGTTTTCTCCCAGGGTTGAATAGTTATTTATTTATTTTTTTATTTATTTATCCTATCTTTTATAGTTACATCCAAAAAAAAATGCGTTCATTTTTTAAACTCATTTTAAAAGAATACCTACGCTATTTTGTAATAGGCCTCTTAACCCTTTCCGGCCCACTCGCTACGCTATGTAACCAACCAACTTTTTTTTTTTCAAGCGGTAAATGCAATGAACCTCTTAGCGTTTTAGGAAAATAATCACTTATTTTCGATAATTTAATGAAAACCATAATCCGGACAGAGCTCAATTTATTCTCCTCAAGATCCATGCCAAACTTCTGGTGAAATAGATGAATAGTTAAAGCTCTAGACTCTAGACTCTGGTAGATTTCCTAATGAAAATCAGACAAAGAAACCAAGCGACTGACATATTATTAACAAGCGACTGACTGACATGTTATGATGTGGAATTTCAAAAGTTACATCCGCTGGAAACTCAATATCCAAATTTTCCACGAAAATACATAGTTTACTTCATTACATCCAGCCGGTGGCATGGTAATTAGGTCGTATCTTACATTGTAAGGTTCTGGCGTTGATTCCCGGCTCGGTTACCATTTTACGTTGGGATTATATTAACGGAATCGCATTTCATTTCTGTCGAGCGAAAGCGATAACAAGACACACTTACACACATGTTATGCGCACACATAAGGTACATACAAACACTTTATAGTAGGGTTGGTTATGAGAAATTGCCGTTTGATAATAAAGCAGCCATTTGCTAAATTTCGCTAAAGAGAGTAGAAACAATTAATAACATCCAAAACATAATGATATAAAATTATGTAATTTAATTAAACCGATGGCTGAATCACACCACCGTGTTGGTCCGTGACGCGTGGGACTAAAACATATGTCATTTTGATCCTCTAATAGCTGCTCGGCGCCAACGACATCAGCTACCGCCCATCAACATATATCAAATAAAATCTTCCGCTTAAAAATCGTTAGTCGCAATAGCGTTCTTTTAATGCTTGTATACCAATTTAATGTCCTCTTATTCTGCGGCGAGCTGAATATACTGAGTAGAAATGGGATTAACGCGAATAGAGGGATGAAATATTAGCGACATTAGGAACAGCTGCGCTTGATTTAATGGGTGTAATGTCTGTCTCTCGACTAGGTTATGTCAATTCGGAATAAAATATACCTATCTAATTCCGTAACGTTATGTCCGTAGCTGCGTTGAAACATAGGTTTCTGGATAGAGAAACAGTTGGGCGGTGTCGACTACTAAGGGCGAACCCGTCACCCCAGGCTGGTATAACGATATGTGATCGTTCTTTCAGCAACTAGAGTTGTCAACTACAACGGGCGAACCCGTCACCTCAGGAAGTTTTAACGAAATGTATCGTTCTGTCTCCTGTGAGGTGAGCGCATAAGACTTAGGACATAACAATCCACAATCCACCACTATGCCACCTGAGACACGGTAGTCTTACCCGGGGTAGCCTTCCACTCGAGGAGGTTTCTGAATAGGAGCTGAATCGTGAGTTGAGCCGATCCGAGAACAAAATGGATCTTGTGGCCCAAGTTGCACGAAATCGTTCACCACCGAAACCGTTCACCAAGTTCTATCAGCAGTGGGATGAGCGTAGAAAACTTAGACAATGACAATCCACAATCTATCTCCGGCAACTAGCCCGTGGGAGACCAACCCTTACCGCCTGGCACCGGGTAGTTAACCCAGCGGGTAGACCAAGCGCCCTCTCTACTAGTTATGGCCAGATTTACCCGGCCTCCCGACTGGTTACAGGTTTGAGGTCACTTGAGCGGTCCTCTCCCTTGCGTAGCGGTGATTCGGTGTCTACCGAATTTATTGCGGACCACGGCGTCCATTATTCGGCTGTTCAACCGGTATCGGGTAGCCGAAAGGTCGTTTCAAGAGCGGCTTCCACAAGGTAAACAACGGCCCTACTCTATTGGAATAAAGCCGTTTCCAGACTCCCCCGGCTATCTAATTCACTATATTAATGTGCACCCTCCCGACAGTTGTAAAACTCCCCTAGATAATCGCCAAACACACGGCCGACCGTTTAATAATAATTCAGTATGATAAGGTACACTCGTCATATTGTATCACCTAAAAATAAACATAGCACTAGTCAACGAAAACGATTTGTTTATGCCGTGTTGTATGGTTGGTTATAGCTTTGTGCCTCGGAACCATCTAACCTGCCCCATGTTGTGTGGTGCCCCTAATTTCTGACCCCATTCGAACTTTATTGTACCCGACCCCATTCGATCACATTTTTACTTATTGGCAAAAAAAATCAATCCTTGATGACCAATAATGGCAAATTTTAACTCTACAATTTGTAAATGGAAGAATTTCAACTTTTGTACATTACTTATTTGTTACAATCATAAAGAACAATTACCATTCCTTACCATTTCACAGCCATTAAGGACAATTACCATTCATTTAATATCCTAAAAAAATGGTTTTGTCACCCCAAAACTTTCCCGGCAAGAAGACAACCTCCCACCTCCCGCGCCAAACCCTTAATCCCCAAGCCCGAAAATGGCTATTTTCCAATATGCATGTCGATCTTTTTTATGTTACTTGTATAAGAGATATTGCAACCGAAAGAAAATATTTTAACAATGCGGTTTCGACCCTACTACGCATCTGTTTACCGAATTTCCAGTCTTTAAGTCCAATATTTCGAGATTGAAGTATGATTAGCCCTCCCCCTGATGGATCGATTTCAATCACAATCTTTTCAACTACTGCCATGACCAAATGATGCCTGCATGCCAAATTTCAGCTCAATCGGATAAAGCGTTTGGTAGCGATCGTGGCGGAATACACACAGACACACAGAGATACAGACACACAGACACACAGAAGTGCGTTCACAATACTTTCCTTTTCCAGGAAAGTAAAATAATACAATTCCTTAGTTGCATCATTGATTACTTGTTACTATTGACGCTATCTCACCCTATGAATCAAGGTCTTTATGTACATATATAAGAGCTAAAGCAATTTAAAGCTAAATCGAATAAGTCATGTTATTTTATTGAAAACTTCAAGCATAAAATATGATTTTAGTGGTATTAACATTCCAGAAGCAAAGAAACCTTGAGATAATTTAAAATTAGTTTGAGACGTAAATTACTTTTTTTACATATACAGTTGAACCTCTCATAACGAGCACTTCTCATACAATACAATACAATACAATCAACTGCTCCAGTAGATAGGCATTCCTACACTCGGATGCGTCACAAAATTAAATGCTAAAAATTTAATTATTAAAAAGATAACTATCGTGACAGTTGTCATGGCTGTAATATTATATTCAATATTACATACATACAAATAATCAAAATATACTAATGTGATTTAAGAGTCAGGGAGAATAATATATTAAAATAGAAATGCAAATTCTATGTAGAATAATCAAAAAAATATATTTTATTTTCAATCCAGCAATATTCCTTCGTATTGGCACTCGGGGACTGCCGCGGTAAAGCTATTGCATAGCATTTTTAACAACTTATGCAATTATAATTATTTATTTATTTTATTTTTTCTGATATCAGATAACTGCGCTCTATCGGAAAACGTTGAAATTATTCCGAATCATTTGCGGCTGCGAAAGCAAATGATTCGGAATAATTTAAACGTCTTCCGATAGAGCGCCGCGCACGAATTTTTTATTCGGTAAGCAAAAAAAACGGATTATTCGAAAAAAATCGTAGATAAAAAGATAGATAATAAAATTGTCTTTAAAATGGTGCAGGTTTCATAATAATACGACAGATAGTATTTGCGTAGTAGTCGTTTTTGTGTTCGGTTAGACCTAATTTCACAAATTAATTACACTATGTAATATAAACAAAATCTAAAATATTCAAAGCTAAGAATATTAGGAAAATATTCTTGTTTAACATATATTTTTTTCGAATCGTAAGCAGTACTCGTTTAGACGTAATTATAAGTTTAAAATCATTAATTTTCGTTAAGAAATTTCTTCATTCGGTCGCCGCGCTGGCCTAGGCCCGCGATAAAAGCTATGCAATAGCTTAAAAAAATAGATGTATAATAAATTATATGAAAATTAGAATGTCAGCTATCATAATACCATTATGTTTAAAACTTTGAGCATAATGAGTAATTCTCAGTAATTCCTCATAACGAGTAATTTACAGCTCTCATAACGAGTATGGGAAACTTCGTTTCGCTTAACGAGTAAGAGCCTGGAACGAATGATTCTCATTATGAGAGGTTCCACTGTATATTAGGAACAGGGCCAACTATGACGTCATCCAGCACCGGTGACAAAGGACAAGTTGATTACAATTCCCTCTCGTATACGCAAGTTGATTGCTATTTCATAATTATTTTTCATTTGATATCTTTGTTTATTACAGTCTTTTCACAGGCACCAATATTTTTGTTTGCTATTTTAATGGGACTGCATACCAAAATACCGCGCTCGTTGTTAAAATATTGCACCAACTGATTACGTAATTATATTTATTAAGGGGACAATGCTGTGCTCAATTTGGTTTTATTTTCCTCCCTTTCTTCCTCAATAATAATTTGAAATCTGTCGTTTATTTTCAGTCATTTTTTTTTGTTACATTACAAAAAATTCAAAAGCTATGCAAATTATATCCAATTGTGAATATATTTTGAGTAGTGAATTGTAACTATCATACATGCACATGTACTACTACTAATGAATTTGTAACTACAGGCATCTGTACTTGCGAACTTGTTGTAATCTGTTACTTATTAATTTCGTGAAACGGCGCCTAGTAATTAAATTCTTATCTTATATTTCAGCGCCATACAGCGGAGACTAATACAGTTTATATTATTTTATAACATACCTTTATATAACTTTTCCCATACTAGATTAGAAAGGGTTGTGGATGCGACTCTTAATAAAGTTATCTAACTGGGTATATAAAATAAGGGTCTCGCATTTTAATGATTGCACATTACGCTATACATATTTGGCACTTGTATTCGTCGTTCGTGAGAGAAGGTCGCTCTATATTCCGTAAAGATCATTTTTACTGATTTGAAGCTTCGTGAATGAAGCTAAGGATGCCCTATCCTCTCTAGAGGATAGGGATCCTCTCTAGAGAGTCATCAGTTCTGTTTCAGTATATCCAACCGTCATCAGACGCCGTAGCTATTCTTCATACTGTTTTCTCATCTGTACCTCGTAGCATCTTTAAAGATACGGCTACTTTTCGGTCCCCGTGGCTCCAAGACATTTGGCCACGCCAGAGCAGAAAATGAGCATCTTTACTTCAGAATCGCAGCTACATAATTCCTATTCGTTCTTCCTGCCAATTCCCGTTTCCCTATTAAAAGAGTAAGGTGAAGCCACGTGTCAGTGTCATGAGTTAGTGCCGTTAGTTCCGAAAATTGCGTGCTTCTAAATTAGCAGAACCCTCAGCGCACGCAACTCTACTTGCGTTTGCTTGCAAAATAGCATAAACCGCGATAACGCGGGCTCTAAGATAAGAAAAGTTACAAGATCAATCGGAAATCATAATCCATATTTAAGAATTAAATTATTGCCTTTTCATACTTTTTCGGCCAGGTGGCATAGTGGTTAGGTTGCCTGATCTTACTTTGTAAGGTCCGGGGTCGATTCCCGGTTCGGTTACCATTTTCCGTTGGTATAAAATTAACGGAATTGCCTTTCAATGCTGTCGATCGAATGCAATAACACGATACATACACATACATATAAATACTTTTTAGTAGGGTTGGTTGGAAGAGATTGTGGTATGACAATAAACCCGCCCATTGTGTTCACAATAAAGAATATAAACAAACGTTTATTTCTTAGATTAGTTATTCTCTTGTTACTCATTTTTCGAATATAACGTGAATAATTAATAACGTTAGAAAAAAAGCTTTCTTGTATCATTATAAGTATTCGTGATTTAAGCACATTTTTCCTCTAATAAAGAAATCTTTTGCATAATAAATTGATTTTATTTCACAAGTGCGGGCCGAGTTGCCAAACGATACATAAGTACCTATTAAATATCCTATAGAAGAAGTCCAGGAGAGCCGTTCTCGTGCTTAGGCCAGATTTCACATCCCACAGTGAGGGAACCACGAGAAGCTGAGGGAGCGATTACTCCTACAAATCTGCGGAGGATTAAGCCGCAATTATATTAGGGCCACGCCGCGTAATGCAACGCTGTCCCACGCAACGGGCAGGTGATTATACTACAGTGTCGTGTCGCCGCGCGTGCTGACGATTTTTCGTGTCAGTTCAGTGGTGGCCGTCATCGTCCGCACTTTTCTACAATATTTTCGTCCGACTCAGATACGGATGCTAAGAAAAATTTTGCCTAGTTACCTATTTATATTAAGCCTACTCAAGAAGAAAAGAAAGAAGAGGAAATATTGTGTGCATCCAATAAAACAGTAAGAGGAACTCGAAGTGAATAGCATTTATTGGTAAATAAACTAGAAAGCGCCGAAACTAGATTTCACCAATATTTTAGATTGAAAAAACACAATTTGACTACATACATCCTTTTATTGAAAATGATATAAAAAAATCTTAGATATTCGCACTGAAATATGTATTACGTAGGTATGCGTCTGTTTACTAGCTCGGCCACGCGCGCAATTGCGAGTACCCACGGCTGATTATACTAGCGAGAAGCGAGCCAACGCTTGGTTTCCCCCACCACCGATCCCACGCCGATTGAAATCGAGTGATCTGCGTGGCGTCAGCTCGCGCCACGACACGCGGGCCATGTCTAATATAATCATTTCCATTCTAAATACATGAAACCGAATTCAATCCCACGCGTTGAAACACGCGGCGTGGCCCTAATATAATTGCGGCTTTAGGCTTCGTACTCGCAGCGGCAGTTATGGCGAGGAGTGGTAAGTTTGTCCCGGAGGAATCCGCGAAATGGCGCCTAAGTCGCCTAAGCATAACTTGGAATATTAGACTCGTATTAGTCTGTGGCCTGAGACCGCAATTTAGTGTAAAGAACCTTCGCAGGCGAAAGGCTTAGAAAAGACCCCTGCGATGACATCCTTATTAATGGCATTACATGTATCTTACGGTGATTCCTCTGGGATGATCATGTACGAGTAGATGACGATCCTTGCCGCAATATTCGCGAAGTTCCATTTGCCACGATCTGATATAAGTTTGATTAAAAAACCACGAACCACTCCAACATGAGTAAAGGATAACGTTTATTGGATTAAATTTCAGTGGATAAAATAACACCAAAAGTATAATAAAACCATCCCTTTTTCACAGTACATATTTATACAGTGGGGCGGTGTCGACTGCAACAGGCGAACCCGTCACCCCAGGCTGGTATAATGATATGCTATCGTTCTTTCAGCAGTGGCATGAGCGTAGAAGACTTAGAGACAATACAAATCTACTGTCTAGCTATGCCAACATGTCCTTCAGAGACCAACGCCTTATGGAGAGGCACCGGGAAAAGGTACCCAGCGTGCTGCCTTGCCCCCTGACTACCAGTTTTGGAAGGACATCTCCATCTGGAATTAACCATCAATATACCTCCTTCCTCCCGACTGGTTACAGGTTCGAGGTCGCTTGCGCGGTCCTCTCCCTTACTTAGCGGTGATACGGTGTCTATCCCTTACCACGGCATCCTTTGCCCGGCTCTTCTTAATTATAAAGTAGCCGAATGGTCATTTCAAGAGCAGTTGCCTTAAAGTTGACGACTACCACCGCTCTATATCAAAGAATACTTTTTCCAGACTCCCCCGGTTGTCAGTCGAAATGCACAATCGATTTGCTGACGCCGCACGGTGCACAAACTGCCGAGGAGAGCCCGAAGGTTGACTCATAAGGGAAACTGGCCCGCAAGCCAGATTCCTACCCGGGCATGAACTTCTGCATGGAGGCCGCCGGATGGGTGTTGTCCCGTGCGTTTGGCCGACCCTACTCACATGGGTCTTAAGTGGACAAACTGCAACAGGGCCCATTAGCCTACATACTTATACAATGTGTCTAGGAATATATAAATACCAAAAGGTACTGGCATATTCTTAGACACTACCCATTATATAGGTCGCTATGTGGGTACTAAGCATTATGTATAGGTCACTTTCCGAGAATAATTAATTTGCTGTATCTCGGTTGCCGCATTGCTGTAAATAAAAATTTTACTTTGGGCTCCAAACTCTCAAGAATAAATTACGGTAAACAAAGAACAGCATAATAGATCCCTGGATAGGACAGGCAAATTGCAAGAGAAACAGGGAAAGTATCCACCAACGTATTTTTTATCACGTACTAAATTTGTAGTAGTATAATTTTTTTTAGCGTATGGTATCAAAATATGAGATCGCCAAATTGATAAGTATTTGCAACAAATTATAAAGTAAAAGCATTACTAGGTAGATTTATTTTGAAAGTGAATATAACATAGGCAGAAGTATAATTGACCGAACAGAGAGAGATGACTGTTTAAACTCGGCCAGAGACGATTGTTTGGCATTTCGTATATTTGTTTGTGACGCGACAACGTCAGCGTTGTTCGTTTTTTTTAAATTCGGCTTACATGTTCAGTATTCAGTATTCAGTATTCAATTTATTTATTCAGAATATACAATAAAAGCATGAATTATGAATTAAAGCTAATTATCGCATATTAGAATTCGTCAGTGTATATGTAGATATAAAACTATTAAAGCATAAATATTAATTCGACAATAGCGTTGACTAAAGTCGGCTTTACACGGCAGACAAATAAAATAAAAAATAAAAAAATAGAACTGAATCCATGTACATGAGTATACATATAAAATAGATAATTATTATAAGAAAATTAATAGTCATCAAGCACTTTATACAAAAAATAATCACACAATAGGAAGTATCAAAACAAAATTGGAAAAAAACAACGTATGTATATGATCAGGTATGTTACATTACACATTGTAATCTACATATTAAATATTAAATTCATAATATTATAATTAAATAATAAAAACTAAAATGAGGTACCTGAAAGTTACATATTAATGTTATTCCCATTTGAAAGAATTGGCATGCTCAAAAAAATCACCCAGCTTATAGAAAGCATGTGTGAATTGCAGCTTTTGTTTCATAAATCTTTTAAACGCCTTTGTTTCCATCTTTCTTGTGGAGAGTGGTAGCTGGTTAAAGAGCTTATAGCTCAAATATCCAAAGGACTTTTGTGTCTGCGTAAGGCGTACTTTAGGCAGGATAACGTCATGACGTCTGCGTGTATTGTGGGAGTGCATATTCCCGTTTACCTCTTGTTCATTAATATTTGATTTAGCATATAGTAGACATTGCAAAATATATTCAGACGTAAAAAGTCAGTATTTTGTACTTAAGAAAATATGGTTCGCAGTGCTTGTCACAGGATACACCTGCAATTGCTCTCAATGCACTTTTCTGTAAAATGAAAACCCTAGAACTGTCTGTGGCATTCCCCCATATCAGTATACCATAAGTCATTTTAGAATGGAAACAGGCATGATACGCAGTTATTGCAGCGATTTCACCAGCTAAGAATTTAATCTTTTTTATTGCATATATTGCCGAAGAAAGCGCACTACATAGTTCATTAATATCGACGTTCCAGCTAAGATGATGATCGATCATGATACCTAGGAACTTTGTCGATTTGCTTAATTCTAGAGTACTGTTGTTTAGAGTTATATTGAATGGTATAGCAGACGATTTATATTTTGAGGAGAAGTGCATAGTTACGGTTTTTTTTGCATTAAGCAAGAGATTATTCTCTGTGAACCATGAACTTGTTAGGTTTAACGCATGATTGGCATTGGTCATTAGGTCGTTAAGATTGTTATCGTGAAACAGGAAACTTGTATCATACGCATAGAGCAAGATTTTGGTGTAGGCGGGCAAGCAATTGCCTATATCAATAATGAAGTCATTATAAACGATGTTCCTTCCTTGAGGTCATTATAAACGATGAATGCGTAGGGTATTTTTTTATATTCCATTTTAAAATGACTGCTAATAGGGTGGAATACATTTTTTTCAATATAATTATGTGGAGCAGTAAGTCGAGAGACTTTTTAAATAAAAATGTATAAGCAATATGGAGGGTGTTAGGTGAATAAAATAAAATACATAGATCTCAATATAATCATGTGATATATCAAAGTTGAAAATAAGAACAGTAGACAAATTATATTCTTTATTCTTTATTCTTTATTGAGATATTTAAGGAAATACAATATAATCATGTGAAAAAAAATCTAACAAAGAAAGGTCATCCTTCAAACATTTCTATTATTTTATTAAAACCAAATGCATATTCATCCATATATATAAAACAAAGTCGGGTTTGTTCGAACACCTATAACTCGAGAACGGCTGTACCGATTTTCATGGCTTTTGATTTGTTGTGTTTGTCTCCATCCCGAATAGCAGAATAACTATTAAAAACATTGGAAAATTAACGAAAAAATAAAATAAAAGAAAAACCATTTTCCCATACCAAATGTTCATGGGTTTCGTAACTGTCAAACATTTTATTTTCATTCCGTCGATACGGTAAACTCTCCCCTCAAATTAAAGAAAGTATTTAAATAAAGGTTTCGAATCGACAAGATATATCCACAATATTCGGACCACAATTATTACATAGTTTAATTCAATCATGTCATGCTGACACGCAATTGATATACTTAATTTTTGTACTTTTATATTTCTTTTTGTGTTATTATCTTAATAAAGTAGTGAACTTAATATTTATTTTGTATTCATTGCATTACTTCCATAAAATCATAAATTAAGTTCAGCTAATCTGTAACACGACATTCATTGACCATTAGGCGGTACGAAGTTCGCTGGGTCAGCTAGTTTTATTAATATATGGGATTATTCCACCAATATTCAATTTCCAAATTAAATAGTATATTTTTTGTTTACTATGGTCTGCTACATCCTAGTCAGACAATTAAACGACGCTGATGCTTTCATAATTTCATCAACTACATACTTTCATAAATTTATCAAACGATTAAGTCGTAACACATATATCTTTATTACAGCAGTAAATCTAGTCATATGAGGTTAACTACTGTAGACATTAGGCTTTATAATCGGGCGTGGTTTCGTCGTCATCCAAAATGAACCCAGCGATAAATTTTCAACCATAGAAGGCAGTTAATAATAATTTAATTAACGCATTATGAAATTTTCCGCTTATATTTGGGAGACGTCAAATTAGGCCGACTCGAGAAGCATTTGTCCTGATATCAACGTTTCAATTAAAGTTTGAGAAACTTGGTGATGAGGAACTTGGAGAGCGTAATTATGCAGATATGATTGTTTCGTCCGGGAATGGGATTTTCTACCAAGCTTAATGATTATAAAATGAGAATTTAAATGAGAAAGTTAAATGAGAATTACAGAGCTGCGTGATTTTTTTCTGCAAATAGATCGCGATTTTTTTTCTTTTCTACTTTGCGCTATTTTAGAATAAATCTTCCGATAAAACTTTTTTGAGATTAAAAAAAACGTCAGTCTAAAATCACTTTGTCTTTTTCATACGCAGGACTAGCAAGGCGAACACCAGCATATTGTATTCACCCAAATTTAGAATACTTTTCCCGACGTTTTGTAACAAATAGACCCAGAAATATAAAAAAATGCCTCAAATAATAATTTATAGCAGGTCATATTTGTCATTAAAACCACACTACAAATCATTGTATAATTTTAGACGCATACTTTCTAAGCGACCGTGATTCAGCACCGTAAAGAGGATGAAAATTATATACCAGAGTCCACGGTTGAATGTGTTGGTGAGGGAAAAAGTAAATAAAGTTCTTGAATTATTTTTGACCAAATATATTTTAACCAATGAGTCACAACTTAATCAAAGTAAAATAAAGTTTTACAGCTATCAAAAGCTGTGTTACATTCACACACTTATAATGAACCCATTACGTAAGTCTAATCGTCTAATTTTCCTAACACCTAAATTATTAATAAATCCGGGAATCGGAAGCATATCATAATAGTTTTAGAAAGGAGCGATTTCGCATTTTCTAAAAAAAATCTGAATAAATTTATTTATTGATCCTAAAATGTATAAAATCGCCTATTTAATATATTTCATTTATTTTATATAAGAATCAATTACTATAAAACATTTATTTTGATTACAAAAATTACTACAACCGAATGGCAAAACCATAACCTTATGCTTATTTGATTCTGTCACCCAACTGGGACAAGCCCGTTCTTGGTTGGACAGGGCTCTAATATTACATTAAATTATTTAAAAGTTTTAGTAAAATGCTCATGAAACTGAATTGACTTAAAATGAGGTCCTCGAAGGCAAACCAAAATCTCAATTCCATTATAAAATTGGCGATTCCATTATAAAATCGTCAATTCCATTTTAAAATCAGCATTATTTCTTGTACATGTATAACCACTATTTCTTGTACTTGTAACGTATTCCGCCTTTTAATATGTAGATCCGACAAACATATTTGTAGGATTTGTAATCTATACTAATATTATAAAGAGGTAAAGTTTGTTAGGTTGTAGGAAGTAATCTCTGGATCTACTAAACCGATTTTGCCAATAGAAAGCCACGTTATTTGTAAGTATCATAAGCTATATATAAACCCGAAAAATTAAAAGACTTTTTCGTGGTAGTCGGATTTGCAAAGTAAGTCGGAGAAAAAACGGTCGAACGAAAACGTTTCTAACTAATGCTGCCTTAACGATGAGAGATATATTATTATGATTAAGTTCTAGAGAAAAGTTGTAGAGCTTGATAATGCCTACGAAAAAGTCAGCGATATCATATGTCTAACTTTCATATTTAAGTCACAAAAAGTACTATTTTATATTAAAAAAATAATTTAAATCGTTAGGTCATGTTTATCGGTCATATTATCAACAATTATGAATTCTTATAAAAATAAGTAAATTTATCGTCTTAAGTGTTTAAAACAAAAGACTTTTCCCTTTTACTGCATATAATTTCCCTTTTACTGCATAAATGGTTTAAGAGATAAGACACTCACAAATAAGACACTCCCAAGAAGACACTCACAATAACGGTAATATAGTCAAATTGGCATGCAAATACATACATACATATGCAGTAAAAATATAACCCTTCTTTTGGCAGTCAGGAAATAAATCATAGCACTCAGTACTAACCGAACCACACTCATAATTTCATCACAAGTAAAAAGTTTTACCGCCCAACGAAGTGGGCACGGGTCAGCTAGTAATATATAAAAACAAACCGACTAAATTTGATAAAGCGGCCCCTTACAAGACCTTGCACTTCCTGAAACTGAAACAAAAAAATGAAAAACGATGACAAAACACAAATTTTGTATAATTTGCACAAATATTAAAATTTTAACAATAACAACGGCCTCAATAAATAGTCAATTCTTGAAAACCTACAAAACAATAAAAAGGACATGGAAAATATGTGAGTAATATATATAAAAAAATATAGGTTTATAATATTAAACTAAAATAACAACTAAACTTAGTTTATAACACTAAAAAAATATGTGGATACTTATCCTACCTACCTGTCCCGGAATAATATTTAAGTTCTTGTTACATAAATAAAGTATCCAAAAAATATATGAAATCTAAGACTAACTTTAACTTGTATTAGTTTAAAAATGCAACTTAATGAATGTCTATATGAATGATTAAGTGACGTCATTAATTAAATTAGTCAGAAGCAGTTTTCAATGTCTTACATCACTCATGCATATATTTATTTCTATGCCTTCCGAATCTAATAATGCAAATTTATTTTATCGCCCTCCGAATCTTGATTTTGTCAATATCTAAAAGTTACATATTTTTCCTTATTCATTTCTGACACATCTAAATTAATATTTTATAAACCTTAACCGATAATAATGTTTTTTTTTTCAATAATGTTTTCTTAGTAATTTCGGTCTATTTGTTGATATAAAGAATTTGCTCCTATTTTTCCTATTAAAAAAACATGCTTTATATCAGGTGAATTCGTTCTTTTCTATTGATAATGGAATGTAGGTTTATACCATTTATGAATAATATCGGTCATATGACCACCGCGGCTTCGTTTACAGGCCAACATCAGAGTATCAAAAATTTTAATGACTTTTCGGAAAATCATCTAGTCAATGGGCGCAATTTCTGTTCGAATATTGCGCTTGAGGACTTGAATGGTATTGGGAGCATTGGCATTTGCAGAAACTAATCCAGAGGCGTCAAATCGCACGATCTTAGAGGCCTTTTAAATAGCGTCTGAATCGCGCGAAATTATGCGGTCTGGAAATCTTTCGACCAATACGGCGATTGTTTGACGATATGTGTGAGCCGTTGCACAGTCTTGTTGAAACCAAAGATCGTAGGCATCAATACGATCTAATCGAGGCCGCAAAAAGTCCGTTATCATGCCGCGATAACGTTCGCTGTTGACGATAATGGCATTTTCCTCGGCATCTTCAAAAACGAATGGTCCTATGACGACACCAGCCAGAACCAAACAGTCACTGTTACAGGATGGAGAGGCTTTTCATTAAATTCGTCTGGATTTCAGGCCCCCAGTATCTGCAATTCTGCTTATTCAAATAACTGTATTTTTTTATATTTCGACCGTTTTCATAATAAGTTTGGATAACCAAAATAAATTGTTGTGTTGTAAGCGAATCCATGACTTTAAATGGCACACTTTTGACAGTTCATATGTGCATACCACATGACATTTCACTTACTTGGTAACCCAAATATCCATATGTAAAAAAAAGTATTAAAATGATCTCAGTAATAAATTGTTTAAAATTTCTTTATTTGCGCCTTCATGATTTTGTTTTTTGAAGAATTTACATCTTCTGAAGTTCTTGTTTCAGAGGCTTCTTGAGACAACTTTCCTATAGGAATGAGACCAAAATTCTCTATTATATCCCCCGCGTACAAAGATTTTATGTATACTTGAAGGAAAATAATTAGGGATTTTTTTCTTTTGGTAAAAAATCCCTTCGTTAAAAGAGCGAAAATCAAGTATTTTGCCATATGTTTAATTCGTAATTACATGTTAATGAAACTGCGAGCAAAAACAAAAAGTTAGGAAAAATAGAAAATGACAAAGTTAGGAAAAATTAAAAGGTTTATGAAGGTAAAGTTGAAGGTCTCCATATAAACTTGACAAAACTATACAACAAGCAAGCGAACAAGCAAAAGAGTACTTGAACACGGCCAATTACCAACATACAACAACAACTTTACATTGACAATAATTATATTGACATACACCTTGGTAGTTTCTTCGGTATAGTATATACATACATTTTTCTACATCAATATTTCTTCCTGATGACAACGTTTCAAATATAACAAACAATTTCAATGCGCTTTCCTATAACTTCCATAATTCACGCTGTCATTTTAT
Organism: Micropterix aruncella; assembly: GCA_944548615.1. Lineage (NCBI taxonomy): Eukaryota > Metazoa > Arthropoda > Insecta > Lepidoptera > Micropterigidae > Micropterix > Micropterix aruncella. Next base: position 22,576,922 of record OX155955.1, on the reverse strand, counting down.
TATTCGTAAAAAATCTCATAGCGGTGTTTCCATCATTTTGTTGTCCCATATTCTTGGTTCAAAACATCAACCAATACCATTGTGCTTTTAAATTCTTTTTCGTTTTTTTTTAATTCCATTTTTGTTTTATTTCCACCTGTTGCTATTCACAAATCAAAATCCAATCTAATATATATATGTAATATGCGTTCCATAAATCTTAAGCAAACATACAGAAAAGATAGTCCATATTTGTAAAAATGGGGATATATTATTATAGTTTTTTGACAATTAATTCTGATTATTCATTTCTTCTAAAACGGCTTTATATATGAATGTCATAGCGTTGCGTGGAAGTGTCAGATAATAGTGACGATATTTTGCCATCTATCGTTGTCACTGATAAATATTGACGATGTTCTGGATCTTCTATTTCTGCTGGAAATAGACTAGTAATTTCATGGAGATCATTCCATGGCAATTATTCTTTGGCTATAATAATATTGCTTTCCTACTTAAACTTCAGGAAAATTGGACGAAAAATAGGTAGAAAGGGGTGTTTGATTTTCCGAGAAAATTTTATCCCTTCTAACGAATTTATTAGCAAGTAAACTTCATTTTCAGCCAACTTTTGCTCATAATTTAACTGCTCTGACCCTACATCAAAACACCATTTCGCTGATTTGTTACATCTCGTTGATTCAAGGTGATCATTTCCACCTTTGATATTTCTAAATTTTAAAAGCCTAATTTGCGTAAAATCCAAAAGTTCCTGCAAGTTTATTTGAGTTTTCATTTCGGAAATTTTAATTCGTCGTCATCTTTTGGTGGATAGCATTGCTTTCGGCCTTTTGTAAGGTACAATAAATACACTTGTACATTTTCATCATTACTCTCATACTGTCATTTTGTTTATTTAATGATAAGAAATTAGGTAATATTGTTTGTGGCGATAGTATGGATTTTTATTATGCCTCTAAGATATTTGGCCCTCTTACAACAAAAGGTTGCCGACCCATGGCGTGCCTCTCTACGTCTTATGAATTCTTCAGTAAATAATGTAATACATTAGCAATATCCTGATTTCTAATTGCCAGTGAAATGAAGCTGCAAAAAATCTTTTTCCCGAAATAAACGCTTTACGAATCTGTTTCGTCCGTCTTTTCTTGTGTTCTGATCCGAAATTAGTCAGAGGTTTTCTTTGTCTTATTTGCGTTGTATATCCACTAGCGCAAATTCCTTGAATGTAATGCGGTGGGAATGCGGGGAAACACATTTCCACCCAAATAAACTCCATAGGAACATATTATTAGATTTTACTAGACGATAAATCGACACGTAACATAGGTTATGCCGAAATGTCAAACTTTTGACATCTGGCAGTTTTTTTCTTCTGCCGGGTCGTTTCGTGCCAAAACTAAACGATAGTATGAAAATAAACACACTATTGTGCCACTATACTTATAATACGATATTGTGCCACTATAATTAAAACACACTATACTTATAATACGATAATAACGTTTAATTAAAAATGGAATAAAACAAATAAAAATATTAGGAAGATAAAAAATAAAAAAGCTAGTAAAGCGCAATAAATCTAAGGAAGCTAGTGAAGCACAATAAATCTAGGGATTATTCCACACATTGCATTAAATTAATAATTTATTTCACACAAACCATCTTTATGGTGTGAGAACATCGATTCGAGAGAAAAGGGGTGGATACGGAAGTAGCCATATTACATTTGGGCCGTACGCCGACTAGCGAGTCGAGATTTTGGGCGATGCTTAGGCCCCCCATCCTATCGGTAAGTCGTTTAAATTGAAATATTTTTGAATGCCATGACGATTTCCGAGAAGTACACGTCAGTTTTGTGTGAATTCACATCGCGTTTTGCCTTTTGAAATGAGAAAGCGCGTCACGAACACGTGCTCGCTGGAGGTTGTGGAAAGAGCCGATCCGCGCTTTCCCTTTCCTAATTACCGGCAAGAGTTTTCCGACGGGGGCATAGGTAATGCGTGGCGCTTTTGTGTTCTTTCAGGGGTTCTTCGAGGGGGCGACCTACCTCCTAATATGCATATTTAGACATCACGTGGTCGGCGTATAAGGGTCGACGCGAGTAGCGCCGATCGTTCGCGCGCGTCTCCTCGCCGGAATCCAGTTCCTGATGACAACGTGCTGATCGGCGCTTTAGCTCTTGCTGGCTGAGGCGCGGTCTCGGAGCGGACGTCCGGCGCTCGTCCGTCTCGGAACCTGCACCCAGCCGCAGAGCGCGCCGCACGTTTTCATCGGATCATCAGGCGAGATATAGAAGAGATGAGCGAGATCTTCCTAGCCGCATTCCGTCGCCCGCCAGACTTCAGCGTTAGGCCCGGGCGGTGGTCGGCGACCGCATCACGTCGTACGATGAGTTGTCCCGGGAAATCTTCTTCCGGACTCGGCTTTCTGCCATCCGTCTTCAACGAGTCTTCCTGCACCGCCTCCGGTAGCAGCTTCAAGCACCATCTCTTCGGGGGTAGTCTACGAGGCAGTCTGTGTCGAACCCCCGCAAGACGTTCGACGCGTTGGCCGAGCCGTGGAATCTCCCGTTTTTCCATCTTTTGCCATCCTTTCAATCTGGGATTTTCCCCCAACCTGAACTCGTAGTCCATGACCCCGATCTGAAAACTCTTTGCTCAAATCTCTCCCCTTTAACCGGATTTCGGATCCGATATATAATAGTTTTCATACTATTTTTACCTTATGTTTAACCTAATTTTTAATTAATGTTTTAACTTAATCTCGTTTAGTCGTCCTCCCTAATTTTATGTATATTGTGTGGAATTAATACTCCTTCTATAAAGGAATTCTTTTATTGCGTCATCGCCAAATAATTTAATTCGTCGACCCGTCATCCGGGCGCCTAAAAAAAATAAGGACTTATTTATTTTCAATATTTTTTTTTATTTCAGTTTACACCTGGAATCAATGGTGGATTTAAAGCGTTACCGTACCCGGGATAAAATAATTAATATCTCTGATATCATTTTTAAAATATTTCACGCTATATCTGATTTCAGACATTCGTTTTGTTCTTGTCGGAATCTGTACTTTTCCATCTCTTATCGAAATTATAACAAAACATTTAGCAAAGTTTTAGGCATTGTTTTACTTTCGTCACTTGATTACACTTGTAGTTTCGACGCATATTAAACAATTCATAACAATTTTTCTTATTACTACTTTCTTCTAACGTAAGAAATAGGACAAAATTTTTCGTAAAATTTTCATGATCGCAAAAAATTATAAACACCAGTAATTAGCTCACTAACGGTTTGGAGCAACCTGTAATCAGCTAGTGACGAATGCCAAATATGAACTAACTTTTCTTCACTTTCTTTCGCGGTGATTGGTTGAGTTACTGTTTATCCCGACTCACGCAATACTAGTATATAGTATAGGTATAAGTATATTCTTATTCAATTAACACTGTGTTAATGGTCTATTTTAGTAACTACAATTACCGCTAACTAAAATGCGGAGTACACCTTTCCTGATTTAAAACTTTCTGGAGATAAAGCTACATGCTTCTCAAATTATATTTATCCTTGGGTCTAATTCTTTATTACTTATCTATAGCGGTATTTATGACGATTATAACTTTATTTGTATTAATTTATTGCATGAATTTAGGTAGATACCTATCTATGATCACCGAAGTAAATCCATTTGTATAAGATTAACTAAATATGTACATTTATGTTTCCATATGATTTATATTAATATTCACGTTGATACTTTTGAGATCTCAATAAGTAGGTTTCGCTCGATATGGAAAATATGTAAAGTAATCTTAAAATAACTCATTCTTGAAATTGTATTTATTCTAAGAATAGTACAATTAGGTATACGAAACGTTTAGGTTTCGCTTCAAATGCACACGTATATATTTATGTACAACTTTTTTAATACGAACATTTAAAAAAAAACTTTACATTTATATTTTACGCCATATTAAAAACGATACAAAGTAATATAAATCTTAAAATAAGGATGCTAGAAAATTATATGAAACTTTGTATTTATACGTAGAATACATCTACATCTACAAAACAGCCATTAGGCTTTGATCTAATATTTTAGATCCAAACCTAAAGGCTGTATTACATATTTTTTTCAACTCTCAAAATAGATACTTCAGATAAATTCTCAAAGTGTAAAAAACGTGTATTTATTTTTATTTGAATATAGGATATTGTGATTTGCGGCTTTTTATTAAATAGAAAATATTAAAAGAGAGGGACATGTTTCCATGATCAAGGAGGCTAGCATAAAGGAGAATGGAGGTGGAAAATTTTCAGCAAGGCTTTGAGCGGACACATCTCCAAAAGAAGGCAGCATTGAAAGGAGTGGGAAACTGAAACTTTTCAATGAAGCTTTGAGCAAGCGGATGGTGAAAGGCTGAGCTGTGTTTAAAAAAAACTCGGAAAGCAACAAGTGCGAAAACATAGCAATACGATTCATAATGAGTGTAATTTACGACGTATGAAGTGTGGTGATACAGCGGGAGGAGGTAGAAGGGAGTGGGGGGCAAGAGGCGAAGCCGGAGGATTTTGGTGGAGGAAATAATAATAATAATAATAATAAAACGCTTTATTCGTAAGAAAAGGCGAACTTATTGCCTGCAAGCAATATTTTAGAGCTATTCTATACGGACATTATAACTGTATGAACATTATAAATAGGATAGAAAACGAATTTACCGCGTAAAAATTGTAGGACCCGACGTTTCGGTGACGTTGCAGCCGCCGTTGTCTAGGGTAGACTGTCTAGGGTAAATTCGTTTTCTATCCTATTTATAATGTCAAACAACCGCGATAGTCTTCGATTTTATATGTATGAACATTCTTTGCGAGTAGATGCTAACTTAACCTATATAAAGAGTATGACAAATACAAAAAAATCGGTTGTGTCACCCCAAGAATTTCCTGACTAGTATCCGGGGAGGTGCGAAAAAACAGTGACATTTTTTACTCTTGTACCCCAAATTTGTATGGCAGGTACCCCAAACGTTGGTCGTAAGTACCCCAAAAACTAATAGGTTCTTCCGATGGTTAACAGAAGCTTCTATGCCAAATTTTAACTTAGACAGATTAAGCGTCTGGGCGCTATCGCGGAAAAAATTTTTTCGCCGGGAACCCCAAATTTGTATGGGAGGTACCACAACCGTAGGGCGTAGGGACTCCAAAAACTAATGGGTTCCTCCGACGGTTAACAGAAGCTTATATACCAAATTTCAGCTCAATCCGATTAAGCGTCTGGGCGCTATCGTGGAAGAATACATACATACAGACATACAGACATACAGACATACAGACATACATACAGACAGAGATCGGTCTGGAAATAGTCTCAATCGTCTCAGGGAGTCTCAAAATATATATTCCCATCTTCATCTCAAAATTTTTTTTTAGCGCGATCACAATACTTTCCTTTCCGATAGGTCGCCAGGAAAGTAAAAGAGGAAGGAAAGAAAATTTTTTTTTTTTTTTTTTTGTGGGCACAGAATGTACTACATATCTATAAGGACGCAAAAGTTTAAAAAGGAGGAGAATGGGAAGGGATAGGGAATTTATGTGGAAGATTTCAAATATTTTTTGAGTCTGTTTTTAAAATTGTTATACTTGGCACGGTTCTCACGTAATTTTTCGATAAAGCATTTTAAAGATGGACTCCATGCACGGTGAAAGAGAATGAGAAGAAATCAGTGCTGGGATCAGGGTTAGAGTGTAGCAGGTTATCTTTTGATCTCAGGGGGCGGCCATGCGCCGATAGTGTAGTAAATATTGTAAGTGTAATTAGACTTTGAAAACAATTCTGGAGGAGAAATGAAATGTTGAAAGCAGAGCATGATACAGATAAAAATGAAAATAAAAATGATTTGTCTGTCATTATAAGATTCATTATAAAAAAAGGAATGTTTTGTGTACTTCTTTGGATCTCCAAAATGTTTAAATACTCGCTAGGGGAGAGTATATTGCTTTATTTTTTCCAAAAACTGGCAGTCTACAACCTAACGTTCTCTACAACCACGAGAAAAGACTACTGTTATTCATGGAATGAGAAAAAGGGAATAAGAGAAGGTTCAACGAATGTTTCGAGAGAAGAAGAGAAGGTTTCAACGAATCTCACATCTTTTTTGTATCGCGATTCTAGCACAGGGCTGAATAAAATCGGACTGTTTTAGCGTCCCTTCATCAGAATTTACTGGCTTCCAAAAACCTAAACACCATCAGAATAAACTATGTACTTCCGAGCCACACCTACATACCGGTTGATGTAACCTAACAGTGTAACGGCCCTTAAGTAGCGTCACATGCAATCAACAAATGCATTGATTTCCAGTGAAATACACTGACACAAATTCAGCCATTATTTTACCTCGTCAGCGATGGATCAGCACGATGAAACAATACTTTTACTCGGAATATTTTGGATTGCATCATTTATCGGCCTATATAAACCTGCGAAAAAGCAACCAAAGTATCATTCCTCGAGTGATCACGTCCCCAAGATAGCGACGGCATACTTCGGTGTCCCGGCTTCTTGATTACCTTTTCCTTCCTTTCCTTATCGAGGCGAGAAGCATCAGTCTGCAATCCCACAGACTCGAGCCGTGCCCAGTACGAGATACTAGGAGCACAAGTACAATCCTCATCCATACATCCTCGTAACTTCAGTCGCGCATCAATACCCTCGCGTCAACATAACCTATTCGGGGAGCGTTACAAACTGGCAATATCTAACTTTCAATAAACACCTTCTGATATACTAAAAATCGACTTTTAATACGGAGATAACCCCCAAGTTGACACCACCACCTCACACCGAATAATTTGGAGTCTAGTGAGGGGTGGTCCCTCACAATAGTATGCATTCGGTCGTCGAACAAATGTGTCTAATCACTTAATTTGGGCCCCATCACAATGGCCGCCCATCTTTTAGCACGAAGTGTTCCAGAATTTTACGCAGTGCAATGTCTAACTCACTATGATTTTGTTTCATGGGATGACTTGTCAGATAAGTATTTTAAGGGTAATTTAATAGGAAAAAAATGGAGAAACAAGGGTGACTACATTTAAAAAAAACATATTTATCAAATATTCTATGGCATCAAATGCTGAAGAAGAATAAAACACAATCTATATAATAAAAATGAGTCGGGTTTTATGTATGTTACCTAATAACTCACGAGCGCCTGGCCCGATTTGAACGATTCTTTTTTTGTTTTGTTCGTAATCATTTCGGTGTTGCTATAGGATATAAAAAAATTAGAAAATCTCTCGGAAAAGTGAGAAAAATGAGAAAAAACAAAAATTATTTTAGTGCCGAGCTTGATCATAGATGGCGTTGTTTGACAAGAATAAGAATACGAAAAATTCGAAAATCAAGATGGCGGCTCGGCGCGAAAACTGACATTTGACAGTTAAGTTGAATTTTTTCATAGCGTTTTCGTGATTCTGAAGATAAATCAACTGAATTAACTTAATTTGTGTAATTCGTGAATGTTTTTCCAGGTTTAGCACAGTTATAATTTTTCACAGTTATACCCTTGCGCAGACGCTCCAATCTCAGCAAATTGACCGCTCCAGCAAGACGACAAGACGACAAAGAGACAGGAGGAACTGAAAGCGATGAGCATCGCCAAGAATTGAATGAAGCGGCACGGATCCGTAATGTTGCAGTGCGAAGACGATTGAATTTGAGACAAAACACATACAGAGAGGCATTCTAAATATTATAATCTGGCGATACAATACAGCGATTATAAATGAGTGCAAATTGGAGAAATGGATCATTTCTGCCAATATTGCAATGCCTTGAAGTAACGCCACGAACCACTCGGTTTGTGTAGCGCAGGGAGTAAAATAAGACTGACATTATTGGTTCCACCACCAGAACCATTTCTATATAAAAACATTAATAACTGGCAGAAAAAATAACATTTTGACGCTGACAGTTAAAATTATCCAAATTTGAATCTATAAGCCGTGGTCAAATTTCGATCTACGAGTATGTTTCACGATAAAATTACGACTCAAACCAATTATTACATTATTCGTATTTTTCATTTGTGACATATTTAAAAACTTATTAATAAATAAATAAACGTTGTAAAATAAATATACTTCATATTTCCTTGCTGAGGGCTATTTATTAATAAATTGCACCCGTGCGAAGCCGGGGCGGATCGCTAGTAATCAATAAAAACAAATTAAACCGAATTTTATATAAAGAACTTCTCGCAATATATAATCAGAAGTATCACGATTATCAAAAGCTTTGTAATACAAATGTATCTCTAATATTATTCTATATAAACTCACCAATCTCTAATATTCATCCTATTTCAAAGAAACTATTAAGGACATACATCGGCTGTATACATACATTGGGCCCGATCGCGTTTCTTTGTGAACTAAAGCTCAAATTACTTCAAGCGAACGAGATAGAGAAATACGTTAGAGCGGAATATGAAACGAACGATCGTCGATAAAAACTACCTCTCGTCCAAATAAATTTGTGCGCAATGAACACATTTCGCGCGGCCTTATATTCAGATGCTTAACTTTGGTGGGTAGTTTTAATGCGAAAAAGTGACAACCGTTCATTTCACATTCCGCTCTAGCGTATTGCCTTGTCTCGTTCACACGAACTAATTTCCGATTTTAGTTCACGAAAAAACGCAATCGAGCCCAATACGTAGGTAATTGTAATATTTTTAAGCGCTTAATGTTTCTTAAAAATAAAAAAGTTTCCGTGTTATAAAGTGATCGGAAGAAGGAAGAATGACGTAATGCGTCGCATTTTAACTTGTAAAGGACCTGACCTTCGTTAAGAGCGTAATCTGCATACTTAACTAAGTAAACAATCTTAGACGAAATTTTAGTAGGAAGCCCCTTTAGATATTTACTCTATTCAGCTAGTTCAAAAGGCTCACTACGCAGTTAATTAAAATGGACAGGAGTGTACTTTAGTATATCAACAAGCAATCTATCCTGATTTTACCGAGCCTTGCGACCGAATAAATCACTGCATAATAATACCTAAAATGTTCTCATGGCCTCGTGGTAAAACGCCAAGGTTATTATTACAAGCTTTTATTTACCTTGCGATGTTTGTCAGTATGTTTGTTTAGGACAAATCTTGCAATCAGAAATAGAACAACTTCCTCTTATCTTATGAAGTTGAAATTTTACATGTGGGTGCAGTTCCGATGACAATACATTTTTATGGTAAGCATGAGCTGATTCTGCACCTAGGATTGGCTCCCCACGAGGGGACTCCTCAACGGTCAACAGCACAATCACGAAATTTTGTATACGCATTCAATTATGATAGCCCGTTTTAAGTTTTGCTATGCCATGGCTGTCGCACCCAGGGTTCGCTTAGCACAGAGAAATTGAATAAAAGCTTGTTTTTAAAAATGTGATTTTACTATTAACTTATTTTGATATTACGTCAAAAATGAAGCTTAGCAGTTGACGTAAGTATTACATAACTATAACAATTACGCAGTTATATATTTTATTACTTTTACTTTCCCGGCCCTTTAACCGATCAGAAGGGAAAGTATTGTGATCGCGCTAAAAAAACCGATATGAAGGCGGAAACATCCATTTTGAGCCCCCCCCCCCCCCTCAGACGATTAAGACCATTTCCTGATTAAAGTCCTGGTGTGTGTGTGTTCTGAGTGTGTGTGTGTGTGTGTATTCCTCTATGATACCGCCCAAACGCTTAATCCGACTGAGATGCATCATTTGCTCATGGCAAGAGTTGACAAGATTGTGGTTAAAATCGGTCCACTAGAAGTCATGTATCTCATTACATTACAAGCATTAATCTCAGAATATTGGATGTAGAAGAGAAGAGAAGATTTAATCTCAAACCCACCCCCTACAATCCTAAATTTGCATTTGATCCGTGGTTCACTCAAGCTTCACGTTAATTACATAAAAACTTGTAGACATATGTTTTCTAATATGACGAGGATGTGTTGTGGTACGGCCTAAGTCACTTCCGTATGCGAAGCGGCGGTTTTAATTGAGGCGGGAGCGAACGACTTGACAGCAAGATTTAATGAGAAATAACTACGTCACCGGAAATTGTCTTTAACGGGTCGCCACGGTCAGGGGTCGTCGGCAAAGGGCGCATTAAGTGCCATATGCTAAAAAGCCTGAAGAGGAAAAAACATAATAAATTTTAATTGGGATGACAGTTCTTTATTTTATTAGGTACTTTTCATTAGGTGTCGTAAGTAACCGGTAACTGGTGTTGACGATCTTGAGAACAATCTTAGATAAATAAATTTTGCTGTCTTTTTATAGTATTTTTTAATATAATTTAAATTTACGGAAAGATAATTTAAATACAGATAATAATAATAGGACCCATTACTACATATTCTAAAATGAAGTGTAATATTTTTAAAGTAGTATATAAATATAATAAATATAATAATGAAACGGTGAAATGGGCGTGCGTATAATACATAACATTACATTTTCGTCGTGTCCAATTGACGGCTAAAGACCGCTCTTGGACGTGTCAAAATAATTGGGTTAGGTAGTAAGTCTCGTTACTACTCTTTACTGAACATACATAGGTAGTCAAGAATTAACTACTAGATTGTCAAACTATAAATATAAATAATCATAATAGAAGCCTAATATTTGAAGTAGTTAGTAATTCGAAAAGATACGTAGTAAAATTATTCATCGTAATATTTAAATTGTCAGTAAAATGTTTAATCAAATTAAAGCTGCGTTGTGCATTTCAAACTATATATACATATAGACGCACATATAGACGTACAGATATATATACATATAGACGCACAAAATCGTATACATATAGACAGACAAAATCTATCGTATACATTGCATTAATTGATCGTATTCCATGGCATATTTACAGTATAAACATAATCCTTCATATTTAATTCTTCAATCCTTGACATTATTCCCGCCATAGATCGCACTAATATGATAATTTTGTATATCTAACACCCGCATCGACTCCTTCCTTAAATGCATGTTCTGTAATTACTACAATATTAATATTTTTGTTAGATAAATATGAATCAACAATTACATTATCTGATTTGTTAGGTAGCGACTGTTCAATTTATAGACTTACATATTTTTAAAGTATCCTTCATATTTGTTTTTGAAATTGCTCTACAATATTGCGATCAATTGTACAAAAGAAATAGGGCTTAATTTAACGAATAGAAAATGTCAGCCAGAGCCTGTACAAAATAATCACTTACAATAATGATTACAGATGTTTCACTAAAGTCATAACTAAATTACATCATTTTATTTTTGGATGGGATAGTAAAACCAGGTAACAATTCGCTTAATTTTGTTAATATTGATTACCCTGAACATCGTATATGCAAAATAAAAGATATATTACAATTTTTATATGAATAGTTCAGATACAAGTATAATATTTTATTCTGCTATGATATGTCTCAGAAATACGATCAGTATCCATAAAAAAAAGTCAAAATACCTATAATGATTTTCAAATTCCGAAAACACATATCCTAAAGTCAATTTAAGTTAACAAATTGATGAATCTCTAAAAGGGTTGGAAAGAGGTCAAAACTACTCAGGTTCCAGTAAAAATCAACATTTCTTTTAAGAAAAAATAAAACCTATGCTTAAAATTAAACCAAGTGATTATTCGTCGAATTTTATTAAAAAACCAGTAAATTTCGAAAGGGTACGATTTTTTTTAAGAGCGTTCTTAAAGTGTTTGACATTGATTTTAATTCAACTCTTCGGTTTTCATTTTATATCTTTTTAGCGATTTAATACGATCTTCACAGGAATAGCATTTTCTACTGAATTTTGTTTATGCGAATTACTCACTATATAGAATATATTACTGCATAAATTTTATTTACATCGTTAGTCGTTAGCCATTTTCTCCCATAAGCACCCACAGTATTGGGAAAAAGGTCAGCAAGCTCAAGAGCTAATGAGAGCCTTGTCTCCGCTCTGTTGCAAGCAACAAGAGCGGCGGCATCTACTAAGTACCTGATCTCCCTAGTAAAAACTACTTTTGCGCAAAGGCAAATATATTGTATGGCTCCAAAAGTTTTTAACAGCATCGATGACAATTTGAAAAAAATTTACCAATATTGATAAGGTTAAATTTAAAATAACAGATGGATAATAGAATTTGGATACCTGCGTCTAGAAAATGATATACTACAAATATTGCTAGAATATGAGGAGAAAAATCTTTGTATCGATGTATGTGAATTTTGTATCATTTATATATTGTTTTTATTATATCACATAATGTGAGGTGAATTTTATTACTTAAATTTAAAAATATTTTTATATTTGTTGATATAAAACAGTGGAGGTTAATATAAATACGTAAACAAATTGTTAATATAAAACCTATATTTTTTCTTTTCTTTTCTCTCTTCTTTTTTTTTCTTTTCGAATTATATTACTTTAATACTATTATTCATGTTTTTACACCATCTGCATCATGTGCATCTAGATACAGGCATGAGAAGCCTCGTTAGGTGTTCATAGCGCAATTTGTTACATAAGCTGTGTCTATTTTAAGCTGTGCTTTACAATGTATACATTCTTTACTTCTGTAACAATGTAATTATTTTTCTTTGTACACGTATTAAATAAATTAATTAAATGAATAAATAAATAAATTTGCTATCTATGCATATATAACTTTAAACGTAATAATTTGTAACCATGCCAATATCGTCATCGCGGGAAGTGTGTTGCCTTAAAGTGCTAGGCTTGTGTAGCGCCTACGCGGCGTAGCGGGTGCTACGACGATCGTTGCACAGCGAAGACAGTCTGTCCGACACGTTTGCCGAGATAGGTCTCCTCTACGGCCGTCGGGCCCGCGGCCTATCCGCCACTTTCGCCTCTACGTTTACGTGCAGTAACTTTATATACGTCTAAATTTAATTGAAGAAATTTCAATGTATGTCTTTGAATGTGTTTGATTGATGGAATACTATGTTACAATAAAATTACGATGAGATACACAACTATACAATCTTGTTAATAGATATAATTGCTTGATTTCAAACATTGTTGTGAATGCGGTTTGAAGAAAACTTAGTGTTAGTTTTTCGTGATGAAATACAACGGCTTTAGTAATCTGGATGGCAGTGCACATGTAAGTTTTGATTTTATAGTTTTTAAATGTGTCTTTTTATCATATTTGCCTTTCTACATTGGTTGTAATAGAAATATTTTCCACATTTTAAAATTATTTTCTAAATATTTTTTATATATATACGTTTGTTTCTACTCTTTATTGTGAAATTTCACAATGGGCGGATTTATTGTCATACGACAATCTCTTACAACCAACCCTACTATAAACATGTTTATCTGTATGGATGCATGTGTGTAAGTGTGTGTCCTGTTATTGCATTTGATCGACAGAATTGAAATGCAATTCCGTTATTTTTATCCCAACGGAAAATGGTAACCCAGCCGGGAATCTAACCCGGGACCTTACAATGTAAGATCAGGCGACCTAGCCACTATGCCACCGGGCCGTGTAATGTACATAAATATAAAATGTAATACAAATATAAAATGAGAGTAAACAATTTCAGCGTAGGAATTATGCACAAAAATATTTATAAAAATTAACCAAAAGCAGAAAAAAGTATACATCGCATATTCTAGTGGCAACGTCACCTAACTAGGCCGGGACCTGTTCTAAGGTAAACATTTATTTTTCAATGTGCTTGCATCAATACCGTGTTTATAAAAATGGCATATATTCCATTTCTGCACAAAATAATAGAATTGCAATGACTAAGTAAATACTTAAAGTTAGAAGTGGAAAATTCGGCAATTAAAAATGTCAGCAATCAAATTTAAATCGGAAAAAAGTATTTAAAATAATCAAAATTAGAAAAAGAATTTAAATAAAATAGTCCTTCGATAAAACTATAATAAGATAAAACTTCACTTATAACTAAGATAAAATAGTGTTAAAACTAAAACAAATTATCTCTTAATATACTTTAAAACAAAAAAAAAATAATATTAATAAGAAATAAAATAATAATAATAATATAATAGAGAATAATTTGTTTGATTTTAAAGATTATTGGTGCCTTTAATGTTCATTGAATTATCATATCAGACATAATATTTATTTATTTATTGAACTGAAAATCTTATTTGTAGATTTAACCTAACACTCATATCAATTTTATATAATTTTTCATGAAATCAAATAAATATTGAACACGGCTACTCCAACATGGAAGCGATGTCGCCAACAAAGGAGTCCGCTGTGATATATTTGACTGATGAGAAATATCATCAATCACAGTGACATAATCCTCGTCCCCCAAAATTCTGACTTTAATAAATCGATATTAAATTATTATTGCGCACACTTTATTCCGATTTATATTATATAGCACCATTGATTCTGAATATACCTCCTTTGGATATTGTCATGGCCCGCCCAATTCAGGAGTACGGACATGGATTTGGGAAACATTGTTTATTATTACAATCGATTTGAGCACACTCTTGATACTTGGAATCTCAAATCGCTGTACTTTGTGTTTTGCAACGATTGTGTTTTGTACACTTCTCTTAAACTAATGCGTATCTAAATTACGGTAATCTTGGTTAAAATTATATTTTCTTACTTTTCATATACGAAATGCTTAGTAGAGTGTACCTCGATCTTACGGTTCGATGGCTATTTTAATTTAAAGTTTAAAATTTCCCGTGGAACCTCCTTAATTAGCTTCCGCAGGTGCACATCGTAATCTTCGTAATATTTAATAGACTTCTGACTTTGATGTTGTTCATGGAAGCCAATTGCGAAATGCGATCATATTCGGTAAGTGGTTTAATATCGACTAAGTAATCACAGGTTGGCCAAAATTTGCCAAAATTACATTTCGATTTTTCAGACAGGTTGGTTTGTAGACAAATATAAGTTGTGCAGGTCAACCCTAGAGAACGGCGGTTGTAACATGGCCGAAACTTTAAATTTCACGCGGTAAAGACAATTTATGTGTGTCAAATAACATGCAATATTTTGTTGCACAGTTTTTATTGATCAGAGGACAGCAAATAAATTATAACCACTTTCTAATGAAGATCACACGCCCTTGCCTAGAGCACTTAAATCCATAAAAACTGTTGAAATACCGATCAGTACCTGCATTTAATGTGGTCATCTCAACAACCCCAACCTCAATATTTTTATGGCGGCAAACCTCATTGCGGACTAGAATAAAGTTCTTAAAATTTGCTGTCTTCCACAAAGTTAGGTTTTTTGGTTATTTTCAATAAGTAAAACAAATTTGTTAATTTTTCTAGATTTTGTGTAAATAACAACGTGATAAAAACATTTTTTAAGCATCTGTCTATTGAACTTTCTATAATACATGAACATTTATTAATGCCGTATAATCTAACTACTAAAAAATACTGTATGAATAAGTTCTTTTAACCCAAATTTAATTTTAAATATTTCGTATATTTATTAGAAGGGAAAGCATCAAGTCTCCTTTCTCATCTTTATTACGAAAAATATATCACATAATAATGTTTGGATTGCAGAATATAAACCATTAAAACTTTATATGAGGATATATAAAAGTTGTTTTTGGAAAAGGCCTATTTTGCAACCTTACGCTTGAATAATTAATGAGGAAGACCGCGTATCGGGTCGTTGTTTTTTATATTAGAAAAGTTTGTAAATGTAAACAATAGATCAAGTCAGGCGGTCGCAGAAACAAATGCTTACTGTAGCGGCACGTAGGCAGCTAACGGTTCAATGCAACTTAGACCATATGACCTGTTTGTCATTTTGGGTCGGATAAACTCAAGGTTCAACTCCCATCCGGTAGCCTCCTCGAAGAGAAACGAATCTGGAAAGTACCCCGGAAAGGACTTGCTACTTTCTCGGCTGTGTCGTGGACAGATGTGATTGGATCCTCTAAGGGAAGACCTCAGGCGCTGCTAGGCGGTTTGCGCATCGTGCAGCTTTAGCGAATCGACCGTGCACTGTCGCGAATTACCAGGGGGGTCTAGAAACGGTCTGATACGTTTCCTATGCAGCAGGGTTGGTTGTTGACCTGATGTCAGCTACTATTGAAACTACTCGATGGCCACCCGACCCTGTGTGGCCATCGATGTGACGGGCAAAGGGCGCCACGGTCCGCGATAAATTCGAACTGATTTACCGCGCATTAAGGTAGTGGCCGCGCAATCGACTTCGAATCCGCGACCAGACTGGAGGACGAAAAAATCCTTACAAATCTGGTAGTGAAAGCATGAGGTCATCCCGCTGGATTCATATCCCAATGCCTCGGGGTAAGGCGTTGGGCTCTCACGGGCTCGTCGGTGGAGCTAGACAGTGGAAAGCCTTTGTACGCCAAGTCTTCACGTTCACTCCATAAGAGATAGAACGACCTGATGTCTTTAAAACTCCCTGGTATACGGCTTCGCACGTTGTGTTGACACCCCCAGATGTTGCGGCATGGTGCCCGTAATGCTAGGGTTGTCATTCTTAGAATAAATATATGGCCTTAATTAGAGTTTGAGTTGAAAGTTGAGAGTTTGACTAAAATAGAGTTACTGGAAATATTCTTTATTAGTACAGTTTCGAAAGTCATTGAATAAATACAATATATATTCAAAGTATTGTCTCGTCGCGTCACATCAAGTCCATGTCTTAGTAGTTGATACTAAGGCATCATGATTATTCTGAAATGTTAGCCTTTTTTACAATACCATACAATTTCATACTATTCCACTAGGTAGGCATTCCTATACTTGGATGCGCCATTATATCTAATTGTGAGGGCTTTTATCGACACACGTTTTTGTACGGTCCGCTTGTAAGGGCGGGTGTACGTCTTCCTCCGAAACAGTATGTCAGCCTGTGACGAAGGGGAACCGGCTTTGTAAAGGCCTTCTGTTCCACGGTATTCCTCTAACGGAATCCGCAATTGTTTTGGTTCATGTCGTTTTCCAGGTTGTAGGGCTGGCGACAGGTCGACGACGCAAGGCCTGATGTTATTGGCGTAGGTTGAATGCTCTGAGGTTCGTAAGGCGTCAGAGATTTCGTCGTCGCAGCGGTCAATTTGCCTATCAAAACTTAGCCGTGAAGACGAAGAACAGGATTCAGATAACAGTAAGCGCTTACCGGAAATTAGCTCAGTACGCAATCGAGAAAGGCACTCGAAGTATCAGCAACGACGTCGGGTCGGTAGTATTCTAATCGGCTCGGGTCTGCTTCTCTTCAAGTTTCTTCTTCTGTTGCGCGTTGAATTGTTCTGAACACTGAACACTGTTACTGCACTTTGAACCAAGGGTGTGGTGAATAAAACGACGACTGTTGACACTGGTAGTTTTATATTTTAAAGATTCTACTTCACATTTGCCGATAATATAATTGCGGAAGGCAATGCTTACACTTCGGCTGACTAAAACACACACACGCCCCCACTTCTTGCGGGGCTTCCTTTTATTGGCAATCTCCCCGACCGTAGTGGAGTGGGGGGTATGGTTGGACTTTGACGCGTACGAAACTGGTACGGGTCGATTCGCTATCCTCTGCAGGATGGCGTTACATGGTTTAAAAGGACATAAAATAATGAAAATATTACAATTACCCGATTTCCTTAATGTTATATTATGCTATCCTATTGTCTAGCTTAATTAAGGATTAGTTTATTATTTTATAATTTAAATATAGGTGTTATTTTAATGTTATACATTTTTAAACTAACTTGCTTATCTTATATAGGAAGGTTTACTACTATGCGATGCTATTAATATGGAGGTCTTATTTTCTAACTTAATTTAGTGTATTTTAAAGGATTTGTGACCCATTTTTATGTTGGAGACTACGGAACACATATATTCTTAATTGTGTTGTTTTCATGTCATGTCGTAATGATCTTGTTTTTCGCGTTGTACACCTGGCTAATAACGGTAATTAGCGCGTCGCATTAGAAAGGCTAATTAATTGTTATCGTAATATGTTATCGACTTTTGTAATCATTTCTTCAGTGACTGCAGTCGTAGGGCGATCCGAACGAGAAGTATCGTTAGTTAAAGTTCTTCCACGCCTAAGCGTAGCACACCGACATGCAATCGTAGACTATAGGGGCATCAATCCCTAATTTATCTCGTAAGTCTTGAAATACTCGCTCCGTACATTTTTTTTAAAGCAAAGGTATTTAATTATTGCGCGATTTTCGTTTTTTTTATTTTCGCCAACACGCTTCCACAAGATGCAAACAAATTATTTTAATTAATGAAAAAAAGGTAAATATATTTTTTTTATAGAATATAGTAGCAAATATATTCGCTGTGCCTGACATTATTTATTTTTATATGGTTCCACAGGGTTAGTAACTCAATATCACTTTTTTTGAGCGCCCCTCAAAAAATGGCCTGAAATAGAAGCGAATTAAAAATTTGTGCCCAAAAAAGTTTTTTTGTATATTTTGTATGTAAATGGTGGCATTCTAGACTATAATTTGAGGTTAAAGAAGTAGCAAGGTAAAGAAGTAACGACGTATGCTTTCTCAAATGTTTATGGTACTCAATGTTTACTGATTTATGTTACACAATGTTTACTTTAGATAAAACGGCTCAACGTACAGTTTACATAAGTTGACATATTCCATGTTATGATAGCTCGCCCGGGGAGTAAAGACCATTGTTAAACCTAGAAATTTATGAGTAATATTTACCTTTACTAAATAAGACTACTATATTACCTTTATTTAAATCTACCTCATTTGCATACACATATGTACTGCGCGTACTAACATGGATTTCTACATAGGAAAAGTATTGTGATAGTGCAAAACTTGGAATTCAAAATTTCAGCTGATTTACGTCAGTTAGGGGTTTAGATATAAAAAAATATGCCTGTCTGTAAGTATGATTGTACCTGCGCTGCCCTCAAATAAGAAAACGATTCAACTGTTTTGCCGACATTCTTGTTTAAAAATATAATTTGAAAATTTATAAAATTTCGGTTGTTTGGTTATTATTGTTGAGGCCAAAGCTATCAAAATTGTTGCGATAGATCTTGAATCCGCCTTTGCTTGTGCTCCCAATATTTTGGCGTTGTTGGTAGTGTTGTTTTGCTATTAATGTTATAAATACAGTATTGAGCAAGCACATACACAAGCACATACACGATTTTGGATACCTCCTTCATTTCCTAATCATCGGTGGTTTTAGTTCGATAGTTTTTTTTAAAAAATAACAGAATAAATTAATTAACAAGTTCTCACAAATTTTTAAAACAGTAGGTACTACTGAGGTATTTTTTTCCTTTGCGTATATATGTAATATTAAAACACGTGTTGCATTCACACTAAGGAGAATCCTTGCGTCTGCTGTATCGCCTGCTATTCCCCCTTTGTCGCTCCTTTGTCGAGTAAGTCGGTAAGTCCAATAGCTTAAAACATGTATGCGCCACTGGTAGGTATCTCTCATCTGTTGTCGGTTGAATAATTACCTGTTTAAATAAATTAAGGTTTCAAATGGGAAATTATAACATGGATTCAATTAACATATAATAAATTACATTGAAAGCGATATTAAAAAGCGTAAAATTATTCCACTCACCTGCTTTTGCTTCTCGCCCGATCAAACCAAAATATGTTGAGAATATAGCGAAATCGGCGACATCAACCACATATGACCAGTTAAAAATATGTTTTTTCAGTCGCCCGTTTGTATGACAGCTTTCAGACTTGGTTTATATTTCTCATACCTATTTAAAAATATCGACCATATACGGATGAACATGTCGTTTCTAAGTCGTCCGATTATGTGACAGCTACCCGATCCACTTTAGGAACCATAAAACATATCGTCACCCATTGATGAATGAAATAGATGAAGATCGAATCGATGATCGAAAACTTTCTTCAGTTATGTCCTTTTTAAACTGTAACTGTAACTCAACAACGCAAAGTCCGATTCCAAAAATTCTTCAGTAATCGGGTTTTTGTTTTAATTCGGAGAACTAATTAAAAACTTGTGACCATATGTCAAAAAAATCGCATACTTTTTGCGGCAGCCTTTTGTGCGTATTGGGCTGGCGCTAGCTTCTTCTATGCATCTTCTATGCCAATATACTTAAAGTTCACATGGCATATATCATATGCTATGATACTAAAATCATTAATACAATCCTCCTTGCCCCTTCCCCTCACTCCCTTCCCTATAACTCCATCATTATGTCAATGCCCTCAGAAGATCAGTTAGACAAAGGATAAAATCGTTATAGGTGGATAGTGTCTATTGTTAATGTCTATTTTTGCAATGCTTAACAGAAAAAAAACATAATATAGAACCTTCCCTTCACTCCCTCCCCTATACGTCCGCCCTTATGCCAACCCCTTCAAAAGATCAGCTGGACCAACGATAAAATCAATCGTTATAGGTTGATATTGTCTTTTGTTATATCTATTTTAGGCAATGCTTACGGAGAAATCACATAAATATAGAATTGAGCTTTGGCCGGCTTTTATTTTAGAGTGAAATACGCCCATAGTAGGCCGACGATTAAATGTAATATACGAGTAGCAGAGCTTATTTTCTGTGCATTTGATTTAATCAAGAATATTATTTACTTAAATTCACCGTGAGAACTTACGTATAAAGGGTTTATTTTCTCATTGTAGGTTTAATGAAAGCACTGACAGTTATAATCCTCCTGTTATAATTATCACGTTCCTAAATTTATAGTTCCTATGAAAAAAACACGTGGTTGATGAATGCATATACAACAAATCTTTGACGTATTTGAACAAGGACTCTTTGTCGTATTTGAAATCGTTAAGAGACGGCAAAACAGTAGCCACTTTCTCCCCTTTTCTTGTATCTTACATCGCACGAAAGAAACAGGAAGCGAGCAGTGAGAATTGTAAGAAAGAGAAGGAATACTGGCTGTTTTGTTATCCACAAAGACAAACAAATTGTCAATTTCGACTGACAAGCTTGCCTACGAATGAAGCTATAAAAGCATAAATTCTAACTAACTATGTAGGTCAGTTGCCTTCACTAACCCAGATAAGAGTCACAACTTTTTTTGTGGGTTTTAATGCCAAGCCAGCATACAATATGTTACAATTCATACAATCTATTACAATTTAGAATATGGGGCGTGAAAATGGAAGGAACAATTTTAAAAAGATTTTTAAAATAAAGTAAATGATAATTGGAACGTTTCTTATTGCAAATAAACAATCGATACATTTAATATTACATATTTTTACAATTACAAAATATAAATATGAATTAAAATAATTCATAAAGTGGTAAAAAGTGGTTTTTGGAAAAAGTGGAATGATATCAAGAGGTATTTGTAGAAATATATTTTAAGTAACAAACGGATAATTAAAATTTGCAAAGAATATGTACCAAAAAAACTTTTGTAATGTTGTCCTAGACATAATAAATTCTTTAGACCTCCAATATTACTTTTTTACGTTTTTCATACGTTTTACTTTTTTATATTTTGCCCTCAGATATACTCAGTAAGAGGTGTGCAAAACACGAGTTACGATAGTCAGCAGCACTGCCTTTTCACAGTCCAAACTATTACTTTCTCAAAAAAATAAGTCTTGTTATACGAAGTATGTAAATAAGGAAAGTCTTGTTTTTGAGCAGAGGAGCAAGCTCAGGCACGTGCTCGTGCGACGAAGTGTCGACCCTTGGGTACATAGCGCGAGCGAGGGGCTTCACGTATTCCTCCACGGACTCTGTTTCGCTAAAGTCGTGTTCCAGAGTCTCATTTCGTATTCACGATGGGGCTCAAACTTACACAAAGGTAATTCTTGCCAATAATATACCCCCCCCCCCATCCTCTACGGTCACCACCAAAAAATATGCGAAATCAGGTACACCTTCCGATGTTTCTCCATCGTTAGGCGTGCACGTTAGGAATATTTTTGTACGACTCATTTAGCATTATCTTTATTCGCGCCTCGGCGAACATTCACCTGGAAAGCTAACATTCTCGCTGATGAATTTATGTGCGTTTTAGCAGGAAATATTATCTGCCTAACGTCGGTATTGCGGAAATTTATGAATATTACATGGCAAGCCCAGTAGATCATCTTCTAATGGAGTGTTGTGGACATTGATTTATGTAAATATAATAAGGAAATAGTACTATTCGCCGACAGTGGACAATTTGCTGACCGACACACATTTTCAGCCCGTACACTTCTAACAGTTGGTACTGTGCGTATTCGTAAACCACATATGTAAATATAGAGAAAGTCTTATTTTCGAGCCAAACTTAGAATTCGAGTTTGCAACTGATCTCCACGTTTGGAGATCCTGGAAATGTATTTTTTTTCTGGAAAATGTCAGTGTGTGTGTGTGTGTGTGTTTGTATGTGTGTGCGTGTGTGTGTGTTTGTTTGTAAGACGGTGTAACTTACAATTTTTACAATTACAATTACAATTTTTACAATTACAATTGTGTCTGTATCTCAGAAATGTATTACACTGTATCTCAGAAACTTCGCAACCAATTATGACTAAATTACAAACAATCATAGTTCACACTAATGTTGATATTCGATAAGCTGATGAGAAATATCGTTTGTTTATACTCTTTATTGTGCAATTTCACAGGCGGGTTTATTGTCATACGACAATCTCTTCCAACCAAACCCTTACTATGAAGTGTTTATATATATATATATATATATATATATATATATATATATATATATATATATATATATATATATATATATATATATATATATATATATATATATATATATATATATATATATATATATATATATATATATATATATATATATATATATATATATATATATATATATATATATATATATATATATATATATATATATATATATATATATATATATATATATATATATATATATATATATATATATATATATATATATATATATATATATATATATATATATATATATATATATATATATATATATATATATATATATATATATATATATATATATATATATATATATATATATATATATATATATATATATATATATATGTTCATGAAATATGTGTGTAAGTATGTGTATTATTGCATTGGATCGATATAATTGAATGCAATTCCGTCAATTTTATCCCAACGGATAATTTTAACCCAGCCGGAATCAAACCGGGGACAAACAAAGTAAGATCAGGCGACCTAACCACTATGAAACGCCATTTTATTTACAAATTTTAAAAAAATCATAAATTTGTTAACACTGCTCGTGAAAAGTAAATAATGGGCATAATGAGTTAGAATTCTGGTTAGAATAAATAAATATTAAGTTGGAATTCTGATTACATTTATTTAATGAGTTAGAATTCTGAGGACTTCAGAATTTTCAGCTGGTTTTGAATTAAAAATGTTATAAACTGAAAATTGAATACTTCATAACTCCGTTATTTTTTATGCCACAATGGAAACCAAAGGTGTCTTAGAATCCTGACAATAATACCTCTAACTTTGTTGTAAGTCATTTATTAATGTTTATTTTAGTAGTTTACTAGTTTAATATGTTAGCAATACCGAGACGTTCGTCCTGAAAATATTCAAGATAAAAGGGTTAATAAATTAATAGTTAAGATATGATGAATTTGGAAATGGACCCTGAATGAAAACCGCAATTATTATAGCCGATAAAAACTATTATATCGAAGAGATTTTTTGATTATTTTTCTTTTGCGCCCAAAGCACTTACGAATAAAATCTAAATAATCTGGGTTGAAGAACCAATAGATTCCTGCAGCTGTTTTAGATTTAATTCTTTTTATTATAAAATAATCCTTTACATAATACGCCAACCTTACCTCTGTGCAGCAGGCAGAATATCACAATCCTGACAACAGTCATTTTAGTGTCAATTAATGTGAAGTACGTCATGGAAGCGATTTTAAAGATATAGATTTCTAAATTAGTTTGTCTCTGTTTTCACATAAGATTTTGCGTTGCTAGTTCTCTGCAAATAAGACATGCACTTTAATACGATTTACTATGAAAACTCGCAAAAAAACCCTTTTTTACTTGAGACATATTTCTTACAAAATTAACGTTTTTTGCTCAGCACATCGTATTATTTCCGTGTTTAAAACCATTTCTATAAATTGAGTTTATATCACCTAACACTGACTATTAGGCAAATTGTAACAAGTAAATATATTAAAAAGAATAAAAAACTATTTGTATTTATAATTATTTTTATTAAGGTTTTTTTAAATGAAATATTTGTTGTTTATGTATTTATTCATATAGATAAATGTTTATTTCCGAAACGTACCTAATCAGACCTTTCATTTGACAAAAAACACGATATAATTGTGGTAATTTATTGGCATTTGGACATTTAGACAAATACTTACTTGATATTAGGACAGTGAAGAAGACCCTATGACACTCGGGATGACATAACGATTCTAACAATATCACACACATCTAAATCGGTTTAAGGGTATAGAAGTTATGGTGAAATAAAGAAACGGAAATCATATATAGATGAATCCTGAACTCACAACTGCTTTTGGGCAGTCATGTAAAAAAGCGCTTAAACGCAACAAAAACAACATTATGCTCGGAAAATAAGAGATTTCATAGAGCCATGTTCATTATTTCGTTATTCTAGCGTTATTATGTGATTCCGAGCAAGCTCTTTGAGCTACATTTGTATAGAGACAAAAATAATGTTGAACTATTCAAACAGGCTACGTATTTTAAAACGATTATAGAGAATGCAAAATCTCACTAGATTAACATAATTACTTTGAAGCCTTTAGTCTCAAGCTTTGCTACAGATGACTGAATAAATCGCCTCGCGATGACATTATTCTCACTGAATTTCTCGGACAAAGTGAATTATGGCAATTCCAAAGAGCGGAAGATGTTTTATTCATTAGTCAGCCGTTGCTACGTTCATAAATTCAACGTTAGATTGTTAAGCTCAGTTTATGCCGAGTTAGACATATAGCCGGCGGCCACCATCCGACTCTGGTAATTGGTCTCCAGAGCATGCCTCCACACAAATAAACACAGCCGCACATGTCGACTTTTTTATTAATTATTTGTACTTTTTCTAGACTTATCCAAAGCATTATACTATTTTGAACACTGTTATACAAGAGGAAATTCCTCTTGAAAATAATATTTATAATTTACAAGGGATTTACAGAGAGCAAAAGGCATTTTTTAAGGAGAGACAATAAACTGTTTTAAAAGATGAAAAGCATTTAGTCTGAAAGTTAAAGTTCTACAAAATATGTATGTATCTTTATATTTCCTTCATGTATAATAGTAAAGAAAATGTAAGATAACAAGAAAATACATTAAAAGGAATAAAAAACACGGCTGTCGTTACAAAAATGAAACTTTTGTATGTATAAATATTTTTATTACTGTTTTTTAATGAAATATTTGAGGTTTGTGTATTTATTCATAAAGATACATATATATTTTCAGAATAAACTTAATCAAACCTTTCTTTCGACACTAAACACGATATATTTTTGTTAATTTATTGACATTTGGTGATTTGGACATTTAGACAATTATTTACATGACATTTGGTCAGTTAAGGTACCCTCCTATAACACTCATTATGACATATCGATTGTTATAGGAGGATTCTCGATCTTAACAACGATTCTAACAATACTACATACTCAAAATCGGTTTGATCGTTAAGAATTTATGGTGGAATAAATAAACGGAAAACATACATAGACGAACCCTGAACACATTACACTCCTTGTTCTTTGGGCAGTCGTGTAAAAATATGCAAGTTAAGCCATAATTAAAAATAAAACCAATAGAATTTGTAAATATAATTGCAGTTTTTATGCATCTGTTGCAGCCCCATAAACCTATTTTGATAAAATTTAATTTAAAAACATTTTCATCCAATAAATAGTTTAATAAGTTAATCGTCAGAAATAATCATTTTAGCGTAATCTTCTTTGTTTTTAAAATGTACGCGCTAAAACTGCTATCATACATTGAATTCAATTAGTTTGCTTTACAATGTGCATCTATTATACTTAGGTACCTACTTACAAACTATTATAAATAATAACATAGTCACATTTGATATGCTAGTATAAAGTGTTTGCTATTGCTGTTACTTAGTTTTCGCAAATTTTACTGCGGCGAGATTAATATTACATCTTTCTGGGCGTCGAATATTTCATGTAAGAACAATGTAAGTCTTTCTTAAGGGCTCTCTAGATGATAAGGGGAGGGGATCGTGAATCTCAGGAAATATGCAAATATTTTTTTAAATATTTATTAAAAATTCCCAATTTTGTAGTTTTATACCAGTCAGGTTAATTAGACGTAATTAATTGATGATTGACGTGATTCCCTGGTATAAACTACAAAATTAGGCATTTTTGGTAAAAAAAAAATTAAAAATATTTGCATATTTCCTGCGGTTTACGATCCTCTCCCAGCTCGCGACACGATGCTTGACAAGCATACTTGATCATCTAGAAGCCCCTTACAGTCTTCTAAACTTTCTTACAAAAACCTAAAAACAAATTTTAATAAAAAAAACAATTTTTGCCCAATTTGGACTTACCTTGGTTACCTGGTCACCTGGGTATCTGGATTTACCTTTAATTTACATTATTAAAATTATTGCGGAACTCGCGTTAGTGATTTTAAGCTGCCACAGAAAATTCATTTCACAAAGTGACATAAAAACTTGAATTGACTATTCGTTTTATATTTTAGTAGATTTTTATAACGGTTGTCATCGCTATATTTTATGTTCTTATTTTCATAGAATATTTTCAGACGCTTTAAAATGTGATATTATATTACTATTGGAAGAGGGCCTGGTCGCTCTTTATGATGGTGTGCGGAAACCAGGCTTCCAATATTACGTCGATTTTTCCTCAGCGGGCAAGAGAGTAGAGAAACATAGACATTAGTATTTAACAATTTATTAACTATTTAATTAATGTATACAGAGGCGCTTACCATCAAGTGAAGTGGTGTGATTGAGAGTGATTTTATACATGAAAAATTGCGGTTTATAAAACCAACATTTTGACTTTGAAAAGTTCTGAATGACGTCAGACTGCACATTCGTGTATTGACAGAAACGTTTTAAAAAAATGCTTAGCGCGAAAGACGCATTTATGAATTTTGGGTAATTATGTTATTAATGAGGTCAGACAGAATTATTGCAATGATTGTAACATTTGCGAATTAATGGTAGTCGCAAAATTATATATGTTGCTAACCGTTACTTACATTACTTTTTTTACATTTTGATAAACATACATGTTCGATATTTTCATTTCTAATGAGCTATTTAAAATAGCATATAAATTCACATTTCGAAAAATCATTTTTATTATACACCCACTACGAAACAAGAAACTTCACTTCTATTATTACTACAAAAACCCATTTCATAAACCAGCAATTTATTTCAAACGTCCTAATGACATGTCGTTGTTCCAAGTTGGTTGATGATATACTTCACAGCTTTAAACAAAAACGGACCCTGTTTAAAAATCGCTTAAAATGACGGTGACACCATTAGGCTAGAAATTCAACCCATTTAGTGTCAAGCTATTTTTATAAATGCTCACAGGGTAATGTATTGTCCCTAATTATTTTGATACTGATGACTGAACAAGCGTAGTATTGATTTCGGCGTGTACGACAAAAAGAATTTTCAACAAAGCCTCTCATATAGGGTACGTTGAGGAGAGATTGACCTTTTTTTTTTTTTGGGGGCCAATTTTTTATTTTTTGTGAATGAGTAAAACACATGTTTATGGTATTATGTAAATATACTCTTACCACTCAACCATTTACAAAGTATATATAGCAAAACGACAGTTTCTTAAGGGTTTAAGGTAAAATTTTAGATTTAAAAAGGTAGCCTTGGTCCATCTCTCCCACACTTATGGGTGAGTTGGACCATCTACTATGGTGAGATGGATCTAGTAAAAATAACTAATACTTTGGATAACTTTTATTCTTTAAGTTCCACTTAAACGTGCTTTTGTTGTACCAAACGTTCTCGCGGCTTTATTCATTACCAATCCTTTTTTTCAATTGATAGGTATTTTTCCTCAGAAAATGAATTCCCGATCATTGAGTTACCCGAAAATGATATGCCACTTGCCCTAATACCTATAGTTTGGGAGATATAGGGCTCAAAGTGAAGCGCGGTGGAATCAAATTTCCCCCCTCCCCCCGACACCGCGCGGTGGTAGCCGAAGGCTCCTGGATTAAATCCATTTAGCACCAACTAAGAAATAAATTTGCCGAGTATGAGCCTTTAATCACAAAAGGCAGAGCTCCCATACATAATGTTGCACTATATCCCCAGCTCGATTGTTAATCGTCAGTTGAGTAGGGTGTTTTCATATTAATAATATATTACATAAAAAATGTATATAACTATGATGTAGAGAATTTTAAAAACTTTTTTGTATTAATTATAATTCCGATTTCGCTAAAGTTAGAGAAATGTATGCGAAAAACTAAATTAAAGTGCCCTTTTTTAAGGTCGGCGGCTCGAGGGCAACAGATAGGGTAGGGGACTTTTAGTATGTTTAACAGTACGCATCAAAGAACATATATGCCAAGTTTCAAGCTTTTACCAATTATTTCTCCTAAAATTCCTTATTTTGACTGGGCTATTGTTCGATTCCTCGAATTTGAATTTTCAAGATTTGTTCGATTTCAGAAATGTCATTTATCTTGACGACGGTTTAAGCCGAAATATAGATATATAACATATTATATTAATCATTAATTTTTAAGATCCACTAATCGCCTATTCTTTTCCAGCATCGATTTTCTTATTTCACATTGTTATGTTACCATTGTAGGACTTCCTATATGTTTTTCTTACTACCAATAATAAAATTCCTCAGTATTTTCTTTTTATCGAAATTCCTGTGTAATGTAATATTTTTGTCCCCTGAAAAATATGTTGATATATTTATTTAAATAGAACCTCTTTCAATTAATATTGGTATATATTACAAACGGAAAATTATCTTATATTTAAAAATAGAGTATTTATCTACATAATGCACATACCCAAATTAAACCAGACTGTTCATATGAGTCAGTGGAATATTATATTAGTAAGTTTAATAATGAATTACATCTCATTAGGCCTATTCTCTTTACATTTAATGAATTCCTTCTGAAACCGCAACGCTGAAGCTCTGTCATTAAATGTCAGCATGAATAAATAATTTGTAATATAATTAGTGTTGCGGTATTATTGAATAGTTTAATTAACACTATTTTAATAGCTAATTATTTAATTCGATGTGTGTAGATGATAAATAGGTAAAGGGAACGTCTGCATGTAATTCGACGTTATTTCACACTAGCCACTATGAACTTAAATAACTTTGAGTTGGATTTCCGAATTTTATTCAATTTTCAAAATTTCATTTGTCTTTCGGTCGCTTTTATTGCTCCGATAATTTCCTGATTGTAGCATGGAAAAATCGCGTTTTTTTTCGAAAATGATGTTCCTTGCCTGTGGTATCCATTACAGCTTTTTGTAGGTTAATATAAAAGTTAAGGGAAATGTGTACTGTCACGAAAAGAAATCCATAATGGAAAAGCTCGTGATTAAATAGTCGAGCCTGGTCTATCTCTATTCGCCATTCACCACAGCAAATAGTTGCAAAGTTGCAGGAGATGCGACTCTAGATACCCACAGTACTCGACAGATCTTGCTTCAGCAGACTTCTACTTATTTTTTAGACTTAATAAATCTTTTTATAACAGAAAGAAATCACAGTGAAAACGCCTTTAAATCGTTCATTGATTCCCGTTGACAAGAGTTTTATAGGAGACACATTAATCAGATCCATATTAAAATGGCTAGATTACATGGATAATTGGGGTAACATATTGGATTATTCGATTTCTCATCAAAATGTTTGGTCTGAAATTTGTAGATGGCAAATAAAGACTATTTATCGGAATATCAATCACGACTCCCTTACTTGACAAGACACGATTTGAGCAATGTATTATTCTCAATTATGGAATTGATGCATGTTATATATGTTTGTTAGTAAGCGACTCGTTATGTACTAGATCTCGACCTTGAAAATGGTTATGTATTTTATTTTTTTTATGTCCTTATGTCAATATCCAAACACTAAGTTTGCAGCTTTAAAATGCCTTTGCGAGTTGCGTAATGCTGAAAAGCTGCTAATTTATTACACTCTTTTTGGTTTTTCCTTATCTCTTAAGATATGCTTCCTACAGGACCAAATATTAATTTCCTTTGGATTTTACTATCCATCAAATTCTCATACCCGGGGGCTTTAATTTAAATCCACTCTTATGTAGTAAACTCCAAAAATTGATATACATGATCTTTTGCAAGGTCGAATGTATAAATTGACTAGGCTTTAGAGAGAGTTTCTTCCATTATGCCGAGGAAACAAAAGCTATTATTATACATGTCTGGAAATATAAATGTCATAAGGAAATAGATCTTAAAAAACATTAAAACTTTTTCCATTTAATACAGACTGTAGTTACGAGGCCCAATCATAGCTAACACACCCACATGCAGACAGCTCGCACTAGTTGGAATCCCAATAAAACTTTTATAGTAAGTAAACGGCTTTGATGACACACGAGATATCTTTAACTGCCTCCCTTCGGATCGTAGATATGGTCATGAGTTGTGTTCGGGAACCATTTTAATTTCTTCAACCCGCCGTTGGTCGCGCTCGATTTTTGTAACGGGGTTAGTCACATGGGGACATTCAAAATCTCCAAAAGAAATATGCAATATTTTTAAAACTATAATTTTAATATATTTTATTTGTTTTTTTTAATGTTTTATTTGGTTCATAAGGAGCACTTTTATTACATGAGAAAATTTAAGCCCATTTTGTGTAAATATAATTTTGTGTAACTTACAAAAAAATCAAAATTAAAAAAACGAATAAGATTTTGTTACTTTTAGAGAAAAAATAAATTTTAAGTTCTGAAGTAATAACAATGAATCATAAAAGGTTAAATGATCGACATATAAGAATAACAACTTAACAACTAAACCAACAATGTTTAGCTTAATTTCACCACTATAGTTTTCGCACCGATATGATGGCTTAACAAATGTCTAGTACTGTATAATCTCAGCTAAAAAGGTTTAAAATATTTGTTTGCGATGATTTATAAAGCCCATAAGGTACAGTAAACCTTCGACATATCATTTAGATGAGATTTGTATCCGTGGGATATCTTTCCCTTTGGTAATTTTGCTGCTGGAAAGAATTTTCTTGTTTGCGTAAAGTAAATCTTCTGTAACCATTCGAGTGGAAATAGTAAATGCCAAGCTTTTACACCAGTATTTGCTCCTATGGATGTAGATCCAGGCAAATGGCTAACAATATTTTGACAACGTGTACGGAAAGTTTGTGGCGGCACGGCAGTTATTTCTTCCACTTGTAAACTAATTCGTGCTTACCATTTCCCAATCGTCTGTGCATCAGTTAGCATGCAGAGGTTTGCAAATAAGACAAGGGAGTCTCTTAATCGCTACTTGATGCTCTTTCCCCATCTTGCATGTCAACTTCTGGACACGAAGGACAGTCTACTCCTCTATATGTCTCGTGCTCACTTATTTTGCAACTCTGTATCATCACCACCGTCTTCATCTTCTTTCCCAGCAATCACATCGTCATCTTACTTCATATAAGCATCTTCTTATGTAATATGCTTGAGATAAATACAATTACTATAAAAATACTACATTTGCGATCATATTCTATAAAAGAAATAGGAAATACAAAATAAATCTATATCTGCGATCATAATCACTATCAGGGGGCGGAGAGGAAGGGGGGGGGGGGTTGCGATTGGGGACGGGGGGCTTGTCAGACACAACAGATTGTCAGGTTGCATCGTACAATTAAGTAATTTAGGATTTTATGATTTTTATATATTACACCTATATTTGTACTTAATTACATAATTAAATTAAAAGTGTTAAAATAATAAATAATTAAAAATATTCAATCAACAGCCAAGAAGTAATAAAAATAATCAAAATTACAATTCTTCTTTAACACTCCGTCTTTAGGTGCTTTTAAAACTCGTATGACTATATTAGCTTTCCTTTTCGAAGAATTATTTCTTAGGGCGTTCTGGGTTCAATCGGCTGAATATTAAAATGTAATAAAACAAAATTATTACTCAAACATTCGGGCAATTGCCCCGACCAAACGAAACGACCCAATTTTCCGCTACACTGAATGGCCCCTTTGTTTATTTATTTTTATGAAAGGCCACACTTCCACCTGAAAAATGGCCGCCATTTGTCAGTTTCTGGTATTATTTTTTTTCATCTCGAAGATGGCTAGTGTTTTCGGTTATTATCTCTTAAAGGCGCCATCTCACACGACGATTTCGCAATACGGACTATGTGCTAATTTTCATACAGAATTGTCATCTACATTATAAAAAAGAAAATATTATAAACGCTCTAAAAAATCGAGATGAAGAAGGAAATGAGACGATTAAAACCGTTTCCAGACTGAAGTCTCTCTGTGGGTCCGTGCGTTTGCCTATGTGTCAGGGTGTGTGTGTGTGTGTGTGTGCGTGTGTGTGCATTCCTGTAAGATATCGCCCAAGCGCCTTAGCCGATTGAACTGCATTTTGGCATGCAGGCATCATTCGGTCATGGCAAGAGTTGAAAAGATTGTAGTTGAAATCGGTTCACCAGAGGGCGCGCTAGTCATACTTCAATATCTAAATATAGTAGTTAAGATTAGTTTAGATATTGAAATTCGGTACACAGATGCTTTGCTCGCATATAAGCGATGCCAATAAAGAAAATACTACATATTTTTTGGAAAAATACCATTTTAATACCACGGAAACACAAAAAAATACTATAAATATACCTACTACATTTGCGCTCTTGTTCGGGAGGTGGGTCGGCGGGGAGGGTAGGGTGGTAGCCTGGCGGTTGCCGGGGGGAGGGGAAGGGGTGATATAACCGATTTTGTGCATAATGGCGAGGCTCGTAGAACTTATTACCGGTATTTACCGATGGGAGCGCGCCTTTATGCACCAGCCTACAAGTGCGTCAGAATCGTCATGTTTTGTGACGTCAATGCTGAGCAAATAAAAAAAATACAGAACGAAATACCTGAAAAACGAAGAGGTAATATCGATAAAATTCTTTTGGTTTACCCCAGCACACGAGTACAAAATCGCGATGGCTGCCATTTAAGCAGTTGGCTTTGAAGTACTGGAATATCCTCCATACTCTCCGGACCTTGTCCCCGGTGATTTAAATCTACTTCCGATATTAAAGGAACACCTGAGAGATCGAAAATTTAAAGACTATAAAGTGGTAGTAGCCACAGTAGAGGCATTTTTAGGTTACCGAGATGAATAGTAATTTAGGAAGGTTAATTTATGTTTAGAAAAAAAATATGTCAATTGTATAAACCTAAAGGTGACGACGACGAAAAATAAAAGCACATTAAATAATAGTCAATTTCATCATACTCATTATCCATTATCGTGCCCTAGTATATTACCATTCACAGATTTTCCGCTGTCGTGTTTGATTCGGACGCAGACCAGATGTGTAGTGAAGAATTCGGATGATACACGGCGACCGTACCCATTTTTTCTATATAAGAATCATAGTGTGTACGCTTCCGAAGAACACTAACCATATTCGGACGGCTCCATACGAAAATTCGTACAGCGTCCGTACGGCGAAATCGTTAGGTGTGAAGGTGCCCTAAGGCTTACTCTGGGGAGTATCTTTTGTATTTGCCACTTTGTCGCGTGTAATCATTTAAGCCAAAGTTGTAATGATAAATGATGGGGAGATTTTACATAAAGTAAGGAAATTCACGTTCTCGGATATTCAGCACATTGACTAATTCGTTATTACACTCTCGATATGCTAATAAAAGTATTATAATGTGTCGTTCTGGTACGTCGCTCTGCTCGTCGTTTGCTCAGAACTGGTTGAGTTTTGTCAAGTATGGTTATCGTACAGAATGATGTTGTCGGGAGGCGATTTCTCACTTTTACATGGGAGAAAGTGATGAAACTAATGGAATTAACGCATTACAAAAAGTCACCGCTATTAAATTACCACTTTTAATTTATCAATATTTCTTCATCGGCTTAATAATAATTTACATAGTATATTCGGCCGTAATATTAGGCTCACTGGGTATTTGAGTGCTAGCATACTTTACTAAAAATTCAAAAAAAAATTTATTATATTTTCTTTCTAGCGTTTATGATTATTCATCGAATTATTTTAATTGCTTTCTTCACGGGTAGAATGGTAGAAGTGACATCGTTTCGAGTTTGAAGTTAATAATATTTTGGATTTTTTTATTCATTTTGTACAGCCAGTTTAATAAATCGCCAAATTTGATTGTTTAATCACAGAAATATTAAGTAGAAATGAATTTCATTTCCTTTCAATAGGTGTCGTTTAACGTGTGTAATTCTCGCCGTAGTTGTATCGTCTTTGAATTCGAGTCTTCTAGCATATGTATTTGTCGGTAACAACATTGCAAAATTTTCATTTAAAAAATATAACATACTACGCTTTAGTTCAGTCTATTCTATCCAGTATAGTCTATTCTAGCCTATTCAGTCTATTCTATCCTAGTATAACCTTATCCAGACCAATAGATTTTAATTAAAGAAAAGGAATATACTTGATTGCCGAGAGATTGTAATGTCATATTCACTCCTAGGCTGCGATGATTTATCGAGATTGAAATTAATGCGGCAAGGCGTACACTTTTTTTCACTTTTGCTCCATTACTTTATTGAAGTTGGGGAGTTTAAGTTGCTGACTATCGATATATTTCTGTTCAAGCTTTGACTGAGGAAAAAAAATAGATTGTATCGCTAGATGGTTTAATCGTTGATCGCACGTTGCTGCAATTAGAAAAATCCCTATCCTTCTTTTCAATTCGATTTTATTTCAATTCAATAAAGAAGGTTAATTCTACTCGTCTCCTACAGTCAAAAAATATAGATTAGGTTACTCTGTACTTGGTATCGGTTTACATATTCTATATCCTTCACAATTTCCTGTCATAGAATGTTTCAATTTCTATATAAATAGGTACAAAAATATCTATTTGCTCACAATGTTTAAATGCTCATGATGTTCAATGTAACACAATGCTGAAAATTTGTGAAACTATTACGTTGTTGAATCCATTGAGACAACGAACTAAAAGAGGGCAAGTTCGTTAGAACAAGGTTATACATAAATTGCCCCGGTCTTTGGGCCCATTTCTAAAATTACCCACAATACACAGTGACAAATATAACTCGAAGGAGAAAATTCCTTTCGTCCCTACTCTCTCGTGCAAACTAAATATTCACGAGAGGCTAAGCTCCTTACATACAGGTACATAACACAAGCCTGCGAAATCAAAGTTTTTGAAATATACAAGATAGATATTTACCACTAAACCTTTACTGAAAACCACGGATGAGGTGAATCGGCTACAGAGGGCTTAAATTCGGTATCGGAGCCTTGAACTTCTAGATGTTCCGAGTATGAAGACTCTGAAGAGATGACTGGAAATTCAGTTGTAGGAAAAGGGACTGACACGTCAGGTCCACGAGGAACGGGCGTGTGGTCGATGGAATGTTATCAGGATAAGAGATTAGCTTTTGATTTTTGCGGTTATACCTACGGACATGGTAGGAACAAAAGTAACAATCATCAGAGTGGTTTTTCGGCTCCCTCCATGTCATAAGAAATCCAAATCGTAAAGCAGTCTTCTTTTATTTGAGCCATAAGCGTAGATCATTGAGATACTGCACACAAACTTTATGAGGAGCCCACGATTTGCCCTGGTCTCCGAGATTCATGCCGAGAAAGGCAAGATAATGTTGTCTTACATAGACCGTAATGCTCCTCATGAGATTTTTAATATTACTATATTCGCCGCATGTAACAAAAGTAATCTAACAAATTTTCACAACGTCTCGAAATCGAAGCCAGGTTTCACGAAACGCACAGAGAAAAGCAACCGTAAAACTTGTTCCTGTGATGAAGTTTCCACTTGTCACTGTATCAGCGTACGCACGACACTACACATGAAACAAAAAAAAACACATCTTTTATCGTACTATGAACACGGTAAGTAAACGATCTTCTGGGTTAAAGAGATATAAACTGAGTCTTCCATAAGGACATCTCTGTTATATATTTCTTATCACTCCAGAAAAGTTGAGAGAGTCTTAAGAAAGATACCACGTTCAATAAATCCAGATAAAGGTCGAAAAAGTGACTGCCGATTACGATCGCTAGCGTTCCTGCGAGGTCAACGAACCAATACAAGTATTCACGCGATGCAATTGGTAGAAAGATTGCGACGGTGAGGGAAGGACGGCGACAGGAAGGTATCACATAGGGGTATTCTGGAGGTTTCACCATAGTATAATATTGGACAGGCAGGGGAGGGAAGAAATTCAAGGCCGATTTAAAAAAAAAACCAAGTAAAATCGAATTTTGCAAGAAAACATGACGTGATAGAATTTTTTAAATATTTTTTTTTAATTTCAGCACCAAAACATACTTACATAAACTTCAGCTAACAATTCCTTTTTATTTTTTTCATTGCAGGCCTGTGTAATATGGTAAATAACATTATAAATAAAGTCAATTGACAAATATATAAACAGTCAAATTTTGAGTTGTTGTTTTTGATTTTTCTTTTGATTTTTCTTCTTTATCGTCGTTGTATAGACTTCCTACAGTTTTGAATTTGCTTTATGCAGCTTGAAATTGTTATTATTAAAACAATTTGTTATTATTATTTACAGGTAATAAAATGTGCCATCTCAGAGCCCAGCAATTCATCAAACTAACAGAGCCAAGATGAAATTAATGTTTTCATAGGACTGAGGAAAATCAAAGTCGCCTTCCGAAAATATGGCTGAAATGGAGGTATGTGTCAATATTAATTTATATATAAAAGTTGAAAATAATAGGTGAAAGTATGTAGTTGTTAATACGTCTATTGCTGGATTTTTTGTATGTGTTTTCGCTTAGTGTAAATCGCGGACGACCCCCTTTGCAATGTGACGAAACATCAGTTTAAAGGACTCCTGCAATATCATAATGAGCGCCTCATTTAGCTAAAATCTTGCTACATCGGTGGGGGAAGCTTTAAGGGGCGGGGGGGGGGGGGGAGGGGAGGGTACAGCCTACTTTTGTGAGTTTACTGAAAATCCGGTACAATTTGGGGAAAAGGCAATATTATTTATTTTTTTTGCTGCATATTTTTATGAAATATGTATCTTATCGTGTATATCTTATATATCATTATATATCTTACCGCTTTTTTGTCAATTCATAACTATGGACGAAACATGGCTTCACCATTACGATCTTAATACAAAACAATAGTCTATCACCTTGAAACGACCACCATCTCCAGCTCCTAAGAAATTTAAGGCCATTACATCCACCGGTAAGATAATTAGCTCTCTTCTCTGGAACAGCACTGGGTCATTATGATTGAATACCTTGATCACCTACTATGACGGGGCTTGTATATGCTGAACAAATTAAAAATATACCAAACGAAATACGTGAAAATCGTAAAGGCAAACTTGCTAAAATTGTTTTGTTTCATCAAGATAATGCCCGAGCCCCAGAGTTGCGATGGCTGCCATTGCAGAAGCTGGCTTTGAAGTACCGGAACATCCTCTATACTCACCGGACCTTGCCCCTAGTGATTTCTTTCTATTTCCGATATGAAAGAACATCTGAAAGGTCAAAAATTTGAAGATGGTGACGCGGTAGTAGCCGCAGTGCACGATTTTTTAGGTGGTCAGGATGAAGACGTTTTAAGAAGGGTATTTTACGTTTAGAAAAAAATTATATCTATTGTATAAACCTAAAAGGTGACTACCGAAAAATAAAAGAACATTCAACAGATTTCATTGAACGCCGTACTAAATATTTAATTTGTACGCCGTTCAATTTCATTTAGCAATTTTATGAGCGTTGTGGTTATTTTTTATTATAATAACTGAGTTTGGACACATTTGACTGATGTCCCGTTTCTTAGCGGAAATATGAGAAATTTTTCATAGCGCCGCCGGAATTTTTTTATTCAAAAATTAACTGTTATTGGACAAATTAAAATAACCAAAATTATGGAACTTGGCGCCACCTCCTTTAGAAATTTTTCATGAATCATTGAAAATAGGTTTTTTTTCGACTATAAGTTACTATTTCGGTTCCTCTCGATTCGCTGGCGATTAAGTGTTATAGCGTTCTGAATGTGGTGCTTTAAAAACAACTTCATCGTCTTTATTTTTCATTTCAGGCATGGAAAACTTATTCTAATAAAATGAAACTAATATCGTTATGATAAAAGGACTATTTATAATTTAATTATCACCATTGTGATTAAAAATATA
The DNA here is from genome assembly GCA_944548615.1 of Micropterix aruncella. Classification (NCBI taxonomy): domain Eukaryota; kingdom Metazoa; phylum Arthropoda; class Insecta; order Lepidoptera; family Micropterigidae; genus Micropterix; species Micropterix aruncella. Next base: position 22,538,364 of record OX155955.1, on the reverse strand, counting down.
GCTAGGGTATTAAAGGGCTGATATTTGCCAACACCAACATACAACATTAACAACAACGACAATTGCAACATATTCTAAATATAATAAAATTATCATAAAAAGATGTCTATTATCATATAATTGAGGGCAAAATCAGTTTGTGCCACGACACTACGTGCTGAGTAGCGATCAATTAATGCTTGTAGCGGAGTCGATGACTTTTAATACGAATAATTTAAACGATTGATTCGACTGTAGAAGTCGGTTGCCTGGTCGATTACCAGTTACGTCATGCTAGTCGATATGGGTCGATCCATGACACCTGGTACAAGGTCCCCATCTACCCCCCCCCCCCCCCCACCCACTCCCTTATTTCTGGGTGTCTGTATTTGGTCAATGAATGCCTACTTTAACCAAAGAACCAACGCACGCCACTGCTGAAACCATATAGGTAATATGATCTACTGCTGATAAACTCGAATAAAATATTCTCTAACATACTGCTCCGGATTAAGCAAAATTACTGCTGGATTAATCCTACTAATTACGACTTGTGATCCCTTTATAATCCATTTAAAGTGGGTTAATCAGCTCTCTTGAACGGACGTTAGCTCTCTTTATTGGTATTGGAACGTTGGGGAAAATATAATAGAGACAAACGAGGTAATCTTCTGAAATACACTTTTTAACTTTTTTATATGTCTTCACCTAGTAACACGTTTTTTTTAATTAAATGTATTCTATCTTCTTTGGCGCCAGTATTTTGACCTAATCCGTTTAAAGATAGAATTTTATCGAAACTATGTATAATACCGTCTATGAATAATAATAATAAACTAAGAACTTCTTAGATACCGCTCAGATAGGGAACAATAATATAATTAAAAGTAAAAAAAGAGATATGATTATATGACCACTTCTTAGGATATAAATTCATTCAATCATCGCTTTCGTGTTAGTCACCATTCAAACATCTTCAATGTTCTTTTGAAGATGTTTGAATGGTGACAAATTTCCATTATCAATATTTCCATTATCTGTTAGTTTGTTTGTTCATTTCTACTCTTTATTGTGAAATTTCGCAATGGTTGAGTTTATTAAAATTAAAAAAATTAAAATAAAAATTTAAAAAATAAAAAATATTGTCATACGACAATCTCTTACAACCAACCCTACTGTATAGTATTTATATGTATGTGTGCGTGTAACATGTGTGTAAGTTTGTTTCTTGTTATTTCATTCGCTCGATATAATTATAATGCAATTCCGTTAATTTTACCCCACCTGGATGGTTCAATATTCTTAGTAATATACGAGTATGAGTTATTTTGTCGTTTCTTGAATCAACATTGTTAATTTTGTATAATAAAAATTAATGTTTATTGTCATTAACTAATTTCCTGGATTATATTTAAAAATAAATTCACTTGAAAAAGTATGTAATTTAGCTTTTAAATATTTAATATATAGCTCGGTGATTCCCAAAGTGGTCTTTACGGACCCCTGGGGGTCGATTTCGAATGGCAGGGGGTCCATGTAAGCGAGAAAAGAAATGGGGGTGCACAAGATGTAAATGGGGGTCCATCTTAGTGGACATCATCATAAACATTAAGGCGTCCTGTAAATGTCTTATTACATTAAACAGATTCTGTGTACAACATACTATTTTAAACTTATATTAATCGCGAGCGTCTCAAGCATCATGGGAGGCATCATGGGATTTGTGATGACCAGGCTTAGCATTTCCTTCTTTTATTACAGTCTTGTTTATGTCAACATGTTTTCTAATGTACAATTTAGTATCTTCTTGTTTAATATCTTCTTTATACTTAATATCAGTTCTAAATTCACGTTATTATTATTGTCATTATCAGTGTTAACTTGTAAATGGCTCTAAGCTTCCTATTATTGTTCACTATAAAATTATTGGCTGTAAGTTATCCTTAAGAAAATAAAAATAAAATAAAAATAAAAATAAAAAAAATCAACACACAACTCAAATTGTAACACTAGTCGATGAAGGAGGCCAACGCACTTGACTAACGAGGGAAGGTGCGAGCGAGATATGTAAGTAAATTGCACTTAAGTAATGTGTGGATTTCTCAAATGCTTCGTACTTCAAGGTCGTGGTCACTTAGAAATTAATGCGCAACGTTTAAAATTAAAGTACTTTTCCATTTTTTACGACTGTCCACTTTACCAAAATCTTATAATCCATAACCGTAAGCGATTAGCACTGCGCCAGCTGTCAAAAACATATAATTAGCAAGCAGGGGGTCTACAGGAGACAAAAAAAACAGCAAGTGGTCTACGGGACAAAAGAGTTTGGGTACCTCTCATAGCTAGACTATAAACCATACTATGAATAAACCTAATTCGATAAAGAATTTTTCAACTCGAACTCGGAATATTCGTTTAAAAATTACGGCCCCTTAAGTGAATTGGTTTAAAATTTTGTAACTCAAGAATGAGCAGTCCGATTTCCATATTTCATTCAATAATTTGCGTTTCATATTAATTCGGATGGTTAATAAAAATTTAGCCACCGAACGGATGAAAATGTTATTTCTCGGAGGTCCGTTCGTGTGGCAGCTCCCGATCCATTTCAGATACGGAACCCTTAATCTTATCGACTATTTCAATCACTGAAAAAAATAAATTGCCCAAAAGAATTTTGTAAATCGGAAAACGCCTATTTGAGTTACGGTATCTTTAGACTATCGTTCTAACTCAAGTAAGCATAGTCCGATTTCAAAAATTTCTTCAGTAATCGTATTTTTTTTTCAATTCAAAGAACTAATCAAAGTTTTTAACCGTAGGGTAAAAATATGATTTTTCAGTCGTCTCTTTGTTTGGCAGCTCCCTTACTTATCCTGACCTGACCTGATGATAAAACCTATTAGATAAAGAAATTTTCAAATCGGATAATTAGTTTAACAGTTACGACCCCTTAAGTCAATCAGCTTTACCATTTGTAACACAAGAACGCATATTCCAATTTAAAAATTCTTTCCATAATCTGTATTAATCCGGATAGCTAATAAAACATTACGACCGTACGGATGGATATGTGATTTTTCATTCGTTCCTGTATATGGCAGCTCTCTGATCCGTTTCAGGTACGGAACTTATCGGCTCTTTCCAATAAATAAATAAAACAGATCAGCGAAAGTATTTTCGGAATCAGACAACGTGTTCTTTAGCTAAGGCTTTTTAAGCTTGTCACTGTAACTCAAGATCGCATAGTTTGATTTTAACATTTTCTTCAGTACCTTATCAGTTTTTCTTTATAATTCGGAAAATCAATAAAATTTTTGTGACCATATGGCTAAAATTGTGATTACTCAGTCGTCCGTTTGTATGGCAGTTCCCTATTCTATCGTAAGTAAGGAAACCCTAAATGTAATTAGCTGTCCCCATTGATAACTAAAGCTAGCGTAATATTTGATTATTACTCACATTATGATTAAGAAAAATTATAAGAGAGTTTGGTATATTTTTATATCGATTTGAAGACAAAATATTTTAGACTTGTATTACAAAATGACTTCAAGCATTGCCATGAAATATTGATAATAACTAGAACTTTTTTCATATCAATCACTGAGACAGAAGCAAATCACTGAGCTGTCTAGTCAGTCTTTAAGGTCAACACGTTTTTGTGAAACGACATTACTTAATAATGAATCTGTATTTCAAAGTATTATCGATGTAAAAAGTAATATCGCAGAAGCGTTAAACGTAAGTGGAAGTTTGAAACATTGAAGGAATAAAAGATTATTTAATGTTAGAAGGCAAGGGGAATTATAAAGACACTTGAGCGTTGGGGAGAGGATATTGAATATTCCGCTCTTGGAATTTCGAGTCAGTTGTTATTTATTACGGTAAGCCGCATACGACCGAGTTTCTGGAGTTTTGGTAATCATATCGAATTAGGAAGGCAGATATTGTGTGTTCAACAAAGTATTTTCGGTGATGTTTGAATTAATTTCTTGGGGTTCGCAAATATTTGCAATCTTCTTTTGATTACAGTGGTAAATTGTTGTTATGGTATTTTGGACAGAATTTTAATGAAAATGGGCGAAAGTGAGAGGGTTCGTGTTGTTTTTTCTGATTCGCAGATTGCGCAGGATTTCGAAGGTAAGGGTTTAGACAGATTCGAAGAAGCTAAGAGGGGGCACATATTGACGATATTTGTATAGGGGAAAATTCATATTGATATTAACGATAATGGTTAGCATTAGCATGTAAATTAAAATTAATCGTACTTAGCATTCATGCTTATAACTAAACACTGATAAAAAGATGGTCTCTTCTTTTTTCGGCATTTTTTTGCAATCATTGCTTATGTTTTTGGAAAAAGATTTAATTAGTGTCGAATACTGCCGCAGTGATTTTAGTCAACATTGATTGTGTATAATATTTAATATTGCAAAAAAAATATACAGAACCCATTGCACAAAAAGTTTCACAACCCACCACTCTAAGGAGCGAATAGACGTTTTCACGTCAAAAATAAATATATTCGGAGGTCGCAATATGTACTCGCCTGGCGATGTTGCCACGCTGTCGCCCATGTTGATATGCCCTGTATCGCCTTCCCACAATTCCTACACAAGATCCATACACGTTTGCGTAGTCGCCGGCCGCTGTACCTAGATTGACTATGTATTTGACTTGCGTGGTATTCTCGTTTTATTTTCGAAGCTGCCGTAGCTCTCGCATTCGCTCAACACTGGACATTTTAGGCCTATTGCATCATTTTCAATGTGATCTTTCCTTTATCTCTGACTGAAGTATTATATATTTTGGACCATATTTACGATTCATATGAGACGACACCTTTAGTTATTTTGTATTTCTTTATTAAAAATCAATTTTAACATATATAATCTTTTTATTGCCTTACTTTAGCTCATTGTACTGTTCAGCTAGCTATTTACAAATATATCCGAATCAAAGTCATAGCTCAACGCATTTCCGCTCTATACTAACTTTAAATCCTGATCAGGCCTAACCACGGCCCGGTGACAAAGTGGTTAGGCCGCCTGACCTTACATTATAAGGTTCCGGGTTGGATTCCTGGTTGGGTCACCATTTTCCGTTGGGATAAAATTAACGGAATCGCATTTTCAGTTCTGTCGATGGAATGCAATAACAAGACACACATTTACACACACAGTTACACGCACGCATACATATAAACCCTTCATAGTAGGGTTGGTTGTAAGAGATTGATGTATGACAATAAACCTGCCCATTGTGAAATTCACAATAAAATAGTAGAAACAAACAAACGAACACATCCTAAACAACGCTCAAAGATTGGCTGCCAAGTATAAAACGTTGGTATTACAAGGTATTAACGTTGAACACCCAATCGCAGATTTGAAGAGAAAACAAAAATTTCCAATATTTGTTAACAAAATTTTCACATAATTTCGTACAATTATCATATGGACAATAGTAATAATATACAAGCAGAATTATTGAATAATTTCACAAATTTATATGGTGGAATAAAAAAACGTAAAACACACATAGATATACCTGAACACATTACACTCTTTTTTTGTTGGGCAGTCGTGTAATAAGAGAAGAAAATAAAGACTTTATAAGACATTAAGGTCTTTTTATTTATAATAGAAATAGCATAAATAACTTTTGCGGGGATTTGCATCTAGGAGAGTGCAGTTATCTAGGAGAATACTTTAAAAAACAACATATAAATTAAAAATCTTATAAGTATTTTAATTAATCAGATTTCAGTATGTTTAAAAAATATAGACATTAGAAAAGGCACTTACCTAGTTGAAGCATTGCATAAAGCGCTCCTCACCTTTACACTATAAACCATGCGTTGACTTGAATTTGACCTGAGTATAAGCTTAGTTGAGTAATTTATTCGTTTGCTCGAATCTGGGAAGTTGAAAGGGAAGTAAAAGAGGCACTCCGGTAAATGTTTATATCTCAAAGCACTCTAAGCACCCTTAAGAGGTATGAAAGTTTATTAAATTGCAGCAACACGGACGAACATAGCAAACTGTAAAGTGACAAAATAATCCCGCCCCAAACTCCCGCTGAACCCGTGCACAGAAGTTTTCATAATTCTACCATACATGTAATTATTAAACGAGGAGCTGGCAAACAAAACCGGACTTGTCGATGAAATAAACTTTTACAGGAGAGACGAAAATTTACAGACGATGGGTTTACAGCTACGACCTCGGAACAAAGCAGCAATCGACCGTTTGGTTCTTCAAGGTAAGGCGAACCCAACTTAAGTGGCGCGCTCGTAAAGTGACGCAAAGCGGATGATCTCTTTATTTTTTCGAAAACAGGGCACGTGGCCACTGTTGTTTTTTGAAGAATCATTGTACCCTGATTCATTGTACCTGAATGGTGGCGAACAGTTTCGTGCAGCTTGAGCCACAGGATCCATTTTGTTCTCGGATCGGCTCAACTCACGATTCAGCTCCTATTTAGAAGCCTCCTCGTTTCCAAGGCTACCCCGGGTAAGACTAACGCGTCTCAGCCCTCACAAGCTGGTGGACCGGTTTCTACTGGTGGGATTGCATCCCGGCGCTACTGGACGGTTTGCACACCGTTCGGCGACGCCAATCGGTTACGCACTCCGACTAATTGCTGAAGGAGTTTGGAGACTATGTAAATATACTGTCTTCTAAGCAGCGGGGGTGCATGTTGACCTGGACATGATATTCTTGAAACGACCTTGAGCCACCCGATCCCGTATGGCAATACGGGCAAAAAACGCTCAGGTCCGCGATAAATTCAAATTGAATTACCGCTGTAATACAGCAGGTAGAGCCCGCGTAAGCGACTTCGGACCAGTAACCAGTCGGGAGGAGGGAGGTATCCTCCTCCCGTCTCCAGACGGAGATATCCTATCAAAACTGGTAGTTAGGGGGCGAGGCTGCCCGCTGAGACCTTTCCTGGTGCCTCGCCGTAAGGCGTTGGCCTCTAGCGGGCTTGTTGGCGGAGCTAGACAATAGATTGTCTTGTCTCTAAGTCTTCTACGTTCATCCTACGGCTTAAAGAACGATCACATATCGTTATGCCAGCCTGGGGTGATGGGTTCGCCAGTTGTAGTCGACACCACCCTACTGTACCCTGAATGCTGATTAGTTTACGACATTTTGTTTGCCGGGAGTTAATTACGAACTCCGTAAAAGCAACCGTGAATGCTAAATCTTCTTGCATCATGGCAATGCCAGCTTTCACAAGGCCACACGGCAAAACGATTTTTTGAAGTCGAAAAACGTTAGGTAATGAGCCATCCTCGATACAGTCCCGACTTGGCTCTTTATGGCTTCTTCTTGTTCCCAAAACTGTTAAAACCAATTATGCGGTCAACAAATTTCATCGCTAGAAGACTGTCGAAGAATATGAAAAAAAAACAGATTCCAAGATCACTACGAAATAGTAAAATAAGTGTAAATAAAATATGTTTATATGTATTAAAAAGTTTATCCTCCCAAAAAATATTTTGAGAAACAACATATTGATTTTTGGCCATATATTGATTTTAATTCATTATATTTTTACTTTCCTGGAAAGAAAAGTATTGTGGACGCACTTCTGTGTGCTTGTGTGCCTGTGTGTATACCTCCACGATAGCATCCGAACGCTTCATCTGATTGAGCTGAAATTTAGCATGCAAGCATCATTTGAAAATGGCAAGAGTTAAAAAGTTAGGTTGAAATCGGTCTACCAGGGGGCGCGCTAGTCATACTTCAATTTCGAAATATTGGATTTAGAGATTTGAATTTCTGTACACAATGCGTCGTAGGGTCGAAACCACATTGCTTAATTTTGGTTTCAATATCTCTTATACAAGCGAAACAACAAAAAAACGACATACATTTTAATAAAATAATAACGTCAAGCAGCCCGAGGCTAGCGGAGAAATGAACCATATTAGAAAATAGCCATTTTAATACCACTGAAATACTACAAAAATACTATATTTGCTGTCAGTGGGGTGGGGGGGGGGGGGGGCTGACGGAGAGGGGGGGATATCGAAAATATTCGAAAATATTCTTCTTTCGATATTCTTCTTCTTCCGTGGGTTCCTATTCCGCCTTATCTAGATTGCTATAATTTCGACGAAAATAGACAAGGTACTCAGGATATATAAAGTTACGAACGAAAATATTCTTCTTCTTCCGATATTCTTCTTCTTCCGTGAGTTTCTATCCAGCCTTATTTAGAGTGCTTTAGAGATATAGAATAGATAAGTGCTTAGGATGCAAAAGGGGTTTTGGGGGTGGTTTTGGGGGAGGTTCGGGTTTAGGGTAGGTTAGGGAAAAAGAGGGGGCGTTGCAGGGGTGTAGCGCTGGGAGGGGTAGCGTTGGGTGGGAGGGGAGTGCGGAGTATTGGGGGGAGGGTTGGGGGCGATAAGAGGGGGGTGTTGAAAGGGGAAGAGAATTGGGGAGAGAGAGGGGGTTGAAAGGGGGTCGAGGGGGAAGTTGGGGGGGAGAGGGTGGGTTGACGAAGAATTGGTGGGGGGAGGGAGGGGGAAGGGGGTTATTGAAGGGGGGTGAGGAAGTGGGGTTGGAGAAAGATAGGGGGAAGGGGGAAGGAGGGTGTTAGTAAGATGTTCTTTTTTTTTTTTTTTTTTTAAACCAGTTGATAGGAATTCCTACACTTGGTTATGTCAAAACTAATAACAATAGCAAGTATAATATTTAAATAAATACATATTACGGTATAAGATATAAACGTCGGTATTGCAAGGTATGAACGTTGAACATCCAAGCGCAGATTTTCTAGGTTATATAGAGGAAACAACATTTTCCAATATTTTCAATCAAAATTCTTACATAATTTCGTAAAATTTTCATGTGGACAATAGTACTAAATAATCAAACAAATATTGGATAATTTCACAAATTATCATACGGGAATATATTTTAGAGAAAAAACACAAATACAAACAAATCAGTAATAATAATTATAGTCAATAGCCAATAGTTAGAAGAAGAAAAAAAACGCAATTGTAAAATAGTAAATAATAGAAAGAATAAGGAATAATAATAGTCAAGTAGGTCAATAGAGCTGCAAAAAATTGATATTGTCGAATTCCTCAATGCTAGAAATGGGGTTTTTAGTCAAAATACCCTATACCTTTTTCTTAAAGTGAACCTCCCCAAGGCCCCTGATGTGTAATGGAAGTTTGTTGTAGAATAAGTAAGATTGGCAGAGAAAGCTATTCCGAACCTTACTCAGTCGCACCTTAAAATGATGCAAGTCCTCTTTATTTCGGGTACTATGCGAATGAATATTTGAGTTAGTTGAGGTAGTCTCGATATTTTTCTCGTATACATGATGTTTTGGTATATATACGCGGCGTACAAAGTCATGATACCAGATTCGATGAAGTACTGCTTGCAAGATGTTAGCGAAGATATTGAGAACAGATTTCTAATCGCTCGTTTTTGTAGGCGAAAGATCCTTATAATATTTGCCGCCATTCCCCAGAACATAAGGCCATAACTTAATAGGGAATGGAAATAGGCAAAGTAGACAGATTTGGAAGCTTCAAAGCCACATAACAATTTGATTTTTTTTTATGGCAAATGTGGCGCTACTTAATTTTTTGCTCAGTTCTTCTAGGTGAGTCGACCATTGCAGATTGCTATCAATATGAATATGCGTTCGGTAAGGGGAAAAAGGGAATGGGGGTTTGAAGGGGGTTGGGATTGGGGGAAGGGGTGAGGGGAGGGGGGGTTGAAGGGTGGTAGAGAGAGGGAATTTGGGGAGAGGGGGGAAGTTTTGGTTGATTGAGGAGGGAAGGGGTGGAGGTTTGGAGGGAGGAGGGTGTAGGGAGGAGTAAAAGGGTTTGAAGGGGGTAGTGGATTTAGGGTGGGGGTGGATAAGGGGGTTGTCTGCTTGCCTGGAATGTCTTGGAGTGACACAACCGATTTTTGTGTTATTCGTGTCGTAAACTTTTTAGTGTGGCAGTCTTGTTGGCAGATATGGTATGCACAAGTCCGGTTTGGTTCACCAGCTCCACAAATGCTATTAATCCTCTAATGCTTGGGCATGCAGCCTAACTCTAAGAAAAGCCTCTAATTTCCATTTATTTTTTATTACTTTTAATTTCAATACAAATATTTTTTTAATTATTTTGGATACTCTTAAATAAAACGATTCAACTCAAAATAATCAAATCCTCTAGGGTGTATCAATCTCCTAATTATCTATTTCCTTTAAATAATTTTATTATAAGTGATTAACGGACCTTATTACATATTACTTTTTAAACAATATTTTATTAAGGTAGGTAGTTATAACATACGAAGTAAAATTGCCGAATTACTAACACCGATTGCAGCCAAAATTAGGATTTTTAAACGATCTGTGATATTGGTTGAATGCAGACATTTCAACTATAATGAACTTTTATCATTTTAATTTAGTTGTTTGTCCAAGTGACTTTACAGTAACTACAAAAAATTGAGTTCTATTATTGTTTTCTATCAGACAGTTTAAAGATAAATGTAATTTTAAAATGGTGCTTTTTATGATACCAAAAATAGTAGCTTAATGTTAAGCTTGTAGAAAGCTTTATTTATTTATTATTTTATATACCCAAGTCTGTAGGAACATAATTGCTGATGTTAATTTTAATTTAATTATAAATTAGTGATGTAATTTTGCAATTTTGTTCTCTTTCTTTCTCTCTCTCTCTCTCTCTCTCTCTCTCTCTCTCTCTCTTTCTCTCTCTCTCTCTCTCTCTCTCTCTCTCTCTCTCGCGTTGAGGAGTCCCCTCGTTGGAAGCCAACGCTGGGTGCAGCAGCCCTCTCGCGGTGACACTTAGAACCCCTTATTATAATTAAATGTGTATACAAAATTTCGTTTCTGTGCTGTTGACCGTTGAGGAATTCCTTCGTCAGGAGCCAACCCTGGGTACAGAGACCATATCATGATGAAATTTAGAACGGGCTATCATTGATGAATGCGTATACAAAATTGTGTGTCTGTGCTGTTGACCGTGGAAAAGTAACCTCGTCGGGAGACGATCCTAGTTGTAGAATCAGGCCATGCTCACTATAAAAATGCATTGTCATCGTAACTGAATCAACTTCATCTTTATAGGATAAGAGGAAGTGGTTCTAATTCATCTTGCAATATTTGACCTAAACAAACATACATACTAACTAACATACATTGCAAGGTAAATAAAAGCTTGTAATAAAAAGTACACAATAAATTACGAAATTTTGGTTTGGTTTCGGTCTCCAATAGCCGGTAATGATTATGTTATCATACAGGTACATTAGTCCCTTGTAATATTGTAATGTTGAAACTTTTCATTTGCTTATTGTTTATAAATTTCCCATGCATACGGAAGCATTTCGACACCGTGCATCGGCTCGATTGATGTTTCAAACCAGTCGCAATGCGTACAGGAATCAATAGTGTTATAAAAATGGCGACCATTACGAAAGCAACGTAAAATTAAACAAATTAAAGAAGTAGAAAGAAGTAGAAGGTAAATAAATAAAATACAATAATAAACAATATATACGGGGTGTTATTACTGCACGGGCATTTTTTTGTGGGTGAATCAGTACAACGAAGTAAGCAACTTTTAATTTAAAAAAAAAATAAAACTGAAAACATTTTTTTAATTTTTTTTTTCGAAACTTTGTTTTTTATGTTTAAATAGTATGAAAAGCTATGATCACAGTGCGCAGTATCTAGCGGTATCTATCTGTTGGTTTCTAGCGGTTGGTAAAATGTCGCTGATATTGTTTATTTACGACTTATTACCTACCGCTAGATGGCGCAGCGCGCTAAAACGCTTCTCAAACCTCTATTTAACAGTCAACTTCTTCAAAATTTCAAATTAAAAAAAAAACAAAAAACAATAAAAACATTTTTTTTTCCATATTTTTTTAATCAAAAGTTGCTTACTACGTTGTACACAGAAAAAAAAAATCCTGTGCAGTAATAACACCCCGTATAATAATAATAATAATAATAATAATAATTTTATTCATTCAAAAACATAAATTTACAATTGTATTAGTTGCAGAATCTGCCTAACTAGGCCATAGCCCGTACCAAGGAAAACTCTATGTATGGCAAAGATGTATTCGTGTGCACATAATATTAAAATGAAAAATACAAAATATGATAAAATATAAAATAGATAAGCGAATTCAAATTAAACTTATAATTATATTTAAAATATTGATATAGCATGATCATGGAAATAAATATTAATATAAAATGTCGTAATATGAAGTTTGTAGAACAAATAAATAAATAGTATTATAATATAAAGTGTAGTGCAATGTATGACAATAATAATAATAAATCAGACCTTTACTTTAAAATATGACTTATTGTCTTTTCCACCTCATTTCTACCAAGTTGAAGTAAATGTTGTGTAATTTTAGATTTTAATTGGATGGACTTAGTGTGTTGGCATGTTTTTATAGATTCTTTTAGATGGTTATAATTTTTTGGCCCTATAAAGCCAAAGTGTCTTTGGGCGAAGGATGTTCGGGTTTTGGCTGTGGCGCTCCTCGTTGAAATTTTATGCTCAGCTTTAACGTGACTATCTTTACTTTTTAGGTACCTAGTTAAGAAAGACTGTTTTTGCATATACCTGCCTGATGTCTAATATCTTCAGCTCTGCAAACAAGTCGTTTGACGGGTACCTTCGGGGCTTTAGATGTATAATACTAGATGTATAACTAGCTAAACCCAGCCACGCTTCGCTGTGGCTCAGTTTGATATAAAATGAATGGGAAACGCACCGACGCGACGCGGCGACGTCGAAGCGAACCGAAGATTTCACCGGTGCGAAAGATTTTGCCCGCGTATTCGTAGGCAACGTTGTCTCGAAATTTCATTTTAATATAAAAACACGTGCATCTTCGAATGCAACGTTGTGTCAAAATATCAAGTCAATCGACCTACTACTTTTCGAGTTTAGCGAGCAAAAACATACGCAGAGAAGATAAAGAAGATGTCTGGAATAAGATCATCTCTGAATTTATTACCGGAAAGTTATCGTATCCACTCGAAGGCACGTCGCATAAGCTATAAATGAAAATTTAAATATTGTCGTCTGTATTTCGCTTATATAAATTCTCCGCCGTCACATTTCAGCAGCTTATCCGAGGGAAAATTCAATCCCATGTACAATCACGGACTTCGACTATATAGTACGTAACGACTTGTCGCCGCGCGATATACCGAAAAGATATTTTCAATCTCTAGCGATTCGTTCATGCTTTATATTTTTCGACGCTAGCGAAGGTGTCGATTTTAAGCGAGGACACCTCCTGCGAAGACTTCGAGATGTAGCGTATATAGACTTTGGTAATCCACAACTTACGATTCGCATTTTAGAATGCAGCGCTATCTCCCAGCTTCGTCACAACTACTGGCTTAAAACCCTTAACGTAACTGTAGGAAACCCTTAACCAAGACTGAGAAAACTTGTGTATTACTTTAGGAGTTTGCGGAACATCTTAGATTTCAATACGCTAGGAAGTGTCTACTTTGCTGTCTGTTAGTCGGTTATTCGATATGCCATCGTAACTTGGGGCTGTGCGGCAAAAACGCTGCTGGCCACCCTTTACAAAGCGCGGCTATACTGAGGTTGATCAATAAAAAACCCCAAACATATTCTTCCGATGACCTTTTCCGAGAGTATAGAGTGTTGAGTGTGAGAAAAATGTTTGTGCTAGTAACTCTCACTAAATTCCAGAGTGAGTAAAAACAGAGAACAGAAAAAAGGCCAGCAATCTCGTGTGACAAGAAGATCGAAACGAACAAATTTCGCAATACCACTCAGAAGATCCGCTTTTGGCCAGACCATTTTTTTTTTATCTTGCCCCCAAATTTTATAATTGCCTACCACTAAACATTAAAGATATTAAAATTTCAAATACATTTAAAAATAGTTTGAGTGCCAACCTCTTAAACTGTACAAATGCAGACACCTTATTAGATAATTGAATCTTTATAATAAAAACATAATAGTATATGTAGTAATTTAAATTGATGATTTCTAAATATAATTTTAATTTTGTGAATTTATTTTATATATTATTAATACATATATAAATATATATTAATTTTTATCATGTTTTAAAATAAAATAATAGGTTATTGAAATTTTGATGACATTTTCCTACGAATTTTTAAGTAATTAAGATATTTTATTACATAAAGTATGATTTTGTTTATTTATATAAATATAATATTATAGGTTTCTTAGGATAATTAAAATAAATTCTCTACATTGGAACAGGCGGCAGCCTAGTTAGGTTAAGACTTTTGTATATTGAATCTACTCATAATTTGAACTCAATAAATAATTTGTAATTTGTAACTCGTGAGGTAGAATTTTACCGTGAGGTAGAGCTGTAAAATAAAGTTTTTTCCATGAACACGCGAGCGCAGATTCATCGAATCCATGGAATCTTATTACCCCTTAGGAAATTGACGTATGCCGACCGAATTGGCATCATGCAGCTGTTCATACTTTTTGAGATATTTTGCGTACGTTTCTACTTCCAGTTATGTTTTTTCGTAATTATTTTAATTTAATTGAAAGAGTCATATAAATTAAATACTAAATGATCTTATTTATGTATGTATATATTACGATACCTGCTTGTTTATATTTATTATTTATATTTGTGTAGGTATGTATATCTTATTTAAGAATATGTGTAGGTCTTCACGACAAAGTAGCAAAAAAGTCGAAGTGTGACAATTAAAAGTGTGTGTGAAGTTGTGTTCGCGAAAGTTTGGGAATCGTATGTTTTTATGCGAGTGTTCGACAGTTTGAGAACCGTATGTTGTTATGAGTGGCGAAGGCGTTTCGTTACAATGTGTTAAAAACTGGCGCTGTTATAAAATGTTGACAATAAGGAAAAAGAAATGAATATAAGACAATGGACAATGGGCTCGGTAAACATGCTGACGTGATAAGATTCGCTGGCCATGAAATGACGAATGAATGTATATAAATAAAATGTGCGCGTGTTAAATGCTAGCCGTAACTTGAAATGAAAAATATTTAGCGCGATTTTAAATGTGATAATGCGATTGTAAAAATGTGTTTGAAGGCTGTTGCGTGATGTCTGACGTCCGAAGTTATCCATGCGTGTTGTGTGGGAATTTGTGTAGTCCATTGATGAATTTTGAGATTGGTTGTAAGCAATGTAGTCCATTGTTGTTTTTCGTGATTGTTATCGAGTGCTGAAGAGTGTGAGTTCCATCCGTTTTGCGTTTTCGATGTTGATATTCTTCCGCTGCTTAAGTTGTTTCGTGTGTGCCGTAGTGAGTTTGTCGTTTGAAATTTTTTGAGAAAGATTTTAGGCCGGTAGTGTCCTTGGTCAGCTGTTCGGCTGGTCAGCCGAAATGTCCTTGGTCTGGGCCTAAGTGTCAGTCTCCCGGATAGTTGTGGGATGCAGTTTCGCTAGACTGCATAAAGTCCCGTCGAGTTGCGCCTGCAGGTCATTAAGCTGCAGAAAACGTCTTACTTGAGTCCGGTGTTGATTGTGAAACGATTGTGACGACTTCCTTTCGTAGGATTATACCTGAGAGTGTATCAATGACGGTTTCGCCTGTACAAGTCCTCAGGGCCGCACATCGTTGTTTTTATAAAATCGTTAGCGTTCGTTGTTTTGATCCGAGATAAGAACTGTATGTATTTGGCGTGGTAATTGCGCGTGTTGATAATGTCGTTTAGCCATGACCGTGGTTGTGTGTTCGTTGATTGTAGGTGCCGAGTATATTTTTAATTAAGTCGCATGAGTACTTGCTTACTGCCTTATTGGTAGAAGTACTTGCGAATGCGTTGCGAGAAATTTGCTTCCGCGGGCGATGCAATGTCTGCATTTTTATTAATCGAGTAGGAATTTCGTCTGCTTATGCGTCGTTGTCGTTTTTTCTTTCTTTTTTGGTGGCACAGGTCGTCGTCGAGTGGCTGTCTATCTGCGCTGAGAGGCGTTGTGGTGTCGTGTTTCGCTGTGTCGTTATGCGTTTTATTGTTTTACTTGCTAGGCATGACCGATGTTGAGAATGCATATTGTAGTTGGTGGTCATGCGTAGCAAGGATCATTCCTTTGTTCTTGTGCTGTTTATACTGCTTGTATCTGTTGTATGTGGGGTCGGGCGATTTCTTTCCTTAGCCATTTCCTTATTCCCTGTCTGCATCGCTCGTGGCATAGTACGCAGAGGATTACTGCTATTAGGACCACCATTATTATGATCAGTATGTCTGATGTGTTGTTGTTAGTAATCTGGGTGCCGGTGATGACTGCCTCGTCCTTGCTCTGTTGTCCGCCCATTTGGATTTTATAGTGCGAAGTCGCTGTGTGTGCGGAGGTTTGGGGAAGGCGTGTTCAGCGGCTTTTGAAGTTGAAGGAGAGTGAACGGCGTGTCCTTTTCAGCGTCGGGGCTGTAGTTTGAAGGATTCCTGACGTGAAGGTTTAGGCGTGGTCGTTGAAGGTGCGTTTTGTCCAAAATCGAGTTTGCCAGTGTGAATAAGGTGATGCGTGTCCTGGTCGAACGTCGGTGTCAACAGTGTGAAATGACCGTGTTCATATCCAGCGTCGGAGGTCACCAGTGTGAGATGACCGTGTTCATATCCAGCGTCGGAGGTCACCAGTGTGAGAATGGCCACCCTTCACTAGACTCCAATTGCTTGTGAGCGAAGGGTGGTTCTCAGCATGAAGGTTGCTCCGTTAATGAGAGTCGTAGATGTCCGTGTAGAAGAGTTTATTCAGAAGATTGAAGAGAAGTGAGTCGAAATCGCCAGTTCTTAACGCTTTGAGTTGTGTTCGCCGTTGTGTTGTAGTGTGGGCGCGAGGTGAAGCCGTGGCGGTGCGTGTGTAGTCGAGGAGCGAAGTGTGTAGTCGAGATATCTGTCCACTGAGGGGACGATGTGTAGAGCGCGGTAACTGTCTGCCGAAGTGACGATGTAGAGGGGCAACTGTCTGCCAAAGGAATGATGATGATCGAATGAAATGTACTGCGTTTTATAGGGTGGTCGGTGATGCAATAGCTACGAGTGGGGCGACGAATGTGTCGCTTGCCTGGGCAATATTGGCCAAATTTAGCTGGAAATTAACTGCAGCTGCTCGTGTAAGTTTGAGCGAGTCTGCAGTTTTCTATTCTGTGAAATTAACTTTTTTGTTGTGGGTGTGTGGAGCCGTAGGCTCCTACAAATATATATTTTTTTATTTATAAATATTTTATTATATATTCCATTAGTACCTACCAATCTTCAATGTACCTACAATTACTTCTCTCATTTTTACAGCGTTTACGGCGATATTATATTATTATACATGGAAGGAAAACTTTAGCCCAACTTTGCCATTTACCTGCCTTAATTCTTAAACTGAAAATAAATAAAAACCAAAAATATTAGCGTAAAAGTAGGTACGTGTAATATATGGAATTATATATACTGTCACGAGAAAGTCCTTGCTGACATTCGTGAGGTAATTAGCCTCTCAGTGGCTCGTGCCAACAGTGAGTCTGACAGTACCCTCCAAACCATCAATACAGTTTGTGCGGGACGGCTCTAAAGTCGAAAAACATTCCAATGCAAAATCTTTCTCAATAATCGAGAAAGCTTCAAATTGGATTCTGGAGGTTGACTTGGTCTGTATATATACGCAGTATAAATACCCTAAAAGTCTCGGATGCACCGCCCTTCGTCCAGATAAAACTCTTTACTCTCTATCTTGGAAGATGGCCCTAATTGTAGAATTAACTGTTCCATGGGAATCAAATATCCCAAAAGACCGCGAGTACAAACTAAATAAATACCCGGAACGGTTTCTCTGATCACCTTCAAGCGGTGGAAGTTGCCGCTCGTGGCCTGTTAACCAAATCTCTGTGTCAACCTCTTTAAAGATCTTGGTCTCTCCAGGAAAATAATCAACACCTTTCTAGAAAGTGAATGGCTGGTAAAGTGAACGCTAACATGGGGCAAAACAGCTGTCCTAAACCTAACCTACGGTATTAGTCCAGAATATACCGCCTACCCCCCAGAAGTGTAATAATAGTATAATGATGGGCCCGAGTACGGTCGGTGATTTACATGGCAGCTCCGTTTGTATTTTATTCATTACTTAAAGTATCTTTAGTAAAAAATATAGATGTATAAGTTTGTTTAAACTGTGTTTACTAAATAAAATAAAATAAGGCACAAATTTAAAGTGTCGACAAAGAGTTACCAACCAATGTTAGTTGACCGCTAGGTTTGAGCAAAACAGCTGATTTATGTGTTCGAATGTACTAATATGTACACATAATAGCGTTGATACAGGCCAACAACATAAATTTATGTATTCAGAAAGCCCACACACTTAGCCAATGAATTGTCTCAGATATATTACGTTAATGAGAGTAAGGCGAATCGCCTTTCAGTATTATTATTTAATGAAGTCTCTCGGACGACCTCTGAATTTGCTTTACAAACAGCAATATAAAAGACTCATTAATCTTGGCGGGCGGAAAACTAAAGCGAGTCTCTGAAGAAATGGTATTTCTCTTGAACGGATGTATTCCAACTAATAGAGAAGGCGATAATTATAGATTTATATGTAGTTAGTACTATAATATTCATATATACAGCAGAAGTGGAATAAGTAGCAACAAACATACAATAATATCCGTAATCAACCATGTGACACAAATTGCAGCTGCCACAATTTCTGGAACACTATCTGAGGCAGTTTTATTCTGTTCCAAATTCAATTATGAATTTTATTTAGAATTTTCATCACTGTTTTAACTTTGTTTTATCGTCTGATCAGATGATCTGTTACGTACGGCGCTATGCTGGCGAGTCTGAAGAATTGCGATAAACGACAGATAGACGCTCGACAAAAATGCGATGGCAAACTGATACACATAATTGATTGATCAGATCGCCTTGCCTATTTCATTTTAGTACGGTCTACAACTTCAAAATACAATTTCCATCATTCTATAGTAATATAAAAAGCAGGTTGAGTGTTTTCTATCGTAAAAAAACTAGATAAACTTAAATGCGAGTTATCACAGTAGCGTTTTCTTTCTAGCATAATGACGCGCGTGGATGTTTGAAAGAGATAAATACACTCTGTATTATTCGTTACTTCTCGGGTGTTATACGTTACTATACATTGCCAATTGATATGTAAGTACAGCGATTAAAAAGTAACAAGTAATTCCTTGCGTCGGCTCAAATTTTACGGTTGGCAACGATCGGCGACATTCCGAAGTGGGAATTAACTCTGCTGTTAGGACACGTTTTCTTTCTGGCTTTTAGTTTATATTTATTAATATTTCTTCCTTTCTAGATTCCGTGTAAAGCGCGGCGGTGCCGCACCGATCCGATCCCGTAGCAGAAATGCTTTGTTAACTTTGCCAACTTACACATTAGGCGATTAAAATTTATAAAACCTTTAACAGTGGCAAATCAAAAATGAAGGTTGGTAACGTTCGGCGTCGCAATCAGTCAAAGACTACCTGGTATCAATCAGCTAGCGGTCAGCAGTGAACAAGGCACCGGAATGAACCTCAAGCAACTGCCGATTTACAGTGGTTCATAACGGGTGATTTTTGAACGAACAAAACATAATCACTAGTTTTTATTATAAATTATTCTAAAATTAAATAAAAAAATATCCCTTTATAACGGATGTAGTAAAAATATATTACACTACTACTGGATATTGAAAATTTAGAAATAGAGGAGCATATAATTTAATTTATAGTCTCAGTTATAATAGTCAGGAATGGTTAAATAATCAGTCGCATACACACATACAAATATAGACCAAAGAACCTTATACATACAACACACTCAGACAAAAATACGAATGCACTTCTAGTACACTCACGTTAATAAAAATACAGAGAAAACAAGTAATATAATATGGAATTTCTTATTCTTCAAAATGCCCTCTCTACCCATATTTAGAAGCCAACTCCTTAGACACCTCCGATCTCTGGAATAGCACTTTTCGAAGTCAGCTGTGGTTGCGATGCTTGCCACAACAAATTGATCCTGGTACCAAAGTAGATCTTTCCCTGGACAAAGTGACAGAGCTAGCCAACGATGTCATAAAAAATTCACCGAGTATTTGTACACTTACTGCTACTACCTCTGCAGGTATACAGTATATTGCGGTATGCTGCTATTGATAATCATTTATCTGCAATAACGAAGCAAATCCGGGATCAAGCTCAAATCGTAGCTGCATAAACGCAACGCTGCATAAGATAGTTAGGTACCAATAGAATTGCTTGATATTTGTGGAAAACCTCTTTTTTGACAACGGATTAGCCAATATAAGAGCCACACCAAGTTATATTGGTCAAATTGAGTGACAGGATTAATAAGAGCAATATGTTTTTTTCCGAAATCCAAGTTTTCCTGGTGACAATACTTATTTCTTGGTTGTTCATGAATGATGTCCTTTGTCCCATCATAAACATAAACATCCCAATGGGATGTTTATGATTTGATTTTTATATAAGAAAATTTTATTTGTTGAAAACTGGTTGAGTTCGAAGCATAATCATAACCCAATTTTATTGCAGTGAGATGCGCCCAGCAAATACTTTTCAATGCCACAATGGCGCCCTATTAAATCGATAAACGGAATGCAGCTGTATCCATTGTATGTCAGACCGATTGTATAGAAGGCAAGAAATGATTAGTCTACCGTCTGATGGCGTGAGACCCTATCAGTTGCATATTAAGGTATTGGAAATACGAATAATACACCATTATTTCTGGATCACTCACAACTCCTATCTGGTAGCCTCCTCGTAGAGGGACTCAAATATAAAAAAGAAATATTGAGTAATATTTTTTAAAAAACTTTCGGATAGATGTTTATATGTTTACTTCGGCTTATACTCGGCTTGGGGAAGAGGATTATAGGCCGGATTAAGGAATTTAAGGAGAAATAATTGGTAATAGCTTAAAGCTTGGCATATATGTTCTTTGATTCGTACTGTTAGTATAAACATACTAAAAGTCCCCTACTCTACCTTTTGCGCTCGAGCCGCCATATTGGAAAAATAGCGCTCCGATTCAGTTTTTCGCATTCATCTCGCTAACTTTAGCGGTATCGGAACGTCGAACTTTGATCCAATTTCACTGGTAACTTAACGTAAATACGCCGCTCTCCCATGCGATAAATTCTATTTTTTTTCACTAACTTTTTTTCACTACATTCCAATGAAAATTATATTTCTTTAGTCCAGGTAAGTGTGGCTTTCAGAATATACTTTTAGTATATCGATATCTCTTATGATTAAAAAGTAAACCTCGTATATGTAAAAGAAAAGTTGAGTGATTTTTAGATATTACCAAATTTTAGTTTTTTTTTTCTATGGATAGGTAGTTTTTTTCTCAGAAAATGAATTCCTCATCATTGAGTTATCCAAAAATGATATGCCACTTGCCCTCATTCCTATAGTTTGGGAGATATAGGGCTCCAAGTGAAGCGCGGCGGAATCAAACATTTCCCTTCCTCTCCCCGACACCCGCGCGGTGGCAACCGATGGCCCCCGGGTTAAATCCACTCGGGACCACATAAGAAATAATTGTGCTAATTATGAGCCTTTAATCACAAAAGGCAGAGTCCCATATAAATGTTGCACTAAATCCCCAGCTTAATTGTCAATTAATTGTCATTTGACTAGGCTGTTTTTATATTATTAATAGATGATATAAAAAAAAATCTGTAGAATTTTTTTCTACACAATTTTATAAGCTTTATTTTTTACACTAAGCATAATTCAGATATCGCTAAAGTTAGCGAAATATAACCGAAGAACTGAATCGGAGCGTCATTTTTCCAAGACGGTGGCTCGAGCGCAACAGATATAGTACGGGACTTTTAGTATGTTTAACAGATACCTCGATGAACATCTATGTCAAATTTCAAACTATTACTAATTATTTCCTTTAAAACGTCGAAATTTGTTCGTATTAGACGGGGCTATTAGTACTGTGACAATAATCGACTGTGCACCTCTTGACCGCAGTGACGCTTACGCTTTCTAAAGCCAAGTATGCTTATGAGTCTAATTCAGAAATCCAATCAAATTCCGGAAGGCTGAATAGTCAAGTTGGCCCACTCTCGCTGCCATTGCGTATTAGTCCTCACGTTAACTGTTGACTCAATCTAACTTTGTGCATCGCTGAATCCGTAATCGTATATAGGTAATGCTTTAACAAACTTAGCCTTGTTAGTGACCCATTCTACCATTACATAGTATGGTTGGGTGATCAAAGCTAATAGTTATGGTAGGGGCAGTTTCGCAGTTTGAAATCGCTTTGAAATCAAATGATATCCCTGTGGGAATGATTAATAACATTTTAAACTTTTAAAAACAGAAGAAAGATTTTCTAATAAAAAGACCTATGTTTACGAACAAAAGAAGTATCTAATGACGGATAGTATCTACAACATTGCGTTAAAAAAAATAATTGAAAAATAGCAATATATATTAGGAAAAATAAAACTATGCTAGAAAACACTAATGGGTAATTCTCCTTATACATCTATCATGAATATATTTATTACCTTGTAACTACCTAAAGACAAACCTCCTTGTAAATAAATGTATTTATTACTTTAAATATTTTTTTAATATATAACTTTTGTTGAAATACAAAAAAATATATAAAAATGAGTAAACAGTATTTATAGTTTTCAACGCAGATCCTATTTTAATTATAACATTTTAAAATAGCAAACAACAAAGCATAAATGAAATACTAGCAGTCATTAAAGTTAATTTGGGAAAATCCAAATCAATCCTGAAATACACAAAATCACATATATACAACAAAAGCTAAATGATCCCTTTATGACCTTTTTATTTCCTCATCGCCAAACCAAACAGCCTGTTATAGGTTACTAAAAAAACTAATTTCAATTATTGTCACACGAATTATAAGCTACACATTTTTCGTATTGTATGTTTGTAAACATCGGATCACGTTTCCCACGATTTTTCTATATTTTAGGACTGTCGTTTTGATAGGACTTAAACGTTCAATATGACTCATCGAAGCAGCAGAGGGCCGAGGGCGCCGTATTTCAAAGGGCGAGGTCGAGAGCCAGCGGTAGTTTACTCTACGTCATCGACAAACGAATAAAATCAATTTGATGAAGTGTAAATCTTTTTTTAAACCGCCGTTTATACACCGTTTTCTAAGCCTATGAAGATAAAGGATGTGGTTAAAATTTCATATTGTAGAGAAGTTAATTTGTCAAAAGTGATTGAAACTGTATGTGGTCGTGCGTTATCATGCAGTAACACTGCGCCGTTTCGATTGAGCAATTCTGGTTTTTTATCATTAGTTTCTCTTGAATGACATCAATTTCATGGCAATAGGTTCCACTGGTTTTTAGTTTCGCCTGGTTCTAGGAAGGAATAATGGATCACTTCTTTGGCATTCCACCATATGGTAACCATAACCTTTTTTTGATGAATTTTTGGCTTAGGGGTGTGTCTAGTGGGTTTATTCTCATCTACCCATTTGCTTGATCGTTTTCGATTATCATAAAAAATCCACGTTTCATCCCATGGGAATTAGTGTAAATACGGCAATAGTTTATTGCGAAGCCAAAAAAATGGGCACTTGCTCTTGCGGTCGATCATCTGCAGTTGCGTCAGATTGTACGGCACATATGAGTCCTTTTTTTTACTTCATTTATACCACGCAGATTTGCACGCAGATGTTTTAACACAGCCGTATGGCTAGTACCTAGTTTATACCAGTTCACGAATACTTTTGTGTGGATCGGATTCCACATTCGCTATTAATTCCTCGTTATCAATATAGGCCGGTGATCTTCCTCGAGTCTCGTTGTCGATACTCAAATTGCCAGAACGAATTTCTTGGAAACAACATCGAGCATTTTTTTCATTAGTGGATCTATTCCCGAATGCGTGATTAATGTTTCTTGTAGCTTGAGCTACTCTATGATTCATTTTGAACTCGTAAAAGAAAAGTAGATATAAATCGCGTTTTGCTTCCATCTGGTTTTGGAGAAAAATAAAGTAAAAATGGGATACAAATACGATTTTTTATAATAAAATGAGTAAGAACAATACATTTAACCTTTATCAACATACATACAAAGGCTCGTGGCGTATTGCGTACATTTTATACTTTACTTCACATTTAATTCAGCCCCCTCTTTGGATATATTGATGGTATTACAGGTAAACCTTTCTCTAAAAATGCTCTACGAACAGTGGAAACCGCACTGTGGTTCTTAAGGTTAGCGCGATCAAACAGACAGAAATACAGACACTTTTTTTCCTTAGGGTTATCCGAATCGTATGATATAATTTTTATTACGATTCGTTGTGGGGAAAATAGAGTTATTCTCTACAAAAACCGAATCAGTGTTTCTTTTTACTATATACTATTCCGAGATATGACGCTACACTTCAGATTCCTAACATTAATGTCCTTAAGACTGCATTTGCCACCCGGTCTATCCCTAACTCTAACGTGAAAACTTATTCAGGTCGTAAAAGTCATGCCTTTGTATTTTATAGGCCCTTTTATGGCAGAAATGACGCGCGTATAAAAATATCTCATGCCATATTCATTCGTCCTAGCACAGGAACATTTGAAATTGAAATGTCTTTGTGCGCCCTATAAACCCTCCTATTATATTGGAAGTTTGAGCGATGACTGCAATTCTTTCAGCGGGATTTTTTTCTACTTTTTTGTCCCAATATTGTTTTTTTCAAATAAGTCTATTTTCTAGTATTACACCATTAGTGTAATAAACCTTTATAAACTAGATCCGCCGGTTTTGTTACACCTTCGTAAATAGGGTACAGGTGCGGATACGTATAATACGAGTATATAGGCAGAGTATAAATTATTTCCGCTGAAAACTTTAGTCTTTTAGGAAAACTTCAAAAACGTATGTCTAATTGTCCACGAATCCCTTGATATATATATATATATAAGCTAGCGATAAAGGGATTCAGGGATAAAGGGATCCCATTAAACCTACATTGCACGGTCGAAAGTGGTGCTCATCCAGGCATACATCTCATTTAAAATAAGCATTTCCCAATCCAGTCCGGGAAAACCTTCCAGCTATGTAAGTGGCTTTTAATATTTTTATTTTTTCATCAAAGTGTCATCCTTTAAACGAATTCTTAAAAAAAGAAATTTTACAAAAAACTAATCAAATATTAACAATATTATACAATTTTATCTTATGTTTTGAACTCTTGTAAATATCATATAGCATTAAGTATAAACTTCTCGACTAGAAATTACGATTTATATCTTATTCCATGGCAGCGAGCAAATGAAGTATTTTATTTTTATTTTCATTTAATGGATGGCTGATAGCGAGCCCAGCAATGGTATATCGTCCTTTTAAAGAGTGGATATATTCGAATTTCAAATCGAATTTTCGGTATGTCATTCCGCATTTAAGAGACGATTCATTGTGATTTTTTTCATTGTTTTTGCTTTAATTTGTCTTTAATAAAGACATTTTATTTTGGTTTGCAAAAGGATACGCTTTGTTTTTGAGATGTGGATGAAGGGCGATCGTTCGCTAGCGATAAAGGGATCCCATTAAACCTACATTGAACTGTCGAAAAAGGTGCTCATCCAGGCATACATCTCATTTAAAATAAGCATTTCCCAATCCAGTCCGGGAAAACCTTCCAGCTATGTAAGTGGCTTTTAATATTTTTATTTTTTCATCAAAGTGTCATCCTTTAAACGAATTCTTAAAAAAAGAAATTTTACAAAAAACCAATCAAATATTAACAATATTATAAAATTTTATCTTATGTTTTGAACTCTTGTAAATATCATATAGCCTTAAGTATAAACTTCTCGACCAGAAATTACGATTTATATCTTATTTCATGGCAGCGAGCAAATGAAGTATTTTATTTTTATTTTCATTTAATGGCTGGCTGATAGCGAGCCCAGCAATGGTATATCGTCCTTTTAAAGAGTGGATATATTCGAATTTCAAATCGAATTTTCGGTATGTCATTCCGCATTTAAGAGACGATTCATTGTGATTTTTTTCATTGTTTTTGCTTTAATTTGTCTTTAATAAAGACATTTTATTTTGGTTTGCAAAAGGATACGCTTTGTTTTTGCGATGTGGATGAAGGGCGATCGTTCGCTAGTGATAAAGGGATCCCATTAAGCCTACATTGCACTGTCGAAAGTGGTGCTCATCCAGGCATACATCTCATTTAAAAAAAGCATTTCCCAATCCAGTCTGGGAAAACCTTCCAGCTATGTAAGTGGCTTTTAATATTTTTATTTTTTCATCAAAGTGTCATCCTTTAAACGAATATATATATATATATATATATATATATATATATATATATATATATATATATATATATATATATATATATATATATATATATATATATATATATATATATATATATATATATATATATATATATATATATATATATATATATATATATATATATATATATATATATATATATATATATATATATATATATATATATATATATATATATATATATATATATATATATATATATATATATATATATATATATATATATATATATATAAATATATATATATATATATATATATATATATATATATATATATATATATATATATATATATATATATATATATATATATATATATATATATATATATATATATATATATATATATATATATATATATATATATATATATATATATATATATATATATATATATATATATATATATATATATATATATATATATATATATATATATATATATATATATATATATTCTTTTTAGAATTGATCAATGAGATGATTATAAAGTAAATAATTATAAAAGCCACTTACATCGTGACGAAGGATTCCCTTGATCGGATTCGGGAATGCTTTAGGTGTTAACGAGAATGATGAATGCCTCTCACTTGCGGAAAGAGGAGTAGGTTTAAGTTGGGCCCATTTTTCAACTAGTAAACGCTCACCCTTCATCCAATTATCTCAAAAATTAAGCTACAATCCTTCTTTATACGTAAACTCACTCAATTTCCTATTATTTCAGGGGAAATAACAAGACAAGACGAGCTACTTGACAGATGGAAGAATTTAAAATTTCGAATTTCGTTTTTTTATTTTCTAAAGGTGCGATATAAAGAAGCTGCGATCAATATTCAGCTGAAAACTTAAAACTAAAAGCGTGACATGCCCTCATATCAATGAAAGGAAGCAGTCAGCTCTTTCCTATTAGTTGGAAAGATTACCTTTAACCTAAATGGATTATTTACAATGAACGAAACATAAAATATGTAAAAATTCAATATTTTGAAATATTTGATAGTTTTGTGTATATATTCTTTTTAGAATTGATCAATAAGATGATTATAAAGTAAATAATTATAAAAGCCACTTACATCGTGACGAAGGATTCCCTTGATCGGATTCGGGAATGCTTTACGTGTTAACGAGAATGATGAATGCCTCTCACTTGCGGAAAGAGGAGTAGGTTTAAGTTGGGCCCATTTTTCAACTAGTAAACGCTCACCCTTCATCCAATTATCTCAAAAATTAAGCTACAATCCTTCTTTATACGTAAACTCACTCAATTTCCTATTATTTCAGGGGAAATAACAAGACAAGACGAGCTACTTGACAGATGGAAGAATTTAAAATTTCGAATTTCGTTTTTTTATTTTCTAAAGGTAAATTCGTCACGATGTAAGTGGCTTTTATAATTATTTACTTTATAATCATCTTATTGATCAATTCTAAAAAGAATATATACACAAAACTATCAAATATTTCAAAATATTGAATTTTTACATATTTTATGTTTCGTTCATTGTAAATAATCCATTTAGGTTAAAGGTAATCTTTCCAACTAATAGGAAAGAGCTGACTGCTTCCTTTCATTGATATGAGGGCATGTCACGCTTTTAGTTTTAAGTTTTCAGCTGAATATTGATCGCAGCTTCTTTATATCGCACCTTTAGAAAATAAAAAAACGAAATTCGAAATTTTAAATTCTTCCATCTGTCAAGTAGCTCGTCTTGTCTTGTTATTTCCCCTGAAATAATAGGAAATTGAGTGAGTTTACGTATAAAGAAGGATTGTAGCTTAATTTTTGAGATAATTGGATGAAGGGTGAGCGTTTACTAGTTGAAAAATGGGCCCAACTTAAACCTACTCCTCTTTCCGCAAGTGAGAGGCATTCATCATTCTCGTTAACACCTAAAGCATTCCCGAATCCGATCAAGGGAATCCTTCGTCACGATGTAAGTGGCTTTTATAAATATTTACTTTATAATCATCTTATTGATCAATTCTAAAAAGAATATATACACAAAACTATCAAATATTTCAAAATATTGAATTTTTACATATTTTATGTTTCGTTCATTGTAAATAATCCATTTAGGTTAAAGGTAATCTTTCCAACTAATAGGAAAGAGCTGACTGCTTCCTTTCATTGATATGAGGGCATGTCACGCTTTTAGTTTTAAGTTTTCAGCTGAATATTGATCGCAGCTTCTTTATATCGCACCTTTAGAAAATAAAAAAACGAAATTCGAAATTTTAAATTCTTCCATCTGTCAAGTAGCTCGTCTTGTCTTGTTATTTCCCCTGAAATAATAGGAAGTTGAGTGAGTTTACGTATAAAGAAGGATTGTAGCTTAATTTTTGAGATAATTGGATGAAGGGTGAGCGTTTACTAGTTGAAAAATGGGCCCAACTTAAACCTACTCCTCTTTCCGCAAGTGAGAGGCATTCATCATTCTCGTTAACACCTAAAGCATTCCCGAATCCGATCAAGGGAATCCTTCGTCACGATGTAAGTGGCTTTTATAATTATTTACTTTATAATCATCTTATTGATCAATTCTAAAAAGAATATATACACAAAACTATCAAATATTTCAAAATATTGAATTTTTACATATTTTATGTTTCGTTCATTGTAAATAATCCATTTAGGTTAAAGGTAATCTTTCCAACTAATAGGAAAGAGCTGACTGCTTCCTTTCATTGATATGAGGGCATGTCACGCTTTTAGTTTTAAGTTTTCAGCTGAATATTGATCGCAGCTTCTTTATATCGCACCTTTAGAAAATAAAAAAACGAAATTCGAAATTTTAAATTCTTCCATCTGTCAAGTAGCTCGTCTTGTCTTGTTATTTCCCCTGAAATAATAGGAAATTGAGTGAGTTTACGTATAAAGAAGGATTGTAGCTTAATTTTTGAGATAATTGGATGAAGGGTGAGCGTTTACTAGTTGAAAAATGGGCCCAACTTAAACCTACTCCTCTTTCCGCAAGTGAGAGGCATTCATCATTCTCGTTAACACCTAAAGCATTCCCGAATCCGATCAAGGGAATCCTTCGTCACGATGTAAGTGGCTTTTATAATTATTTACTTTATAATCATCTTATTGATCAATTCTAAAAAGAATATATACACAAAACTATCAAATATTTCAAAATATTGAATTTTTACATATTTTATGTTTCGTTCATTGTAAATAATCCATTTAGGTTAAAGGTAATCTTTCCAACTAATAGGAAAGAGCTGACTGCTTCCTTTCATTGATATGAGGGCATGTCACGCTTTTAGTTTTAAGTTTTCAGCTGAATATTGATCGCAGCTTCTTTATATCGCACCTTTAGAAAATAAAAAAACGAAATTCGAAATTTTAAATTCTTCCATCTGTCAAGTAGCTCGTCTTGTCTTGTTATTTCCCCTGAAATAATAGGAAATTGAGTGAGTTTACGTATAAAGAAGGATTGTAGCTTAATTTTTGAGATAATTGGATGAAGGGTGAGCGTTTACTAGTTGAAAAATGGGCCCAACTTAAACCTACTCCTCTTTCCGCAAGTGAGAGGCATTCATCATTCTCGTTAACACCTAAAGCATTCCCGAATCCGATCAAGGGAATCCTTCGTCACGATGTAAGTGGCTTTTATAATTATTTACTTTATAATCATCTTATTGATCAATTCTAAAAAGAATATATACACAAAACTATCAAATATTTCAAAATATTGAATTTTTACATATTTTATGTTTCGTTCATTGTAAATAATCCATTTAGGTTAAAGGTAATCTTTCCAACTAATAGGAAAGAGCTGACTGCTTCCTTTCATTGATATGAGGGCATGTCACGCTTTTAGTTTTCAGTTTTCAGCTGAATATTGATCGCAGCTTCTTTATATCGCACCTTTAGAAAATAAAAAAACGAAATTCGAAATTTTAAATTCTTCCATCTGTCAAGTAGCTCGTCTTGTCTTGTTATTTCCCCTGAAATAATAGGAAATTGAGTGAGTTTACGTATAAAGAAGGATTGTAGCTTAATTTTTGAGATAATTGGATGAAGGGTGAGCGTTTACTAGTTGAAAAATGGGTCCAACTTAAACCTACTCCTCTTTCCGCAAGTGAGAGGCATTCATCATTCTCGTTAACACCTAAAGCATTCCCGAATCCGATCAAGGGAATCCTTCGTCACGATGTAAGTGGCTTTTATAATTATTTACTTTATAATCATCTTATTGATCAATTCTAAAAAGAATATATACACAAAACTATCAAATATTTCAAAATATTGAATTTTTACATATTTTATGTTTCGTTCATTGTAAATAATCCATTTAGGTTAAAGGTAATCTTTCCAACTAATAGGAAAGAGCTGACTGCTTCCTTTCATTGATATGAGGGCATGTCACGCTTTTAGTTTTAAGTTTTCAGCTGAATATTGATCGCAGCTTCTTTATATCGCACCTTTAGAAAATAAAAAAACGAAATTCGAAATTTTAAATTCTTCCATCTGTCAAGTAGCTCGTCTTGTCTTGTTATTTCCCCTGAAATAATAGGAAATTGAGTGAGTTTACGTATAAAGAAGGATTGTAGCTTAATTTTTGAGATAATTGGATGAAGGGTGAGCGTTTACTAGTTGAAAAATGGGCCCAACTTAAACCTACTCCTCTTTCCGCAAGTGAGAGGCATTCATCATTCTCGTTAACACCTAAAGCATTCCCGAATCCGATCAAGGGAATCCTTCGTCACGATGTAAGTGGCTTTTATAATTATTTACTTTATAATCATCTTATTGATCAATTCTAAAAAGTATATATATATATATATATATATATACATATATATATATATATATATATATATATATATATATATATATATATATATATATATATATATATATATATATATATATATATATATATATATATATATATATATATATATATATATATATATATATATATATATATATATATATATATATATATATATATATATATATATATATATATATATATATATATATATATATATATATATATATATATATATATATAT
>OX155955.1:22278443-22506739 GCA_944548615.1 Micropterix aruncella | reverse complement strand
TTTATAATCATCTTATTGATCAATTCTAAAAAGAATATATACACAAAACTATCAAATATTTCAAAATATTGAATTTTTACATATTTTATGTTTCGTTCATTGTAAATAATCCATTTAGGTTAAAGGTAATCTTTCCAACTAATAGGAAAGAGCTGACTGCTTCCTTTCATTGATATGAGGGCATGTCACGCTTTTAGTTTTAAGTTTTCAGCTGAATATTGATCGCAGCTTCTTTATATCGCACCTTTAGAAAATAAAAAAACGAAATTCGAAATTTTAAATTCTTCCATCTGTCAAGTAGCTCGTCTTGTCTTGTTATTTCCCCTGAAATAATAGGAAATTGAGTGAGTTTACGTATAAAGAAGGATTGTAGCTTAATTTTTGAGATAATTGGATGAAGGGTGAGCGTTTACTAGTTGAAAAATGGGCCCAACTTAAACCTACTCCTCTTTCCGCAAGTGAGAGGCATTCATCATTCTCGTTAACACCTAAAGCATTCCCGGATCCGATCAAGGGAATCCTTCGTCACGATGTAAGTGGCTTTTATAATTATTTACTTTATAATCATCTTATTGATCAATTCTAAAAAGAATATATACACAAAACTATCAAATATTTCAAAATATTGAATTTTTACATATTTTATGTTTCGTTCATTGTAAATAATCCATTTAGGTTAAAGGTAATCTTTCCAACTAATAGGAAAGAGCTGACTGCTTCCTTTCATTGATATGAGGGCATGTCACGCTTTTAGTTTTAAGTTTTCAGCTGAATATTGATCGCAGCTTCTTTATATCGCACCTTTAGAAAATAAAAAAACGAAATTCGAAATTTTAAATTCTTCCATCTGTCAAGTAGCTCGTCTTGTCTTGTTATTTCCCCTGAAATAATAGGAAATTGAGTGAGTTTACGTATAAAGAAGGATTGTAGCTTAATTTTTGAGATAATTGGATGAAGGGTGAGCGTTTACTAGTTGAAAAATGGGCCCAACTTAAACCTACTCCTCTTTCCGCAAGTGAGAGGCATTCATCATTCTCGTTAACACCTAAAGCATTCCCGGATCCGATCAAGGGAATCCTTCGTCACGATGTAAGTGGCTTTTATAATTATTTACTTTATAATCATCTTATTGATCAATTCTAAAAAGAATATATACACAAAACTATCAAATATTTCAAAATATTGAATTTTTACATATTTTATGTTTCGTTCATTGTAAATAATCCATTTAGGTTAAAGGTAATCTTTCCAACTAATAGGAAAGAGCTGACTGCTTCCTTTCATTGATATGAGGGCATGTCACGCTTTTAGTTTTAAGTTTTCAGCTGAATATTGATCGCAGCTTCTTTATATCGCACCTTTAGAAAATAAAAAAACGAAATTCGAAATTTTAAATTCTTCCATCTGTCAAGTAGCTCGTCTTGTCTTGTTATTTCCCCTGAAATAATAGGAAATTGAGTGAGTTTACGTATAAAGAAGGATTGTAGCTTAATTTTTGAGATAATTGGATGAAGGGTGAGCGTTTACTAGTTGAAAAATGGGCCCAACTTAAACCTACTCCTCTTTCCGCAAGTGAGAGGCATTCATCATTCTCGTTAACACCTAAAGCATTCCCGGATCCGATCAAGGGAATCCTTCGTCACGATGTAAGTGGCTTTTATAATTATTTACTTTATAATCATCTTATTGATCAATTCTAAAAAGAATATATACACAAAACTATCAAATATTTCAAAATATTGAATTTTTACATATTTTATGTTTCGTTCATTGTAAATAATCCATTTAGGTTAAAGGTAATCTTTCCAACTAATAGGAAAGAGCTGACTGCTTCCTTTCATTGATATGAGGGCATGTCACGCTTTTAGTTTTAAGTTTTCAGCTGAATATTGATCGCAGCTTCTTTATATCGCACCTTTAGAAAATAAAAAAACGAAATTCGAAATTTTAAATTCTTCCATCTGTCAAGTAGCTCGTCTTGTCTTGTTATTTCCCCTGAAATAATAGGAAATTGAGTGAGTTTACGTATAAAGAAGGATTGTAGCTTAATTTTTGAGATAATTGGATGAAGGGTGAGCGTTTACTAGTTGAAAAATGGGCCCAACTTAAACCTACTCCTCTTTCCGCAAGTGAGAGGCATTCATCATTCTCGTTAACACCTAAAGCATTCCCGGATCCGATCAAGGGAATCCTTCGTCACGATGTAAGTGGCTTTTATAATTATTTACTTTATAATCATCTTATTGATCAATTCTAAAAAGAATATATACACAAAACTATCAAATATTTCAAAATATTGAATTTTTACATATTTTATGTTTCGTTCATTGTAAATAATCCATTTAGGTTAAAGGTAATCTTTCCAACTAATAGGAAAGAGCTGACTGCTTCCTTTCATTGATATGAGGGCATGTCACGCTTTTAGTTTTAAGTTTTCAGCTGAATATTGATCGCAGCTTCTTTATATCGCACCTTTAGAAAATAAAAAAACGAAATTCGAAATTTTAAATTCTTCCATCTGTCAAGTAGCTCGTCTTGTCTTGTTATTTCCCCTGAAATAATAGGAAATTGAGTGAGTTTACGTATAAAGAAGGATTGTAGCTTAATTTTTGAGATAATTGGATGAAGGGTGAGCGTTTACTAGTTGAAAAATGGGCCCAACTTAAACCTACTCCTCTTTCCGCAAGTGAGAGGCATTCATCATTCTCGTTAACACTTAAAGCATTCCCGGATCCGATCAAGGGAATCCTTCGTCACGATGTAAGTGGCTTTTATAATTATTTACTTTATAATCATCTTATTGATCAATTCTAAAAAGAATATATACACAAAACTATCAAATATTTCAAAATATTGAATTTTTACATATTTTATGTTTCGTTCATTGTAAATAATCCATTTAGGTTAAAGGTAATCTTTCCAACTAATAGGAAAGAGCTGACTGCTTCCTTTCATTGATATGAGGGCATGTCACGCTTTTAGTTTTAAGTTTTCAGCTGAATATTGATCGCAGCTTCTTTATATCGCACCTTTAGAAAATAAAAAAACGAAATTCGAAATTTTAAATTCTTCCATCTGTCAAGTAGCTCGTCTTGTCTTGTTATTTCCCCTGAAATAATAGGAAATTGAGTGAGTTTACGTATAAAGAAGGATTGTAGCTTAATTTTTGAGATAATTGGATGAAGGGTGAGCGTTTACTAGTTGAAAAATGGGCCCAACTTAAACCTACTCCTCTTTCCGCAAGTGAGAGGCATTCATCATTCTCGTTAACACCTAAAGCATTCCCGGATCCGATCAAGGGAATCCTTCGTCACGATGTAAGTGGCTTTTATAATTATTTACTGTATAATCATCTTATTGATCAATTCTAAAAAGAATATATACACAAAACTATCAAATATTTCAAAATATTGAATTTTTACATATTTTATGTTTCGTTCATTGTAAATAATCCATTTAGGTTAAAGGTAATCTTTCCAACTAATAGGAAAGAGCTGACTGCTTCCTTTCATTGATATGAGGGCATGTCACGCTTTTAGTTTTAAGTTTTCAGCTGAATATTGATCGCAGCTTCTTTATATCGCACCTTTAGAAAATAAAAAAACGAAATTCGAAATTTTAAATTCTTCCATCTGTCAAGTAGCTCGTCTTGTCTTGTTATTTCCCCTGAAATAATAGGAAATTGAGTGAGTTTACGTATAAAGAAGGATTGTAGCTTAATTTTTGAGATAATTGGATGAAGGGTGAGCGTTTACTAGTTGAAAAATGGGCCCAACTTAAACCTACTCCTCTTTCCGCAAGTGAGAGGCATTCATCATTCTCGTTAACACCTAAAGCATTCCCGGATCCGATCAAGGGAATCCTTCGTCACGATGTAAGTGGCTTTTATAATTATTTACTTTATAATCATCTTATTGATCAATTCTAAAAAGAATATATACACAAAACTATCAAATATTTCAAAATATTGAATTTTTACATATTTTATGTTTCGTTCATTGTAAATAATCCATTTAGGTTAAAGGTAATCTTTCCAACTAATAGGAAAGAGCTGACTGCTTCCTTTCATTGATATGAGGGCATGTCACGCTTTTAGTTTTAAGTTTTCAGCTGAATATTGATCGCAGCTTCTTTATATCGCACCTTTAGAAAATAAAAAAACGAAATTCGAAATTTTAAATTCTTCCATCTGTCAAGTAGCTCGTCTTGTCTTGTTATTTCCCCTGAAATAATAGGAAATTGAGTGAGTTTACGTATAAAGAAGGATTGTAGCTTAATTTTTGAGATAATTGGATGAAGGGTGAGCGTTTACTAGTTGAAAAATGGGCCCAACTTAAACCTACTCCTCTTTCCGCAAGTGAGAGGCATTCATCATTCTCGTTAACACCTAAAGCATTCCCGGATCCGATCAAGGGAATCCTTCGTCACGATGTAAGTGGCTTTTATAATTATTTACTTTATAATCATCTTATATATATATATATATATATATATATATATATATATATATATATATATATATATATATATATATATATATATATATATATATATATATATATATATAAATATATATAAATATATATATATATATATATATATATATATATATATATATATATATATATATATATATATATATATATATATATATATATATATATATATATATATATATATATATATATATATATATATATATATATATATATATATATATATATATATATATATATATATATATATATATATATATATATATATATATATATATATATATATATATATATATATATATATATATATATATATATATATATATATATATATATAGTTAATATTTGATTGGTTTTTTGTAAAATCTTTTTTTAAAGATTTCGTTTAAAGGATGACACTTTGATGAAAAAATAAAAATAATAAAAGCCACTTACATAGCTGGAAGGTTTTCCCGGACTGGACTGGGAAATGCTTATTGTTTAAACGAGATGTATTCTTGGATGAGTACCACTTTCGACGGTACACTGTAGGTTTAATGGGATCCCTTTATCGCTAGCGAACGATCACCCTTCATCCACATCTCAAAAACAAAGCGTATCCTTTTGCAAACCAAAATAAAATGTCTTTATTAAAGACAAATTTAAGCAAAAACAATGAAAAAAATCACAATCAATCGTCTCTTAAATGCGGAATGACATTTCGAAAATTCGATTTGAAATTCGAATATATCCACTCTTTAAAGGGACGATATACGATTGCTGGGCTCGCTATCAGCCAGCTATTAAATGAAAATAAAAATAAAATACTTCATTTGCTCGTTCCCATGAAATAAGATATAAATCGTAATTTCTGGTCGAGAAGTTTATACTTAAGGCTATATGATATTTACAAGACTTCAAAACATAAGATAAAATTGTATAATATTGTTAATATTTGATTGGTTTTTTGTAAAATCTTTTTTTAAAGAATTCGTTTAAAGGATGATAGTCGCCTATCAAATGTACATCCGTGTGCTCCTTCAGTATGCAAGTGTGGAAGTAGTCTTAATCTTTTCGATTGCCCATGGAGAAACATAATTTTGATGGTGGTACTCTCAAAAATGGTGCGTTTGGGCGCTGCGGGCCAAAAACAAAATGGCCGCCATCAAAATCACGCTTTCCTATTTATATCAGTAACCGTTGAAGATACGAAAAATGTTGTTGAATAAAAAATGTAGCCTGACAGATTGTGCATAGAAAAGGTCCTTACAACTTTCTTTGTATAACTAACCGTTTTCTCAAAAAAATTACTTTTGTAAAAAGAAATATTAAGAAATGAAAAAATCGACGTTTTAGGGTTTTGCAAGCACATATTTAAAGTTTTTGAATTTTTTTACATGTTTC
Source organism: Micropterix aruncella (assembly GCA_944548615.1). NCBI lineage: Eukaryota > Metazoa > Arthropoda > Insecta > Lepidoptera > Micropterigidae > Micropterix > Micropterix aruncella. Next base: position 22,500,860 of record OX155955.1, on the reverse strand, counting down.
CTGATTTATTACAATAATAACTGTATTAAACTTTAATAAATTAACAAATATACCATTTTTATATTTTTTTTTATGTAGGAATTGGAAAGAGGAAAGAGACATTTCTTGAAAAGCTCTAATTTGTAATTACAATACTGTTGAAGAAATACAATATTACATTTGTAAAATTTTCAAATACAATCAATATCACTGTCAATGCCAATTTCACTTAAACCTAGATCTTCATCATTGTCTTCCTCGCATTCTCCCGTATTGTCGCAATGGTCAGGATCACCTTCGCACTTGGACATTTCAGTACACCGGAGTCCATTTGACTGACACGTTCATGGAGGACAGCAACGTCTTTTTGAGCATGAGCAGCGGCAAAGCTCCAAGATAAGCTTTGGTGCACAGGGGTTGGTACAAGCAACAGGCTCGTATTCACTATATGTTTTCTGCCATCCAAAATCTGAGGGTGACGGGTTATTAGGATGCTGAATTAGGTCCTGATTCCACTCAAAACATTGAAGGTGAGCCCGTAGCAATGCTGGATTTAGTGCTGATTTTGTTGGAGGAAGGTTCTCATCTTGATGTTGTTTTTTAGTAAACAAGAACCATCGCACTGCTCCTATGTCTGTCAATGATGTTTTGGGGATGTATAGCTGACAAATGAGTGCTTCCAAGTTAGCCCTCACATCTTCAGTGAGTAACAGTGTTGTCCCCAATTTAGCCAAAGCTTCTATCATCGTATCACTTGCTGAATTAAAGCTTTCCACCACTTTATTTTTCCTTTGCCAGCAAATGACCCTGTTACATCAGCTCCTGAAAGTGCATGTAGTCCAGGGAGTGCAGAGGCTTTCAGAGGTCCAAGTGCTCTGTAAATTGACCCTATCTGAACAAACCTTTTCATACCATGTCCAAGATAGAAAGCAAAATCTTTAGAAAGTTGTGGATATCGCCTTAGTGCTATAATAAGGACCACGTGAGAACACGTGAGTAGGGGGAGAACACATGAGTAGTTTTAATTCCTTTCTGTGCTAAATAAGCTGCATGTAATATAATCTTTGTGTCGGCCTCCTCTTGCGTGCTTGAAAGACAGGATACATCATCCCCATGCGATGACGCTGCCTTGTCCCTCCAACTGAGTACGAACTTCTTGTTGTTGGTCTCACCGAATTTGAGTATTTGATTGGAAAGGAACTCGGTTAGTTCGTCTTTCGTCTTATCATGGGCCAATAGTTTGTGCATTGGTATGCTTTCAATTTTTGTTTCTGGCCTGACTTTGTATTGGATTGGATCAGAGCCTTTTTGCCGTATGTCTCGCATCGCTTTCTTCAATGAGTTTTCTTTGTACGAGTAAAAAACTATATGTACCTCACTATAGTTATTGAATTTTTGTCCGATCCATTGGCTGAATTTCACACCGAGGTCATTACATGTCTTCACTGTTGTAGGTTTGTGGTAGGTATAAAGAAGTGCCTTGCCATCTACTATTACAGCTTTTCCATGTAGCTCGTCATTATGTACTGGAACATCATGAGCTGTAGACGTATTATCATCTTCGTTTTCTTCAGCAGGTTTCTCTTGGATTGATTCTAGAGCATCTGTAAGTTTGTACTTAGCCAGACAATGGTGCATACTCCCGTCAATTGCAAACAACGACTTTGGTAGTGCTGAAAACTCGTAGTTGCTTAAATTGTGCCTCAAATCTATGTCAGGTCTGCTTCTGGAAGCTATAAACAATCTTGAAATGAGAGATAAGTCTGTCTTAATGGCAACGGTTATGTCTTTGATGGTAATTTTAATCTTCTTAGCTACTGATTTACACGTTTTTATGGCATTCTTTTTCATGGGAGCCCAGAACGGAATTGTGTTTGAACGAATTCGTTGATCTAAGAAAATATTATGGAGATCTTTACCAACTTCGGCAACACTGTCTAAAGACACTTTTACTTCTTGAGGAAAGACTCGCTGAGTGAGGATATGAATGAGGTCATCACTTTTATATTGGAAGGGATTTGTTGAGTTTTTAAATGCTTCCATTAGTGTAAGCACATTATCGCCCTGGCGCTGTTGGAGTTTTACTGACACTTCGTGATGTTGACTTCGTTCTGTACTTTTTAATCCAATCATTTTCTCAGTTTCACATGCAATTCTAGTTAGTTCCGAATTAGCAAGGAAGAATCGATTTCGAGCATTCTCATTGAGTGTTATACCCACAAGTCCTCCATGTACCTTTAGTTTTCGATTTTGGTCTTCCAGAGCCTCATCCGCACCTAGAGAACAAAATGGTACTTTACTTCTGATCACTACCCAATTACCTTCCATAAACTGTTTCCAGATTTCTGGATCTGTTGATTCCAAGTTTTCCATCTCTGAAAGATATAAGGTGATCATTCTAGTATAGTTAAGTCTATTAAATGTAAAGAAGTATTTAACAAACTCGTGGAGGGATGCTAAATACAGTTTCCAATCAGATGTTCTTACAGCTCTTATGAAATTCATCATTACTTGCACCATATCCATATACGTGCAAGCTAGTTTGAAAACCTAGCCTGACCTCGAAAACGAATGCCGTGTGCGGCTCGACTCGGGTGGCCAAATATGGTCTTGCGGCATTTTAACGGGGTGTACATAATGGCCAAATTTGGTTTTGCGGCAGCCAATAAAACTCCCAACAACAATGACGTACATATAAATATTCACTTGCAAAACCCTAAAATTTATATTTTTTGATTATTCTTTTTACAAAAGTAATTTTTTTGAGACAGCGGTTAGTTATACAAAGAAAGTTGTGAGGACCTTTTCTATGTATAATTTGTGTAGCTACATTTTTTGTTAAAAACATTTTTTCGTATCTTCAACGGTTACTGATATAAATAGGAAAACGTGTTTTTGATGGCGGCCATTTTGTTTTTGGCCCGCAGCGCCCAAACGCACCATTTTTGAGAGTGCCACCATCAAAATTATGTTTCTACATGGTCAAACGAAGAGATTAAGACTACTTCCACACTTGCATACTGAAGGAGCACACGGGAGCCTATATTTGTACATTTGAAAGGGGACTATGACACTTTGATGAAAAAATAAAAATAATAAAAGCCACTTACATAGCTGGAAGGTTTTCCCGGACTGGACTGGGAAATGCTTATTGTTATATATATATATATATATATATATATATATATATATATATATATATATATATATATATATATATATATATATATATATATATATATATATATATATATATATATATATATATATATATATATATATATATATATATATATATATATATATATATATATATATATATATATATATATATATATATATATATATATATATATATATATATATATATATATATATATATATATATATATATATATATATATATATATATATATATATATATATATATATATATATATATATATATATATATATATATATATATATATATATATATATATATATATATATATATATATATATATATATATATATATATATATATATATATTAAATATGTATATATATATATATATATATATATATATATATATATATATATATATATATATATATATATATATATATATATATATATATATATAAATATATATTTATATATATATATATATATATATATATATATATATATATATATATATATATATATATATATATATATATATATATATATATATATATATATATATATATATATATATATATATATATATATATATATATATATATATATATATATATATATATATATATATATATATATATAAATTATTTTTAATAATATATAAAATTAGATTCATGAAAAGTTACTTATCTGGGGTCCTGGTGGACCAGAAACATTTTACCGATAGTTAATGTCCTCTTTAAATACTTAGGGCAGCAGCACCTGTTTCCGCAATTGATAACTTATGATGTTCTTAGTTATTGCTCACTGCAGCCGAATTATTGTATGCCCTTGGATGTAATAAGTATAGGAGGATGGTTTCTGTAACAGAAATGGATGTTAGTAACTTATTTTAGAAGAAATTATATGACTGAGAATATTTCGACACTAGTCGTATTCATCTCTATGACATTTCTCATAATGTCATAGAGATGAATGTGAAATCATACAATAATTCGGCTGCAGTGAGCAATAACTAAGAACATCATAAGTTATCAATTGCGGAAACAGGTGCTGCTGCCCTAAGTATTTAAAGAGGACATTAACTATCGGTAAAATGTTTCTGGTCCACCAGGACCCCAGATAAGTAACTTTTCATGAATCTAATTTTATATATTATTAAAAATAATTTTAAAAAAATTACACCCTTAAAATATCAATATATATATATATATATATATATATATATATATATATATATATATATATATATATATATATATATATATATATATATATATATATATATATATATATATATATATATATATATATATATATATATATATATATATATATATATATATATATATATATATATATATATATATATATATATATATATATATATATATATATATATACATATATATATATATATATATATATAAATATATAAATATATCACAATCATTTAGAAGATGGCAGCATTATCTAAAAGTTCGATAAGAATCACAAAGAAAGAAAGGTGTCTTGAGAACGAATGCCAAATACCGGAATATCTGAACAATGCCGGAATATCTGAACAAAAACAATTACTCAAGCGTTTTTCAGGTCACTGGAGAGATTAGGTATGTCAAATTACTGGTTGACATAGGATAGCGACGGTAACTTATTTATTAATACCGTACTCAGGCTGAAAAAGATAGCTGAACCAAATAAATATAACTACTTAAAATAAACATAACAACTTGAAATAGCTTTCTGCTGTGGTTTTATTGAAAAGCTATTAATTGTTTAGTAATCCACCAAAATATTAGGGGCGTCCTCTTTGAATGAGTCTTCTCTAGCTAACGGTACACTAATGCTTGTTTAATAATGTTTCCCAGTGTAACTTTTACAATCGTCGAAATCTGTTAAAACCATTATAAATGCTTTAAGCAATTTTGTTAATTTATATATTATATATAAATATGCTACATTATTTTATATGTTATAACATATGATATTATATTATATTGTAATATGTTATATTATATTATTTATATTATATTATGCTAAATTATATTACGTATTGTTTTTTTTTTAAGACAGAAGAAGGACAGCAGACAAGGCTACAGGCTCAGCAAATAATACCACAGAACTATATATCCGTCACCCCAACACAGGCGTATACCTAGTGGGGTGATGTAATCCTGACAAGTTAATGCCCTTTCGCGATTTTCTTCATATGTATTCTTTTAAAATGTGTTAAAAAAAATGAACACAATCTTTTTTATGTAACTATAAAAAAAAGGATAAATAAATAAATAAATTAATAAATGTCAGACTTGAAAATGTCTGAACACGCTAATGCTGAAACGATGACATTTTCTACTTCATCTAGTGCCGTGTCTGATATCACTCGTAGACGATTGTGAATGTGTATCGTCTCTGAAACATTAAAGAGGGCCTGAATGGGAACACACGGCTTGGGCAACAAGGCCAGTTTGTTTTGTTGGCCGGCCTAGCTGTTGGATCAGCTCCCATCCGGAAGCCTCCCCAAAGAGGTGAAGTAACTCGGAATGCCTCATTGCATTCTACCCGCACTTGTAAGTTGTAAGCAACGCATTCTTGTAAGCAACGTTGTATCTGACGAATTGCCATGGGAGTCGAGAAACACTGTATCTGGCAAATTAACTTGTAAATTTGGAAATGTACTTTTCAACGGGGTAGATGTTCACCTGTTGTCACCTGCTTTTAAAACGGCCCGATGGCAGCCCCATCCTGGTGATAACCGGATCCCGCGGGCAACGGGTCTCATGGGTCGTAATTACCCACAACAAGTAGAGGTTCGCACAAGTGTTCTCGAACTGTCACCAGTCTAGTGAAAGAGTAGTTCATTCAAAACTGATCAATAGAAGGTGAGGGAGTCTGACTGGCTTGCCAGTGCCCTCACTGTTTGAGGTAGTCCTCTTTTAGGCGGTGACGGAACTGAATCAGTAAATTTATTCGTCCCATAAGTCTTTGAGACTCATCTCAGGGAGTCAATACAAGCACTTTTTAACATCCCGAGTTCGCGGGTTCGCCTGCAGCAATTGCCCAACTAAAGTGACATATTAAAGGTGGCCTAATGTTTCTATACAGACTGGGCACCAAAGCTAGCTTTTTTGTGAATTGAATGAAATAATTCCGTCGGGCAGTGCAATCAGTCTGCTAAGCAGTGTTATATCTCTCGGGAAGTTTGTAAACATAGTTACCTAAGACAGACTTTAGGTATTAGTAGCTGCGAACGAACCCGCCAGCATAAGACGTTATAACGAATGTTGTCGTTCTTTTGTCCGTGGAATGAACGTCATGACTTCGATGGACAAAACAATCAACAAATCGAAGCTCCGCCACACACCCGCCAAACTTTTACTCCAAACCGCGAGTCACCAGAAGTGGCACCCAGAAGGTCGTCCGCGTATCGCAGAACCAAGGCGCCCTTTGCGCATCTATATCACTCGGTATCGGGTGGCCAGAAAGTAATTTATAAAGATAGGCGACGTCAGGTCGACATCTACCCTAGCTTCTTAGGTAACGTATATTTCGAGACTCCCTAGGCAATTCGCCGGTTAAACACGATACTATAAAACTGGCCAAGTCCCGACCGCACGAAAGGTTCCCCTGTCGCACAAAAGACACCAACTGTCAACCCCTGGCAGAGTTGACTTCGGCTCTTCCAAGGTAATCCTTTTTAGGGAAAGTAGCCGGATGAGAGTTGAGCCGAAGTTGGACCGAGCGTCGTATCGAAATTTGGACTCTTGGAGGTGTCAAATACAACTGGTATGCTTTGCTGTTCATCTGTTTTAAGAGCAGTTTCTGTAAGGTTAACAACCAGGGTTAACAACCAAGGTCTGAGGACCTCCCTATTAGCTACGCCGACATGCTTCAACATTGCCTGACATCCTGCTACTTTCTATGGAACGGCGATTATTACAAACAAATCGACGGAGTAGCAATGGGATGCCCCGTATCGCCGATAGTTAGTGACCTATATATGGAATATTTTGAGGAATTAGCCATAAAAACCTCCAAAATTAAACCCATTCTCTGGCTTCGCTACGTGGATGATACCTTCTGCATCCTGAAAGGCAACTTTCAAACGGTGAAAGAATTCCTGGGTCATCTAAACTCCATACACCCAAAAATCAGTTTCACCTATGAAGTAGAGAAGGACGGCTCCTTACCATTTTTGGATGTCAAAGTGACGAGGAGAAGTGACAATACTCTCGGACATACGGTATATCGGAAGCCCACACATACGGACAGATATTTGCATGCAAGCTCACACCATCATCCCTACCATCTACGTTCAGTGCAAACGTCGCTCGTGAATCGAGCACGCGATCTATGCGACACTGAGCATTTTCCGAAGGAGATGGAACATGTCAATGATGTCCTTAGGAAAAATGGATACGGAAAATATCACGAGACACGCACACGATCTAATACGGACGAAACTCAAAAACCGAGCAGATCAAGAGCATTCTTACCATACGTCAAGGGCGTGACAGATCGAATAAGTAAGATGCTAAACAGATTCGATATAAAAACGATCTTCAAACCGACCCAAAATATAGCTCGATTTTTGAGGCCTGTAAAGGATGTAATACCACTGCAAACCCCGGGTGTGTATAAAGTCGAATGCAGCTGCGGTCTAGCCTACGTTGGACAAACGAAACGGCCCATAGCCACGCGACTGACAGAACACATCAAAGCTGTTAAAAACGTTCAGCGAGAAAAATCGGCGATCTGCGAACATATATTGGATAGCGGAAGTAACCACTGGATGCAGTTTCAAAATCCCATTGTTCTATCGAAGGAACAATTCTACTTTCCTCGCATGATCCGGGAAGCCATTGAAATAAGAAGAACTCCGAACTTCAATAGAGATGACGGCTACAAACTCTCTTCTACGTGGAACCCTCTTCTTAAAATGTTCCCGCCGCCGAACGCCGAACGCAAAGACGTAAAACAGGATACAGTGAGTGTTGTGTGCAAGACGGATTTTAAAAATTCCCGCGCTCCGAGCCCGGCCCCCCACCACCGTTATAACCTACGCAGTGGCGGCAGCGGTTTGCGGCCTACCCGCAAAACAACGGACTGACAGCTCTTCAGTTTACCCTTGACAACGGCGGCTGCAACGTCACCGAAACGTCGGGTCCTACAAATTTCACGCGGTAAATTCGTTTTCTATCCTATTTATAGGTTAACAACCAGCCCCACTCTATAGGAAACAATGCCGTTTCCAAACTCTCCCGGTTATCTGTCGGAATGCACAGACGATTGGCCAACGACGCATGGTGCGCAAACCGTCTAGGAGCGCCCTAGGACGATTGCCAGGGGAACTGGCCCTCAGGCACAGAGTCCTACCCGGGATCGCACTTCTTCTTGAAGGCTACAGGATGGGTGCTGAGCTGTGAGTTGGGCCGACCTTCACACATGGGTCATAATGGCCTAACTGCACTGGGTCCATTAGCTCCCAAAGTTTCAAAAGACAGTGGGGTAGATATTGACAAGACGTCATCTACCTTTAAATAACCTGTTGGCCACCCGACTCCTGTGACAATAGCGTTGAAAAGGCGCCACCGGTTGTAATTGATTATACCAGGGATATCATTCGAACGGTGACCAGTAGTCGTTCCAAAACTGGTAAGCAGGAAACGAGAACACCCATTTACCTGCCAGTGCTCTCGTTGTTTAGGATATGACTCTGCTGGATAGTTACGTGAATATATCTTTAGATGTTACGTCCCGAAGTCTTTGCGACTCATCTTAGGGTGAAAAGACAACAACAATCGTTATACCATCATTGGATGGTGGCATCAACAAACTCAAACGGCATATTAAAAGCCATATTGAGGCGATTCAAATTTGCAGCCGAGTTTAGTTTCAGATTTGCTGTTGAACTCCTCAATTTCAAATTCTGTTTTAACACTTATATGGTTCCAGTGTATTTTCAAAATATTTTGTATATTTTTTGAATATATAATAAGCTGCAACCCTAGAGACCTATGGGTCATGATATACGCGAAGTCTATCAGCACACAATGATGCAAACTTAAAGGTGATCACGCTCAAGAACAACACATCACGCTCACGTTTGTTGCGACGATACACAATTATCTAGGACGAAATACAATTATACAAGGTTACAACATTTTGTGAAAACATATCTGGTATATATCTGGTACATAATAATAAATAGGTTTAAAAACAAATTCACCATCCCACCACCTTTATAATCTGCAAAGTAAAAGCAGCAGTTTGCTGCCTACCAGCAGATGGCGATCGACAGCATTTCAGCCTACCCTGGACAACGGGGTTTGAAACAACGCCGAAACTTTACTCAGTAAATTCGTTTTCAAACTTATTTATAATGTCAATTAACCGCGATAGTCTTCAATTTCGTGGTAGATAATGGGCCCGATTGCGTTTCTTCGTGAACTAAAATAGGAACTTAGTTTAATCGAACGAGACAGAGAGATACGTTAGAACGGAATATGAAATGAACTATCGTCGATTTTCTCGCATTAAAACTACCTGTCAAACTTCTATAAGTTGACAAGTAGTTTATTTGGGTTTATTTGGGTTTGACAATACACCCGAACTTATTCGGGTGTCTATACACCCGAATAAGTTTGAACACATTTCGTGCGGTGTTAGATTTAACTGAGTTATCTTTGGTGGGTAGTTTTAATGCGGAAAAGTGACAACCGTTCATTTCACATTCCGCTATGACGTACTGCTCTGCCTCCTTCAAATGAATTAATTTCCGATTTTAGTTCAAGAGAAACGCAATCGAGCCCTAACTTCCGACAAAATGGTTTTTCAGCAATTCAGTATTTAATATTGTTTTATTATGTCACATCTACAACGAATTCAATAAGAGATGCCAAGCGCTTCATTGAACCTATTTACAATCTTCTAGTACCTGTAGTATCACAAAATATTCAAAATAATATTTTTAAGTATTTATCCTCAAAAATAGCTTAACCCCTCACGTTGCGAGGTAAAAACTCACCTATCACTTTTGCGCGCGACATATTCGCGCAAAAAATCGACGCGAGTCAACGGCCTTGAGAAAAACGATCATAACTTATAAACCACTAAACGTATTTAAAAAAGATAAAGATTAAAATGATCGCATTGAAATTTGACATATAAAACATTATAACCTTATCTCGTAAAACAATTAAGATAATAATGAATAAATATTACAAAATTGGCAAACTGAAAAAACTCGCCTATAAAATCATTTCGATTTTTTTGTCACAAAATACGTAAAATATGCAAAAAATGTAAATACAGTTATGTTCTTTATTAAATGCTTTACCAAAACGATATTTTTTTTTTACTTATTTGCATACCAAAATATTTATTTATTCAGCCAAGAAAAATTTTATGTATTCTCGTAAAAAAAATTTTTTTAATTTTTAATTTGTGACTACTTATGGTATTTTTTAATATGAAATTCTTTCAAAATAACTTTATTACTACATCACACTTCTTAGAAATCACACCAGAACTTTGAGCTTTGTCTGATATTATAGAAAAATCTAAAGTTTTGAGAGTTTCCGCGTCCGAACTTAATAATAAACTTTGAATGCCCATAATATAAAATTCGTTAGATTTTTTCAATTATATTGTCTTATCATAGACTTATTATATGTCTAATAACTAATTACTATACTCCAAAAAGTCACATTTCATCGAAAAACTATGGAAAATCGCACTTTATTCTCTCATAGTAATTATCAAAACAAGTTTCTTTGCGCGATTCATTTTACAAATCAAGATATAATTTTCAAAATACCCCTAATTATGTGATAACTTAGGATGTAAATGAAACAATACTTATTTTCTTAGTATATTAAAGCGACATTACGCCATATTTCGCAATATATCGGGATATTTCATAAACATTACAAAATAATAACAACCATTTTTTCGCGAGCCGTTTGTTGTTGCCTAAGTGTTTTCTTTGAAAATTCATGAAAAACAGCAAATGGACTATCTCAATTGACTAATCCTTATGCCTAAACTACTTAAAAATGGAAATTACTCACTTTTATCCGGTAAACACTTCACTTTTATCCACAAAACACTGCACAAAACCAACATTTCGCGGAACTACGCGGCCGAGGCGATGGCCGATCGAGACTGCTGTTTTGACGTCTATGCTAACTTTTTAAATTGCCGTTCGACTTTATCGCCGGTGGCCGCCGGATTAAAAATTATTTGGCCATATCGTCCTGTCCTCAGAAAGCATTAAGTACGACGTTTCGAATCGTAAATTGCATTTTTCGCAGCGGCGAGCGCGATATCCAAAATCGGATGTTTCGGATTGTAGGCGGCCGCCATACATGTCCCCAAATGGATGTTACGTGCTGAGCGGGTTTTAGATGACAGCATTTTTAATTTGAGGGCAGTTTGGGTTGTTTGGACTACCCCTTTCGTTGTTTGTTTCATGTCCAAAGTTATCGCATTTCGTGACGTTTCTCCGATATGCAGTTGTCTGGAAAGGTGCCAAACTGACAAACAAGCTCTATTGTTTGTGACTGGCGATGTGAAAAATTCGGCATTCAGCGTATAATCTTGCGAGGCTACTGCTATTTTGCTTTCATGTCGTATTTTATGCTTTTTATCACGCTTTTATTAGGTCGACCTGTATGTAACTATGAAATGGAATCTAAGGTAACTAATTTAACCATCTTCCAAGGATCGTAGCGTCATGAAAATTGGCAGCTGTATGTAGTTCTGATGACAATACAATAATATGGTAGTGTCGAACTGATCTGATGATGGAGTCGGAAGATATGAACTGGAACTTCATGATGGAGTATCATAGCTGTGTTTGGACTTGTTAGAAAGGTCTTGTAATGAACTTTGACCACGATTATGTTTCAAGGTCTGATGATGAAGCCGGAAGACAGGAACTGGCATTCCATGATGGAATATCGTATCATAGTCGTGTTTGCACTTGTGAGAAAGGTCACGTAATGGACTTTGAAAAAGTTCAGGTTTCAAGGTTATAACAAACCTTTTTTGGTTTTTACGTGCATTTATAGAGCGTGTTTTTAGTGCTTTTTTTAAAACTATTAATTTATTTAACACAATTTTATTAGCTTGACCTATATGTATCTATCAATTAACGGAATCTTGTAAGTCGAATTTCTACCACTTCTGATACAATTGTTTATAGTTATGATGACAATACAATCTAATAGTGCTATCGAGCTGTTCTGATGATGGAGGCGGAAGATAGTCATAGGAACTGCATAACGAAACAAAGTATCCGAGCCGTGTTTGGGCTTGTTGGAATCGGCTTGAGATGTACTCTGGTACTGAATGATTTCCAGGCTCTGATGATGAAACCGGAAGGTTAACACTGGAATTCTATAACGAAACAATGTATCTTAGCCGTGTTTAGGCTTGTTGGAATCGGTTATGTCCTCTGGTCATGATTGATTTCCATCTGATGATGGAATTCTATAACGGAACAATGTATATTTGCCATATTTGTTTTTGGAATCGTCTTGAGATGTACTTTGACCATTAATGGTTTCCAGGGTGTGATGACGGAGCCGAAAGGCAGGCACTGGAACTCAATAACGTAAAATTGAATGCTTAACGTGTGTGGGATTGTTGGAATCGTCTTGCGCTGTACATCGCTGTAAATCTTGGCAGTCACCTATCATTTCTGAGAATTGAAGGTCAAAAATATAGCACTTTAGAAAAACGATCATAAGAAAGAAACTACTTGGTGTATTATGAAAACAAGAATTGTAGAATGATCGCATTAAAATTTGAAATATAAAACATTAAACCTCATTTTGTAAAACAATTAGATAATTATGAATAATTATTAGAATATTGGAGAACTGAAAAAACTCACTTATTCAGCGATATCGACGTTTTATCTCAAAATACGAAACCCTATGTAGAAATTCTAAACACATTTGTGTACGGTTAATATATGCTTTACCACATTTATTAGGTCGTTTAATTTATTTTCATACATATATCCGAAGAGAAGCTACAGAATATCCGAAGAGAAGCACAGATCCGTGCAATGGCAGCACTCCACTAAGTGCCCTCAGAATACAAACAATTATATTAGGGATTCTAGACTGCGAGAAGCACGACTGAATAATCGTACAATACAGAATCCGTCTTTCTCACACATATCTAACAGGGGGTGGTTGCACTGTGATTTTGGTGTAAATTCAGTTCGTTGAGAGCGCGGTTTGTCGCGCCGCGCTCGTACCCGTTTTGGGACGTTACTGAGCATTAACTACAATACATCGTACCCGATTCGGGACGTTGCTGTCTTGAGGGGTTAAGTCACTTACGAAATAAACAGTGACAGCAAAGTGGATAGTTATTTTTTAATTTTAATTTTTTGGCATTTTAGTACAGTACTTACAAAAATGTGTTCCTTACTCTCCTGTTAAGGAAAGTATTGTGGACGCACTACTGTGTGTCTGTCTGTGTGTATTCTCCGACGATAGCACCGAAACGCTTCATCCGATTGAGCTGAAATTTACCATGCAGGCATCATTTGGTCATGACATGAGCTGAAAGATTGTGGTTGAAATTCTTTCACCCAGGGTTGGCTCCCGACAAGAAAACTCCTCAACGGTCAACAGCAGAGACCCAAAATGTTGTATACGTATTCATTTATGATAGCAACTTCCAAGTTTCACCATGACATGGCTGATATACCCTGGGTTGGCTCCCGACGAGGGAACTCCTCAACGCTCAACAGCAGACACAAAATTCGAAAAGTCGAAAAAGTCGAAAAAGTGGAAAAAGTCGTAAAAGTCGGAAAAGTCAGAAATGTCGGAAAAGTCGAAAAAGTCGGAAAAGTCGAAGTCGATTTCGATTCGATTTTGAGGGTCATGGGGTGGCGCTAGGTTGGGGGTAGGGGGTTGTGGTAGGATTTATGATATTTATATTCAGATGAATTAGGTTTCTGGCTACTTGACAGGAAAGTCTTGGGGTGAAACAACCGATTTTTTAGTTTTTAAAGCGATTACTTTAATATAAACAAACATGTGTTCATTCACATAGCAAAAGTTAACATGAGACGAACAGAAGGTAGAGACAAGAAGGATGATTACAATTATGAGCTACTATTAAATTTTATGTAGCTTGTTCGAGCTTATCTAACAATCATTGCCAGAACTAATCAGTAATAATAATTTGGCACAATAAACGTTTAATAGCTGTTTTATATGCTCTTGTGATAAGCAACCATCTCAAAGGTCATCGTTAGGAGGACATCGTGCTACAAGCCTCATAATATGCCATCTTCAGGTTTTTCACAAGATTTTCTTCTAAGGGTTTCCTATCTACTAATATTGTCTTATATGTATACTAGTGATGTGTCATTCCGGGTGGACCCGGGTTCAAAAGTAGAGAAGTGCTCTACTAAAAAGAAATCCGCTTCCTCCTCGAAAAGTATACTCATCACTCCGGATTCCTTTTGTTCAGCATAATATCCCAAAATATTTTCAAGATATCAAAATTTAGGTTTGCTAATCAATAATTTTCTAATTATATTTTTTTTCTCTTATTTCAAATTCGGACCGGTCGTGTCTGTCCGCGCGCGCTCGGGCAGAATGAATAAAAAAATCGGTTGTCACCCAAGAATTTCCCGGCAAGTAGCCAAAGACTGATTTTTATCTGTATTAATAACATAAATTAAATCAACAAGCTCCTCTCTCAGACGGCGGATGAATCACTTTGGGTTCACGAGCAACCGCCTCGGGCGTTGCGGTTCGTTTCTCAGCTAAGGACGGGTTTTGCCATGCGCCAAAAGACGGTGTTATTATTTGATTAAAATATATGGCCAAATTTAAATATCACTAGTAATCGAAATTAAAGAGCTTGTATATGACATTTTCCCTCCAAAATTTCACTATGTACTTTCGGCCCAACAAGGCATCTGTGTACCAAATTTCAAGTCTCTAAGTCCAATATATTGAGATTGAAATATGACTAGTAAGCCCCCTAATTTCAACCACAAAGTTTTCAACGTTTACTATGTACAAATGATGCCTGCTTGCCTAAATTCATACAATTGGAAGAAGCGTTTGGGCGCTATCGTGGAGGAATGCACACACACAGATACATACCTACACACCTCAATCTGGAAATGGTCTTAATCATCTCAGGGTCCTCAAAATGGATATTACCGTCATTTCGAATGTTTTTTTAGGGTGTTCACAATACTTTCCCTTTTCATCGGTTGGTTAGCTGGAAAAGTAAACTAATTGGAGTAACCGATTCGCTCTCTGCCTATTGCAGAGAAGCCGCCCACAGAAAAAAAATATCGACTTTGGACAGACTCTCTATTCGGTAACGGGCGTAGACGGCTTATACCACTTCGGAATGGAGCTGAGGAGTGAGTGGTTAATCATCGCGGGTAGCCAAAAAAGGTAGCTCATGCCTCGGAATCGAATGGCTAGACGGCGCGATCTTCGCCGGGTTCAAAGTCGGCAAAATCTCTTTGCTAATGGAACGGACTCCTGAATGGGTTCTAACTAGGGACTGGAATGACCAAAACCATTTCGATCTAGTAATTTGCTGCGAACTTCTTACGATTTTATCTTTACGCGTCTGTCTACATTGCCATTTTCAATTCCAATATACTTCTTTGTCCGTCGTCAGGTTATCTACGCGTGGGAGTTAGACTTCAACAATAGCATCTTCGCAACGGCAACGGTGGTGGTGCCACGAAGAGGAGACGTCGCATCGACCGCTGCGACCCTCGGCCCTACCATCACCAGCGTGACATCGACCCCAAGGACCGACTCCTCCTCTTCATTAGAGATGCCTGCGTGGGCTCATGCCTCGTGGGTCTGCCTCTTCACCAGTATGCTGCTGGTCGCTATCAGCGGGAATGCAATCGTCATATGGATAGTCACAGGTATTGTTTTTATTGTCCATTTATACGTTTATTAATAGAAGAAATACCTATCATATTTTGATACATTCTTAGGATAAAACTATAGCTATTCATTGCTAGAAAAATAAAACAAGCTACATACTCGTATGTCATGTATTTGATCAAGCAACTAGACATTCCGTACCTAAAGTCCGTAGCCACGTTGAAACACTGGTTTCCGTCAGATCACCGAAGATAAGCAGCATTGGGCGTAGTCAGTATTTGGATAGGGGACCGTCTTAGCAATGCTGACGGAGGTTGGCAATCATCCTGTTAATTTCCGTCCGGTTGGAGACCGCCGCATGGAACAATGCGCCAGTGCTCAGCAGGAACCACTGGCGTAGATTTTAAAGCCATGATGTCATTGGCCGCCCAGGCCTCCTCTTGCCTTGAATTTTCCCTTGGATTATCATTTGCAGGAGTTCTTATTGCACATTATGTGCCGAAGTATTCAAGCATGCGTCTCTTTATGGTTTTGAGAACTGCTGTGCATTTTTCATTTAGTCTTTCTCGTATTCTGACCTACGAACTTCTGGACCTACGATATTTTCAGCATTTTTCGATACACCCACATCTCAAACGCTTCAAGGCGCTTGGCCATCAATTTCTGTGAGTGTTCAGGCCTCAGCTGTTAGGACGGAGATAACGTAGCATTTCGCTTTACGCGTGCGTAGATTGAGACTCAAATTACGGTCACAGATGACTTTCTCCATTTTTCGAAAGGCGCTACGGGCCTGCTCAATTCGGTATTTAATTTCCAGACTGTCGTCTCCTTAGCTAGCAATGACGGCAGCCTGTAAAATAATTGTCACTACGTATTTAGGTGTGCCAGTACCGTATAGAGAATAAAGAATACATAAAAATAAAACATATAACTCTTTGCTGGAATAATTGGAATAACTGGGAGTTAATGGACCCTTGCTAAGTTGGCCACGAAGACCCATTCTGTTCAGGGTTGGTCACACTCATGGGTCAACACCTATCCGACGGCCTCCACGCATGAAGTGCGAGCCTGGGTAGGACTCTGGCCTTATGTTCAGTTTCCCCTGGAAATCAAACTTCTGGCGCTCCTGGACGGTCTGCGCACCGTGCGGCGTAAGCCAATCGACTGTGCACTCTGACTAACATCTTGCGGTGTCGACTACAATGGGCGAGCCCGTCACCACAGGACGTTTTAACGATTAGACGTTCTGTCGCCCTGCAGTGAACGTAGAAGACTTTGGACAGTACAATCCTACGTCCAGCTACGTCACAACCCGTGAGAGTCCAACACCTTACCGCGAGTTAGCCAGGAATAAACCCGGCGGGCTCGAGATACTCGCGCCCTCACTTCCAATTGTGACCAGATTTCTCCGGTCTCTCGATTGGTTCCGAGTTCGAGGTCGCTTGCGCGGTCCTCTCCCTTATGAAGCGGTGAAACGGAGTGCACCGAATCTATCGCGGACCAAGGCGTCCTTTGCCCGCCTCTTACCCGGGATCGGATGGCCAATGGTCAATTCAAGATCAGTCGCCATAAGGTACGCAACCACCCCCGCTCTATAGGAAACAATACAGTTCCCAGACTCCCCCGACTGTTAGTCGGAGAGCACAATCGATTGGCTTGCGCCGCACGGTGTGCAGACCGTCCAGGGGCGCCAGAGGTTTGATTCCCAGGGGAGACTGGTTGACCCAGTGTCCTACCCAGGATTCGCACCCCATGCGGGGAGGCCGTCGGATGGGTGTTGACCCGTGAGTGTGACCGACCCTGAACACATGGGTCATCGTGGCCAACTCATCATGGGCCCGTTAGCCCCCTAAACTCTGACTAACAGTCGGGGGAGTCTGGAAGCAGTACTGTTTCCTATAGAGCGGGGGTGGTTGCGGACCTTACGGCGACTGCTCTTAAAACGACCATCGGCCATCCGATCCTGGGTGAACAGCCGGGCAAAGGACGCTGTGGTCCGCGATAGATTGTATACACAGTTTCACCGCTTCGTAAGGGAGAGGACCGCGCAAGCGACCTCGAACTCGTAACCAGTCGAGAGACCGGAGTAATCTGGTCACAATTGGAAGTAAGGGCGTGAGTGTCGGCCCGCCAGGTAACATTCCTGGCTATATCGCGGTTAAGGCGTTGGCCTCTTACGGGCTTGTGAGGTAGCTAGATGGTGGACTGTTTTGTCCCCAAGTCTTCTACGCTCACTCCAGGGAGATAGAACGACTAATCGTTAAAACTTCCTTAGGTGACGGGCTCGCCCGCTGTAGTCGACAACCCAAGTTGCTGGAATAATAGGCAACTGTTTTATTAACTGCATAATTTTATATATGTTGACGGGATTCACCATAATTTATAGTATACCTGTCGCGTTAAGAATAAAAAATAAATAAAAAAGAAACGACACTTCTAAAAAGGTCAAAATGTCTTTCTTGAATAAAAATAATATATCTAGAATAATATC
The DNA here is from genome assembly GCA_944548615.1 of Micropterix aruncella. Lineage (NCBI taxonomy): Eukaryota > Metazoa > Arthropoda > Insecta > Lepidoptera > Micropterigidae > Micropterix > Micropterix aruncella. Next base: position 22,482,322 of record OX155955.1, on the reverse strand, counting down.
TTTCAGAACAAAATTGTGTTGTAACCAAAATCCATTAATGAAATCACACCTTTAGGCTTAACGACTCGGGACACTGAAAACCTAATTAAGGAAACAGTTCCTAAGTGCATTTCATAAAATTTTTGCTTTCTAATACGGAAACGCCAGCTGTGCTCATTAGCAAGTCTTATAACGATAGTTTACGGTAAATTCCAAAACAAACGTGTTGCGACATCCACGCCTGCTTACTACTGTTCATGTGCTTCAGATTTGCATAACGGATCACTGGACCTGCAAAACTATCTTTGTATATATATTGTTTACTTATATTAAAAAACCTTTAAGATTATTCGCTTATTTCTAAGTGGAAGCGTTAGTAAAGTAGGATTAAAATATAAAAGAAGATATGTACATTAAAATAGGCTCTTATAATATACCGTAGAATACCATTATTACTATCAATCTCATTAATGTATGTTTTGATTAATAATTAAGCTTCAGAATGTATACTTTTAAGAATTATAAATATGTTTTAGAAATAGAAATATAAATTAGAAATATAAGCGACCACTATCGGTCAATATCGAAAACACGGCCAAGCCTCTTAATGACTAAGCTCATTAAGCCGGCCAATCGTAGCAATACGAGCCGTTGAATTATATCCCCACTCCTCATTAAACGGCTATGAGCCCCACCTCGACCCGCTGACTAGGTAGCCGAGGTCCCGGGAGGGGGACGAGTGAGTGGTTAACAACAGCCCGTACGGTCAACATCAATGAAAGTGACTAATATCAACTTTGTGCGCGTCATACAATTGTCAACATTCTTTCTGTCACCCGGTTATTAGTCTTGTGTAAAATAACCTTAAGTTCGGCTTTATTTAAAAACCGTTAGTAAATAAAATCGAAATTGCGCCGCAAAACGCTAGTTTTATTAGCAAATATCACCAAAACATCTCCGAGAAGCCATCTGGAGTCCTGCCGCCCGACGAACAAACCTTGACCGATCCCGCATAATAACCGGCCCGATTCAAGTTGATCTCCGACCTGCAGCGACGACAAGACCCTTCATCGAGAGACCAAGGTGAGCGTTTTTGTATTAAAACTGCATCACATGTACCTACGACTGCCACAACAAAGCCAATAATTTAGATTTATTGGGCAAAGAACTTCAGCGAGCAAAATCCACATCAAAACTGGGAACAACTGTAACCGGATTTACACCCGGCTCATACCCAACTGCCACAGTTTCGAACCACACGGAAACTGTACGGTGACTGACAGGATCGCCGTCGAAACGAACGAACTAAAATTTCGTTTCTTCCCGTCGTTGATCTGGCCGATCGCGACGGCAGCCTGTGGACCCTCGACCACAATATTGAGGCATTCCACCAACTAGTCTGCGACAACCATCGCAGAACTGCCGCGGTGTGTGTACTTAACCGACCCATCCCGAGACTTAAAGAAGTCCCGACGATTTGCCGGCACATACCATAAAGCTGGTCCTTCGAGCCGGATTTTGAAAAAGCGAAAAATAGACCGCTTGCAAAATCGCTGAATAAGATATGTCGACGAAAAATACGCCGTCCAGAAAAAGCCAGCGAATTGCTGACAAGAAGATGGACGGAGGCGCGGAAGCAGCTCGCGACCGAAGCACAGAATCGGTAGCGACCTCAAAACGACCGTCATCGCGGGCGACATCGACTACCAGTCGCAGATCATCAAGATCCAGCGCGACTACGGTAGCAAGACGGCAGCTCGAAGCAGAATTACAAGCCGCCGACGAACGGGCACGCCTGAAGGCCGACGCCGCCGTGACCGCAGCGAAAGCAGAAGCAGCCGCCGCCGCCGCCGCCGCCGCCGCCGCCATTGAACAACAAATTAAACTGGAGTTGCTGGAGGAAAAATTGGCGCTTAAAAAACTGCTCATCGAAGCAGAAGTCCAAGGAGAATTAGACCAAGAATACGACGACGGCAGCAGCGTCTCCGAAAGCCGGATAGCACCGCACATCAGGATTGCAGCATCGAAAGCGTCCGTTCGCCGCACCACGGCGTGGCTGAACACGCAGTTCGAACCTCATCCAACGCAGCCTACCCAGCCGACAGAGGAAGAAGAAAAAATAGAACAGTGTCAGGACGAAAAAATAGTGCAGTGTCAGGACGAAAAAATAGTGCCGTGTCAGATCGAAAAAATAATGCCGTGTCAGTACGAAAAAATAGTGCCGTTTCAGAACGAAAAAATAGTGCCGTGTCAGAACGAAAATATAACGCCATGTCAAAATGTTAATTTTAGTACTGTGCCCCATCCGTCAATGACATATCATGCCCGAGCAAACTTGCTTAAAGACCTCCCGAAGTTCGCAGGTGATAGTCGAGAATGGCCAATCTTCGTGGCGCTCTATGACCAGGGGACATCCGCGTGCGGCTTTAGCGATGCGGATAACCTCGTCCGACTGCAGCAAAGTTTGCAAGGCGCGGCACGGGAAGCGGTGCGAGCGATGCTGATCGACCCGCGAAACGTGCCGGACATCAGACGCGCGCTGGAGCGTCGATTCGGCCGACCAGGTGCCCGAATTACCGAACTCCTGGACGAGGCAGCGAAAACACACACCATATCGGTAAGTGATCCGTTATGTAAACTTGTGGAGTTTGGTACAGTAGTCTGCAACGTGGTGCATTCTTTGAAAAATATGGGACACGCAGCATATCTGACAAATCCACATTTATTAAAAGAACTTGTAAATAAATTGCCCCAGCATCTTCGTCTTCAATGGTTCTCAGCAGTAAAAAACGAGCACCCGACATTGTTAGAATTTGCAAATTGGGTAGAAAATATAGTAGATGCAGCTTCGTTAGAAGAGTCGTTGCCGACCACTCAAAACATAAACAACAATCGAAATCGTAATTTTTCGAACAATCGAAATCAGAATTTCTCGAAAAAACAAACATACGTCACAAACGAAAACAAGCCGTCCACCTGTTTTAAATGTAAAAAAGACAATCATACTACACCTGAGTGTAAATTTTTGCTTGCGCTGACCATCAATGAACGATGGAATTTTGTAAAAAAAGAACATTTGTGCATTAGATGCCTTCATAAAAGCCATCAGTTAAAAGACTGTAGGAAAAATAACAAATGCGGCAAAGAAGGGTGTCAACAACCTCATAATACGGTATTACACTCTCCCAAGCAAAAAACCTCCGAAAATAATAACACGTCATCGTCCGGGAGCCCAACTCCCTCAAACACGACCATGTCCGGGAGCCCATCTCCTACAAACGAAGCATCGACTTCAAAAACAGTTGCTAATACATGGCACGATACAACTGAAATACTTCTTCGAGTGGCCAAGGTAGAAATTCGCGGCCCCAATGGGTGTTGTTTCAGTACCCTAGCGTTATGCGATGAGGGTTCCTCTATCACCCTACTCGAAGAAACAGTAGCCGATAAAATCGGAGCCGATGGCCCTAAAAGTCCATTGCACTTGGTAGGCGCATCTGGCATGACAATTAAAAACGGGTCTACGCGCCGCGTAAATTTGGAAATTCGCGCCGCAAATAACAATAAATTTTATCCATTAAAAGATGTAAGAACCGTTAATAAATTAGACCTTCCAATACAAAAATTCAGCGCTAAAGACATGATGCAAAGATGGCCGCATTTAAACAAGGTTCCACTTTGCGACGTAAACGGTCGTCCGACATTACTAATCGGTATTGACCACTGGGATCTCTTTGTACCTCGCACTATTAAGGCAGGTGCGCCAGACGGACCTATAGCGACATCGTCACGGTTAGGGTGGACTCTTGGCGGCGCCTCGGGTAAGGCCGGAGCCACACGCGACCACGCGACCCATTTAACTGCGTTAAATGAAGAAGAAAGAGTAGATGAGTTAGTCCGCGAATATTTCAATATCGAAGACCTAGGACCCCATTTACGAAAACATAAACAAGTAACAAACGCCCGCGCTGAACAAATTCTCCAGTCATCTGCCAATCAGGTTAACGAGCGCTGGGAAATCGGTCAGTTATGGAAATCCGACCATACCGACTTACCGCCGAGTCGCGACATGGCCGAACGCCGCCTACTTTCGGTAGAAAGGCGACTGGCAAAAAACGATTCTACCGCGCGACAATACTGCGATAAAATTACAGAATTTATAACGAAAGGTTACGCCGAGAAATTAACTAAAAACGAATGTCAGCTAGAAAGCTCAAAAATTTGGTATTTGCCACACTTCCAAGTTGAAAATAAAAATAAACCGGGAAAATTGCGCCTAGTCTTCGACTGCGCGGCGAAATCAAACGGTGTCAGTTTAAATGACCATCTACTGTCAGGACCCGACTTATTAAACCCGTTAATGGGAGTTTTATTTAAATTCCGACAGGGAAAAATAGGCTTTACCGCGGACATTCGGGAGATGTTTCTCCAAGTAAAACTAAAAAATGACGACTCGCAAAGTCAACGTTTTTTATGGCGAGACCTAGACACCAACAAAGAACCTGAAGAATACCGAATGAAAGTAGTACTTTTCGGCGCTACTTCTTCCCCATGCTTAGCTCAATATATAAAAAACCGTAACGCTGATCGTTTCGAAAGTGCCTATCCGGAAGAAGTAATAAATATAAAAAATAATTTTTACATGGACGACTACTTAGGTAGTACGGATAACGTAGAGTCCGCCGAATCATTAATAAAAAACGTAACACACATCCATAAAACCGGAGGATTCGACTTAGTAAACTGGGCTAGTAGTAACCCACATACCCTCAAAACTATACCCATAGAACACCAATCGAAAGCCAGCGTCACGTGGACAAATCCCGAAGATAACGTCGAGCGCATTTTGGGCTTACGTTGGGATCCCAAATCCGACACACTTGCTTTCGACACCAATTTTCGAAAAATACCCCCCAATTTAATAAACGGTGAAACAATGCCGACTAAACGCCAGACGCTTCAGATCATTATGAGCGTTTTTGATCCCTTAGGACTACTGGGACCCCTTGCCGTAAAGGCAAAAATCTTGCTGCAACATATATGGTTGCAAAAGGTAGAATGGGACCAAGTAATTGGCGAAAGCGCCTTTACAAAATGGAAAGTGTGGCTCGCGGAACTCAAATACATCAAAAACTTTAAAATTCCAAGGTGCTACCAGGCCGAGGGCGATCTAATAGGTAGTACACAACTACACGTTTTCGCCGACGCGAGCGAGAAGGCCTACGCAGCCGCGGCATATGTTCGTTATATTGCCGCAAACGGACAAACCTGTGTGGCCTTCCTAGCCGGTAAAAATAAAGTTGCCCCATTAAAAACAATGTCTCTGCCGCGGCTTGAATTACAAGCCGCTACACTAGCTAGTCGATTAGCCAAATTCGTAATTGAGCAACACACGTGGAAATTTGATGAGGTGTTTCTTTGGAGTGACAGCAAAACCGTGCTATCATGGATCCGTTCCGACCCTCGCAAATTCCAAACCTTCGTTGCGCACCGGCTCGGTGAAATTGACCAGCTGACCCAACTTCGACAATGGTATTGGGTGCCGTCGAAGGAAAACCCAGCTGACTTAGCGACTCGAGACACGGTTAGCGAAGGTTTAACCAATATAACTCAGTGGACATCAGGACCGACCTTTTTAAAACAACCACCTAGCGAGTGGCCCCGCGACACCCAAAATCCTACTGAATTTGAAACACAAGAAGAACTAAAACATACGGTACATGTGAGTAGGGAGCCTGCGCCGAAACCGCTTATCGATATAACGCGATTTTCACAACTTAACCGCCTCATTCGCAGTACCGCATGGGCGCTCCGTTTCGTAGATAGGTGTCAGAAAAAAGGTACGAATGAAAACTCCCTCTCCGCGTTCGAAATGACTCGCGCAGAACTTCATTTGATAAAAGGTGCCCAATTAGATGATTTTAAAAACGAAATTACTGCTATACGGTCAAACATACCTAATAAGAAAAACACAAAATTACGCCATTTAAATGCATATCTAGATGACGAGGGCCTTTTGAGAGTAGGCGGACGCATAAACGCGATCCAAGGAGTGGCACTCCAGGTAAAAAAACCCCCCATCTTAGATGCAAAACACCCCTTTACGAAACTTTTAATACAACACCAGCATGAGGCAGCTAACCATAAAGGACGAGAATTCGTAGCTAATGAGCTTCGCCAAAGCTACTGGATTCTTCGTCAAAGAGGTGCTATTCGACAAGTCACTTATGACTGTCAAAAATGCAAACTCGACAGAGCCAAACCAGTTCCCCCAAAAATGGCAGATCTTCCCGGTCTGCGGTTAGAGCACCACATACGCCCCTTCACTAATATCGGCCTGGACTTCTTTGGACCGATTGAGGTGGCAGTCGGGCGACGTAAGGAGAAAAGGTACGGTGCTTTGTTCTGCTGCATGAGCACCCGAGCCGTCCATGTCGAAATCACCAATAGTTTGACAAGTGATTCGACTATGATGGCCATCAAGCGCATGTGTGCAAGACGCGGAGTACCTTCGACAATATTCTCCGATAATGGCACCAGTTTTCATGGGGCTAATAATGAACTAAAAACTGCTCTAAAAAACCTCGACTGGGACGACTTAAAAAACCAAAATTCCATAAAACGAATCGAGTATAAGTTCAACACCCCAGCCGCCCCTCACATGGGAGGGTTCTATGAACGTCTCATTCAAGCGGTAAAAAAGGCCTTTTATGCCACATTAAAAGAAAAGCTTCCCCGCGAAGAGACCCTTCTTACATTAATGGCCGAAGCGGAAAACTCCGTCAACAGTAGGCCACTAGTGCACGTGTCTCTTGACAGTCAAGATGACGAAAGCTTGACCCCGAACCACTTCCTGATAGGATCATCATCTGGACGCCTCAATTTCGGCGTAATAGACCCAGAGAGCTTCTGTCTGCGGAAACAATGGCAGATTTCGCAGATTTTGGCCAACCATTTCTGGAACCGCTTCGTTAAGGAATACTTACCTACCCTAGCAAAGCGGTCCAAATGGCACGAGGAGGTTCCACCAATAAAGGAGGGTGATTTAGCCTTTCTGGTAGACCCGCAATTCCCTCGTAATACATGGTTGAAAGGTATTATAACAAAAACGTTCCCAGGGAAGGACGGGCAAGTTAGGACTGTGACAATACAATGCCGCGGGAAAAGCTATCAACGACCCGCGACGAAAATAGCTATTATTAACACTCCCGAAAAACGGTGAATAAATAGGTTTATTCACGGAGGAGGGAATGTCGCGTTAAGAATAAAAAATAAATAAAAAAGAAACGACACTTCTAAAAAGGTCAAAATGTCTTTCTTGAATAAAAATAATATATCTAGAATAATATCTTTCAGAACAAAATTGTGTTGTAACCAAAATCCATTAATGAAATCACACCTTTAGGCTTAACGACTCGGGACACTGAAAACCTAATTAAGGAAACAGTTCCTAAGTGCATTTCATAAAATTTTTGCTTTCTAATACGGAAACGCCAGCTGTGCTCATTAGCAAGTCTTATAACGATAGTTTACGGTAAATTCCAAAACAAACGTGTTGCGACATCCACGCCTGCTTACTACTGTTCATGTGCTTCAGATTTGCATAACGGATCACTGGACCTGCAAAACTATCTTTGTATATATATTGTTTACTTATATTAAAAAACCTTTAAGATTATTCGCTTATTTCTAAGTGGAAGCGTTAGTAAAGTAGGATTAAAATATAAAAGAAGATATGTACATTAAAATAGGCTCTTATAATATACCGTAGAATACCATTATTACTATCAATCTCATTAATGTATGTTTTGATTAATAATTAAGCTTCAGAATGTATACTTTTAAGAATTATAAATATGTTTTAGAAATAGAAATATAAATTAGAAATATAAGCGACCACTATCGGTCAATATCGAAAACACGGCCAAGCCTCTTAATGACTAAGCTCATTAAGCCGGCCAATCGTAGCAATACGAGCCGTTGAATTATATCCCCACTCCTCATTAAACGGCTATGAGCCCCACCTCGACCCGCTGACTAGGTAGCCGAGGTCCCGGGAGGGGGACGAGTGAGTGGTTAACAACAGCCCGTACGGTCAACATCAATGAAAGTGACTAATATCAACTTTGTGCGCGTCATACAATTGTCAACATTCTTTCTGTCACCCGGTTATTAGTCTTGTGTAAAATAACCTTAAGTTCGGCTTTATTTAAAAACCGTTAGTAAATAAAATCGAAATTGCGCCGCAAAACGCTAGTTTTATTAGCAAATATCACCAAAACATCTCCGAGAAGCCATCTGGAGTCCTGCCGCCCGACGAACAAACCTTGACCGATCCCGCATAATAACCGGCCCGATTCAAGTTGATCTCCGACCTGCAGCGACGACAAGACCCTTCATCGAGAGACCAAGGTGAGCGTTTTTGTATTAAAACTGCATCACATGTACCTACGACTGCCACAACAAAGCCAATAATTTAGATTTATTGGGCAAAGAACTTCAGCGAGCAAAATCCACATCAAAACTGGGAACAACTGTGACCGGATTTACACCCGGCTCATACCCAACTGCCACAGTTTCGAACCACACGGAAACTGTACGGTGACTGACAGGATCGCCGTCGAAACGAACGAACTAAAATTTCGTTTCTTCCCGTCGTTGATCTGGCCGATCGCGACGGCAGCCTGTGGACCCTCGACCACAATATTGAGGCATTCCACCAACTAGTCTGCGACAACCATCGCAGAACTGCCGCGGTGTGTGTACTTAACCGACCCATCCCGAGACTTAAAGAAGTCCCGACGATTTGCCGGCACAATACCCATAATTATCACATGTGATGTATATTTATTAGTTCCATTAATCGGGCTATTCCATATTCTAAGACTTATCGTAATTTAGGAATATAAGAATTGTACAGAAAAGCTTTAAATTTCCACAAACATAATATGCGTAATCTCGATAGGCATGTCCTTAGGCAACTTCAACATCGAAACATAGGTTATCGCCATTAAATTTCAAAATGCCTGCTATTCGCTAATGCTAATGCCGATTCGCTATTTCATAATGTTATCTCGCTCGCACAGCTCGGCGTGAGCCGGCATACGTTCCGCCTACTTTCGCTCGTTTGTCATCTGAAAACGTAAATGTCGACTAAAATTTATTCTATTTGAAAACGTTGATGCTTGGATCCCAGATCTGCCAACTCTCGCGATCACTAAGACAGAATTCTTTATCAGCGGGATGAAAGTGTACTTATTTTATAGTGCAGGGGTGACCAAACTTTTGAGGGTCGAGCTCTACTCAATAAAAATAGAATCTCTCGCGATCAACAGGGGCTGGTAGAGGAGGCAAGGGTAGGGGAGGGGAGGGTGCAAACTATTAAATGTAGGCATTTTTATTTAAAGTAAATGTTTTACTGCAAGGACATCTTCTTATTATATAAAAATGAATCGCATTGCGTTAGTCTCGCAGGATCTCGGAAATGACTCGACCGTTTTGAATTATTTTCTTTTATTTTGTTTGCCTTGATTCAGGGGTGGTTTACTAAAAAAAATATTTAGGAAAAACTCAGGGAAACAACTGAAAATCGAAAAAATCGAAATTGGTCATTTTGGGAACATTGGCCACTTTCTAGATAGCTATCGCGGCGATCGTATTGTTTGACAGCTGCGCTCTATCCATAACTGTTATTCATTGCGTACAATGTGTAAAATTTCAAAAAGTCGAAGTCAAAAAATGCGAAAGTCGATAAAGTCGAAAAGTCGAAAAAGTCGTAAATTCGGAAAAGTCGAAAAAGTCGAGAAGGTCGAAAAGGTCGAAAAAGCCGAAACAGTCGAAAAAGTCGAAAAAGCCGAAAAAGTCAAAAAAGTCGAACAAGGCGAAAAAGTCAATAATGTCAAAAGTGAAAAAAGTAATAAAATGTAAAAAAAGTCAAAAAAGTCGAAAAAGTCGGAAAAGTCGCAAAAGTCGAAAAAGTCGAAAAGGTCGAAAAGGTCGAAAAAGCCGAAACAGTCGAAAAAGTCGAAAAAGCCGAAAAAGTCAAAAAAGTCGAACAAGGCGAAAAAGTCAATAATGTTAAAAGTGAAAAAAGTAATAAAAAGTGAAAAAAGTAAAAAAGTCGAAAAAGTCAATAAAGTCAAAAAAGTCGAAAAAGTCGTAAAAGTCGAAAAAGTCGGAAAAGTCAAAAAAGTCAAAAAGTCAAAATAATCAAAAACGTCGAAAAAGTAAAAAAAATCGAAAATGTCGGAATAGTCGCAAAAGTTAAAAGTCGGAAAAGTCAAAAAAGTCGGAAATGTCGAAAAAGTCGAAAAAGCCGAAAAAGTCGAAAAAGTCGAAAAAGTCGAAAAAGTAGAAAAAGTCGGAAAAGTCGAAAAGTCGAAGTCGAAGTCAAAGTCGATTTTTATATTCAGATGAATTACGTTCCTGGCTACTTGACAGGAAAGTCTTGGGGTGACACAACCGTTTTTTTTTAATGACATAACCACGAATTTGGACTTAGTTTGGGGATTTCAATACTGTAAAGACCTCATGGAAATTTCGATCGATTTGAGTGAGCGTGAAAACAATTCCGTGTTATTTTACAGTGTCCATTACAATGTCGAGAAGAAGAGATAACATAGGTCGACGAAGTCAGTCAAATGCGCGGCAAGCTACTTCAAGTGCAAACTGCACTGATGTGAGATGATTCCATCATCTCGGCCGAAATACAAGATGAAGCTGTTAATCCTAAATTCCTTGCAGTGGTGCCTAAGAATATGATCTATGGACTTCGCGAAGTTTATAACAACATCTCGCCCTGTATGCTCGATAGTAACTGTTCCAGGCGTTACCCGAGAGACCTGATTGCTAACACCATCACAGGCAATGGTGGATACCCATTGTATTGTCGCCGATCAGTTGCGGACAATGGGCCATCTGCAGTTGTGAAGGTCAAAGGGCAAGATGTAAATGTGGTCAATCGTTAGATTGTGCCTTATTGTCCAAGGCTATTAAAGCGCAAATCAATGTGGAATACTGCAACTTCATCAACTCGATAAATTACATAATCAAAAACGTAAAATAAAGCGATATGGCTGTTTTCGCTGTGAGTAATTCAAACGAGGTGTATCTCAGTATCAGACGTGTCGCTATGTCAGCAGCAACGAGGCGATTTTGCGCATCTTTTCCTTTGCGACATACGAATTACAATCTACAGTTGTACACTTGGTAATTCTGGAAATCGGAATTTAGATTCCCCGTGCGTCTGGCCTTCACGATGACAAATCACGCGTGTTGGAAGTTTGCGGAATTAACTTGGAATTTCCGTATTTCGCGCATGGACAACTGCATGTCCCATGTTCGCCAAGCCATCGGGCGGAAAGTCATCATTTCTGTTTATTTACTCGCCGGAAAACAAAACAAAAAACATATTTTACCGGAATGTTTTGTGTTGAATGTGAACTGCATTTATATATTATCAAGTAAATTAAATACATTGAATTTATTTCAATCACAAACGACTTTCATTTAATCACCAAACGAAACTCAAACCGTACATGATTCGGACATATTATAGATCTCAATTAATTAGATTTGGAAGGTTCATTAGGATTAATAAACGCTTATGAAGAGTTGCAATCAAATAAATTTTAGGTGGTACGAAGTTCACCGGGTCATCTAGTGAATATATAAAACTAACAATATTCGTAACATTCATGGCTAAAAATGCTGATTCACATATTTACTTTCCTATGTGGATTAAAAAAATTAAAAATATCCTTGCCAACTTTTGATACAGCAATGAACGGCGATGATAATAGGAATGAATGGCGATAAACACGAATTAAGATGATGATAATAATAATGGCGTATTGTGCTGATAACCGCGTTAAGTAGCGATAAAAACTACAAATGACGATAATAACAGGGACGATGAGCGATGATATTAGTCGCAAAGGGCTTTGATAATACCGCATACAGCGACGATTATAACAGCGGTGAAAGGTGATAATAATAAAAACAGCAAAAGGTGTTAGTCGCGATGACAACATCCAGAAAAGACAATAATAAAAGCCGCGAATGACGATGATAACAGCAACAAATGACAATTAATTATAACAACAACGAATTACGATGATGATGGTCGTAAACCACGCTAGCTCAACTGCTACCACGATCGACGTTTCGGCCACCCCTGTTATAGTGGGTATAAAAAGCATTGAAAAGATATATTCGCTAACGCAAGGATTTTTTATATTTTGTAGATATAATAGGTATGTCGATATTTTAAAACAGTAATATTTTACAAAATAAATAAATAATAATTAGATTGATTGGATTAGAAGCATGTCGGCAGTGTAGGATTTATGTATAAGCTACACAAGATATAGCTTAGGACCCCCACTTTCTTGGGAACCGCCAAAAAAATTGCCCTAGTGAGCAATCGTTATGTATTCTTAAATATAACTGCAGCAATAGTTCAAATAGCTTAGGGCCTTATCAAGTTTAAATCCGGCACTGCGTGTCAGGGCTTCTGAGTTCAGGCTTACGGTGACTTCTGTAGATAATTTGTGCCTCTATTTGCTTAGAAGTTCACTACTCAGAATTATGCTTTCTACTATTACCTCAGTATCTTTTCCGATACAATTTTTCCGATCTTACTTAAGTCTATGCATAACTAGTCGTTCCGAGTATCTGCTAGTCGATTGCATTGGCGGTCCCCGCTCTAACAGAAAGTAGAGTGATGTCTCCGTTGCCTCAAGGCAACATCTGCACAAATCGCTCTCAGATTGTCCTATCCGATGTAGAAGCGTAAGTATGCGTAGCTTGTTCCCTCTTAGTTTTGGCAGCTTGGTAGTTATATTATGCTAGTGATTATTTATTAGCTCTTCCATAATTGTTGTACTTGTATATTCTACCAATATTTGTAGGTCTGTGGTCTCTCCTGTACTTTCAGCCTTTGGGTTGCTGTAGGTTTTATAAGCCGCAGCAGCATTCTAAATAATTTAATAGTAAAAACACATTTTTAAAAACAATCTATTATTAAAATGCTCTGTCCTGAACCTAAGTGCAGCAGCAATGTCATAGTGGAACTTAGAAAGGGCTATCACAATTGAATGCTATACAGAATTTCGTGTATGTGCTGTTGTCCGTTGGGGAGTTCCCTCGTTGGAAGCCAACCCTGAGTGCAGCAGCCCTGTCGCGGTGACACTTAGAATGGGCTATCATAATTGAATGCGTATCAAAATTTCGTTTCTGTGCTGTTGACCATTGAGGAGTCCTCTTGTCGGGAGCCAACCCTAAGTTCAGCAGCCATGTCATGAAAAAAATTAGAACGGGCTATCATAATTGAATGTGTATACAAAATTGTGAGTATGTGCTGTTGACCGTGGAAGAGTATCCTCTTTGGGAGCCGATGCTGGCTGTAGAATCAGATCATGCTCACCTTAAAAATGTATTGTCATCGGAACTGAACCAACAATCTAAAATTTTAACTTCATAGAATAAGAGGTAGTGGTTCTAATTCAGCTTGCAAGATTTGACCTAAAAAAAACTAACAAACATTGCAAGGTAAATAAAGGCTTGTAATTATATAGGATAAATTGCATATCACGGAATATCGAAGTAGACTGCAGTGGCTTACCACCAGGGAGACGTGACAGGTTAGAACTCTCTGCCTGTTATATAGAATCCTCGCAAATGGCGTGTCGCTTAATCTCGTCGAACGGCCACCGCTCTATCAGCGAATGATCGCCCCTGAGATAAGAGAGCAATAATTTGTTATCCATCCCAGGTTACAGCAGCGACTTTTTTTCGTACTGCTTCTCCGTGCAGGACTCTGGAATGATTTACCGAATAATGTCGGAACAGTTCCAGCAATACCAGGTTCAAGGTCGGATTCAAGGAGAACTTAAACCTTTCATAACATAAGAAACCCACCTCCTCCCCTCCTTCTCGCATCCTTTTCTGCCTTCGTCTCCTTCCATTCCTCTGCGTATATATTTAATTTTAATAGTTGGTTTTTCTTTTGTGACTCTTACCAATTTTTTTTCTAGTTTTCTGTTTAATATATCACTTAAATTATTATTATTTTGTTTAATCAACGAAAAACTTGCATTGTAAACTCGCTCGCTTTTTTTAATTGAAAAATTAAGAGTTTTATTATTATTATCGAGGTCTGTACGCAGCTATAAACGATTAGAAATGTTTCGTCTTGCGATTAATTTAATTTTTACTTATTTGAATTAAGTACTGACTAGCCGAAGACATTCTCATGTAAAATAGACTGAATCTAAGTCTATGGCTTTTCTGAGTGCAAAAATGTAAATGAGTGGATATGCAATGAAAAAACGATCACAGTAGCCTCCTGCCCATTCTCACAATACGTAAGAAAAAATCACAGTTTTCTTTCTTTTCCGGTCGTTTCTCTAAAATCTCCACCGAGACTTGTGGCGAATTGGACAATTTCGCACCAGGAAAAAACTGCCTTCTTCCGGCCACTTCATTCATACATTTGCATACATTTGGGCTGCCGCCTTTTTACGCAGTACAACGCTGAACAAAATTGACACTGATGGCGAGACTTCGTTCAATTTTACGCAAGCGATGGCGTGGACAGGGATTGAGAGTTAAATTTATGCGTAAAGGAATTTTACGAAATGACATGATTGAAAAATATGACAAAACAAATGCGAACTAAATTATTCAAACACTAAAAATCAGAGAGGTTTTTTTTATCGAAGAATCATCAGTCGCTTTTGTTTATTCGAAAGGGTACGTGAAAAGTATGCCCCCTCCCCCCTCCCCCATCACCCACCCTTCCCTTTCGCTATTTTTTTTTATAGATATCATAGTAGATAAAGTTTACAGGAAAATAAACTACTAAACATTGTTTATTTTGACAAATTACCAATTAATCTATTAATATATATATTAATTTTCGAAAATATTTTATTGGCCGTTAAAACTTATCTATTAACTTAAATAGACATATTATTGATTATTTTAATTAGGATTCTGTCTCTACTATATTACAATGATTTATGTATATATGTACCTAAAAAACTTACCGGATTCAACCTGAAATGTATCGCATTGTCATAGATATGGGGTAATATGAAGTCCAGGCTCCGATAGGTAATACAAATATGATAAAGGCAATACTTCGAGTACGATTTCCGGACACAGGATTTCATATCCATACCTCCAAAACGACATTCAAACTAATGAAGAATATAATATTTATTTAATAATCAGTAATATTAGTTTTTGCGGTATTAGATCATGTATGTTTTCATAGCTAATAAATGAATTATTTATAATTATTACATGTGCTCACACTAATTCGCACGCTACTATACTATAGGTACGAGAAGAAATTAGTTGATTTCAAGTCAAGTGTTTGATAGTCAGAACGCCATATCACCTCATCTTGACATCCTGGCGTAAGCCCGGTGCCAGTATCTGGTTTTAACCTGGTACCAGCATCTTGGAGTCAGTCTGGTACCAACATCCTGGTGCCAAACTGGTGCCAGCATCCGGGTGTGGACCGGTATCGGCATCCTGGTGCCAGCCCAGTGCCAGCATCTTGGTGTTAACTTAGTGCCAGCATCATGAAGCCGGCCTGGTAGCAGCATCCTGGAGTCAAATTAGTGTCAGCATCCTGATGCTAACCTGGGGACAACTTCGTGGTGCCAGGCTGGTGTCAGCATCCCGGTGTCAGCATGGTACCGGAATCTTGAAGGTAGCCTAATGCCAGCATACAGATGACAGTCTGGTGCCAGCATCCGAATGACAGCCGGTATTTCCCCTAGTGACTCCCGATAACCTCCCCCCCCCCCCCCCCCCTTCCCCCGCCCACAAGTAACTGCCGGAATTTAACCGGTTACATTTATATCGCATTTTGTATAAACGAAGGAAACCGACTGTTGGTAAATTGGTTCGATCCACTGATATCGGTTTTAGTCATACTTTTACTTATACTCACAGATATCATATCAAATCGGCCCTAAGGCTTTGCCACAAGGGCAACAGAAATTCGTCTAACCATGTTTTATTGCATTATATATTCTCCTGATAGCTTCACTGGCGCACAACGTGATAACAATTCGTACGTTTTACTATGGAAGACATGTCTGTCATATCACGTAGTTGGCTGTGTTTATTAACGTATTAATGAGGTCTACCCATCCGTAGAGTAGGATTAAAAAACTTTACTTTATAAAATAGAAACTTTGAGAAAAATTGAATTAATTAACATTTTAAAAAGATCAAAATTTCGAAATTTATATAATAATTTTCCTTTTAAAAATTTTTAATAAACTGATGCAATAAAAAATATCAATATCAATAAGTTACGAAGCTCCTATTCTAATATGAAATCTAAGACTATCGCGGTTGTTTTATATTATAAATAAGATAAAAAACGAATTTACCGCGTAAAGTTAGTAACACGCGACGTTTCGGCGATGTTGCAACCGCCGTTGTCTAAGATAGACGGACAAGTATACCATAGACAACGACGGGTGTTACAAGCTTCAAGCGGTATTTAAGCTTCTATTCTAGTTGCATGTGTAAAAGTTTTATAACGAGAACCCCTTCCTTAATAAGGTACGGAACTCTTCCCGCGTGAGTAAACCTCGAGTTGATTATTCTTGTGGCCACCGTAATATAATATTCCCACTAATTATGAATTTATTTGGCTGCCTTTCCTAATATATTCACATCCTATTGCTATATTTACAGAGGTAATAAATATAATTATCTGTTTTGTTTCAGCGCATCGAAGGATGAGATCAGTAACGAATTACTTCTTAGTGAATCTGTCTCTGGCAGACCTTTTGATGGCATCACTCAATTGCCTTTTCAACTTCATCTACATGTTACACAGGTAAACTTTGCATAACCGTAGTTTGAATAATTGTTTCTTGATATACATTGAATAGTTAGACGTGGCGAAGTATTATTAGATACTAAATGAACTGACTAGTCGCTGAATAATTGACCACTCTTCATGACTGTCCATGAATAGACTGTCCATGAATAGAAATGTCAAAAAAACATTAGCAAATTAAGTAAAGGACAAAAATAGAATCAGCTAAGGTGACTTAGATGATAAGGTGATTTAGATAAGGTGACTGTGAATTCAATAAATACGAAACATAACATTATGAAAAATGAGAAAAGCCGTGAAGTCGTGCTCTTTTATAAATGATTGACAATGACATTAGGCTAGTTTATTTTAGGTGAACAATATTAATTCAATGTTCTATTTGAATTATAAGTGGGTATATTTCGATGTACAGACTCGATCTTCCATTCATTTTCAGATATTAAGTATTTTTTTATCTTAGTAACAAAAGCCTAAATCAAAAAGTTTTACGTATAGAGGATTTTCAATTCAATTTATCGTGAAGAATAATAATCCCTAAAAGAAAAACGTGTAATGTCTAATAACAAGTAGTTTTTCTTTGGTTTTAATTTCGGGTATTATTGTACAGAATCGAAATAAATCGTATAGATTAAAAATAAAAATATCAAACGTTAAAATCAAAGACTATCGCGGTTGTTTGACATTATAAATAGGATAAAACAAATTTACCGCGTGAAGTTTGTAGCACCCGACGTTTCGGCGACGTTGCAACCGCCGTTGTCCAGGGTAGACTAAATACTGACAATCCTCATCCGTTGTTCTGCGGGTAGGCGGCAAACTGCTTCTGTTACTCCGCAAATTATAACGGTAGTGGGGCGTCGGGGTTGGCGCGCGCGAGTTTTGAAAAACTGCCGTGCACACAATACATGGAATATTTTGAGGAAATAGCCATCAAACCCTCCAAAATTAAACCCATCCATCGGCTTCGCTATGTAGACAATAGCTTCTGCATTCCAAAGGTGGAATAATTATTGGTTCATCTAAACTCTATACGTCCGAAAATGAGTTTCACCTTTGAAGTAGAAAAGGACGGCCCTTTGCTATCTCGATGTCAAAGTTACGAGGAGAAGTGACAATACTCTCGAACATACAGTATTTCGGAAGCCCACACATACGGACAGATATTTGCATGCCACCTCACATCATCCATACTATCTACCTCACCTCACATCATCACTTCACATCATCCATACCATCATCCATACTATCTACGTTTAGTGCAAACGTCGCTCATGAATCGAGCACTCGAATTATGCGACGCCGAGCAACTTCCACAGGAGATGGAATATGTAAATGATGTCCGTAGAAAAAATGGTTACGGAAAATATCACGAGATACAGACACGATCCAATACAGACGAAACTTAGAAACCCAGCAGATCACGATCATTCTTGCCAAACGTCAAGACTTGTATATACTTTTCTTTTATATAGAATAACGCACTATATGACCGTTTAATTGGAGGAAACATATAATATAATAAATACAAACGGAGCTGCCATGGAATTCACCGACCGGAGTCGGGCCCATCATAATACTATTTTTTTTACACTTCTGGGGGGTGAGCAGTGGATTCCGGACTTACGAACCGGCTGTGGTAGGTTTAGGACAGCTGTCTTGCCACATGTGAGCGTTCACCTTACCACCCATTCACTCCCCCTTCGAAGCCATAGAATTTGAGATGCGGAAATCGCAGTTTTAGATAATTTTTCTAAGAAAGAGTTGATTATTTTTCTGGAAAGGCCAAGATCTTTAAAGAGGTGAAATAGAGATTTAGCTGGCAGGCCACGAGCGCCAACTTCCACCGCGTGAAGGTGAACAGTGAAGCCGTTCCGGGTTACGGCATTTGCAAGATCATGGTATTTATTTAATTTGTACTCGTGGTCTTTTGGGATATTTGATTCCCATGGAACAGTTAATTCTACAATAAGAGCCACCTTCCGAGATAGAGAGTAAAGAGTTATATCTGGACGGAGGGCTGTGCATCCGAGACTTTCAGGGAATTTATACTGCTTAGAGACCGAATCAACCTCCAGAATCCAATCTGTAGCTTTCTCGATTATTGAGAAAGGTTTTGTAGTTAAATGTTTTTTGCCTTTAGAGCCATCCCGCACAAACTGTATTGGGGGTTTGGAGGATACTGTCAAACCCTTGTTGGCACGAGCCACTGAGAGGCTAATTACCTCGCGAATAACAGCGAGAACTTGGTCATGGCGGTAAGTGTACCGTCCTTGATCTAAGGCCACCTTGCAGCCAGCTAGAATGTGTCTAGCTGTGCAAGGGGTATTGCTACAGAGGGGACAAGAACTATCCTCGGCAAAGCTCCAACGAGCGAGGTTACTGGGGTCTGGAAGTGTATGCTGAAAGGCATTCAAATAAAATTTCAGCATCTCTGGCGTCCAGTCATAGAGCATTACCTTCCAGTGCATTGGAGGCGGAATGCAAAAGTCCCCAATTGTTGTCCAATCATTCTGGCATTGAAGGCCAATAGCATGAGCCATACTCTTGCTGTCGTAATCTCCCCTCAAAAGAGACTTCTTCAAGTCCACGTCGCTCGTGGTTGTACTGCCATACCCCAGACCAGTGCCATTCTGGCTGATTCCAGTAAGGAACTTTTTGTGGAAGTCTACGCGGGCTTGTAGATCATTCGAATCACTACGGCCACTTATTACGTGCTTCGATATTGCCGGATCTTTGGAATTGCACAGAATCGAATTTTTGGTTATTCTGGAGTTGGCGTAGAGCAGAGAGGGCAGTTTAAGCGCTAGCCCAAAATTTTGTTTGGACCTGAAGAGAGTCGAGGGGTCAGCTGGTTTGGCTAAGGACAGCCAGGATTTTAAACTAGCTGTCACCAGCGCATCTAGACGGGACAGTTGGGTTTTGGTAAACTCGTAAATAAGAAAGGGCCATGACAAATGTGACGTTAGATAATTGTCATAGATCCAGGCCTTACGAGGGCCAGAAATTAGCAAGGCATCTATTTTCGCCAGGCAACTTTTGAAATGCTCTATAACATGATCGCCCGAGACGTCTTTTCCCTGATGGGTGATTTTTCTGCCGAGGAATTTGAAATGATTGTTTGGGTCTATAAGGGAGATATTAGAGCCCTTATAGACCAATTTGGGGTCATAGGATGTAAATTTTGTGCCCATGCGGGCGAGTCCAAGGCAAAAACATTTGGAGGGCTTCACTTTTATACAGCCTGACCAGTCGCAGAAAAGCCCCACTTTCTGTAATAGCAGGGAAAGCTGCTTGGGGCGTCTGGTGATGAAAGTTAGGTCGTCGGCAAAAGCGAGGCACGACGAGGTGTATTGGCCGTCTGTTTTAAAACAGTAGCCCCACTTCCTGTCAAACTGGGTCAGGCTTTCCAGCAGTATATTAAAAACTATATTAAAAATCGTCGGGGAGAGGCAACAGCCCTGAAATAGTCCAATTGAATATGGTATAGAGCGGGTAGTCCATTCTTGCGTTTTAACATGGAAAGTCAGACAGTTGTAGTAGGAGGCTACAATGTCACGCACGACTGGTGGGAAGTTGTACCAGCGGAGTGCAAAGTGGAGGAGACTGTGTCGGACTGACCCAAAGGCATTCTCTAGGTCGAGCCAGCGTACATTGATTTGGCGTTCGTGCTGTCTCACATCCTTGATGGCAGCAGCCAGGAGAGAATTGTGCTCGAGGCAGCCCGAGACGCCACGCATGAAGCCTTTTTGAACTGATACTCCAAGGTACTCATTCCGGTGCATGAATTCGCTCATCCTCGTGTGGACTATGCTAAAAAAGATTTTGGCCACAGTGTCTGTGAGAGCAATGGGCCGAGCGTCCTTTGGTCCGGTGCAAACTGGGACCTTCGGAATTAAGATGACTGTCGCTCGGCCAAAATTCTGTGGGACTACACTGCTATTCCATATATTTCGGAAGATGGATCCTAAATATTGCAGAAGGCAGGGGCATTTTTTGTATACTAAATAGGGAATACCATCGGGACCCGGAGTAGAGCCCGACGGCTTCCTCTTTACTTGATTAAGAATCTCATCTAGAGATGGAGGTTGAGAAGCAAAAGCTACCGTAGGCAGGGGCGGAGGTGTAATGCCCGGCGGAGGGCTGTAATTATGGAGCCGCATTGGGTCCTCATACGTGGTCGAAAAGTATTCCGTGGCCATTTCTTCCGGGATTTGGATTTTTCCCTTGGCGGGTTTATGTTTGTTATATTTTGATTAAGTAAATATGTTTTTTGTACTGTCTGTTTCCTGAATAAAATAAAAAAATAAACGTTAATTTCTGTAATTTCATTGAAATCCGTAATCGGTTTTATTTCTAAGTAATCTATAGTTTCCTAATGTAATTTACTGTGTAATTATTACTGTGTGGTTTCTAAATAAAGAACAAAGAATAAAGAAAGAATAAAGTTTGAAATTGGCTATGACAGATACCTTAAAGATTTAGACTGTTTTGAACACATTGTAAGTAATTCTTGTCCGAGCTTGAACCAGTCATCTATTTAATTTAGAGCTAGCTCGATGTTTCCCAGTCGTTGTATATATCCCTTTTACCCTCAAATTTAACAAAATTGGCAGCGGATAATGGAACCCTCGTCACAATTCCGATATTACGATTACCATAAATGATATCTATTCAATTCATTCTGACAAATAATATTAAAGAAGCCCTTTCTCGCGTTTCTCAAAATATTTTATTTCACTGGCGGCACTCAGCGAGAAACCTATGATATATTTTCTCGATGTCTGCGTGTGACGGCCGACTTCGTGGGGTTCGGAATGCCACACATATTTTTTCGAATTCCTTCATCATTATTTGTTATAATGGCATTTTAGGCTTGTATATACTCGCTATAAGATACAGACTACGCATTATTATCTCTTTCGTAGTCGAAATATATAAAACATTGCTTTCATATTTCACTGTCCAATTCCATGATGCCATTTGAACTAAATGATGGCTAAAAGGCAGACTTTCCAAAAACTAAATCAAAACTGGATGGCGACCTTTGAAAGAGAGAAGGAATGAGAGGCTAGCCAGCAATAAATGTTAATATTCATCGAATGCTATTATAACGATTTTATTAGCTTGACCTTTATTTACGGAATGGAATCTTTCAAGTGAATTTTCACTAACTTTCTGATGTCTGAATAATTTGAAATTTTGCACATGTATTAAGGACCGGTGACAATGCAATAATTTCATAATGTTGACCGAATATGCTAACCAGAAGCATCAGGATAAGCTTGACCTCTATGTATGTATGTAACGGAATCTTTCAAGTTAATTTTCATTAACTTCCTAAAGTCTGAATAATTTGGAACTTTGCACATGCATTAAGATGACAATGCAATAATTTGTCAACTTTGATTAAATGTCCTGACCAGAAGCATCAGGATAAAAAGAAATATAATGAATGATATTACAGGTTAGACATATAACCGGCCAAATAATGACAGTAAAAATTGTCCTACTTTATAAATAAAATTATAATTAAAAAAAACTAAAAACGACTAGAAAGAAAAAAGAAAATTATAGTTTAAAAAACTAAAAAATCACGATTAAATATCAATGTCAACTAAAATGGAAATGATTTTTTTATCAATCCTTTTATTCTTAATTTAAGCTTAATAAAAATCATTAAACTATATTGAATAAGGGTACAATATACCAAACAATATATCAAACAATATATATATATATATATATATATATATATATATATATATATATATATATATATATATATATATATATATATATATATATATATATATATATATATATATATATATATATATATATATATATATATATATATATATATATATATATATATATATATATATATATATATATATATATATATATATATATATATATATATATATATATATATATATATATATATATATATATATATATATATATATATATATATATATATATATATATATATATATATATATATATATATATATATATATATATATATATATATCTTTATATATTATTTTTTTAAATTTTTAGTTCATATTGCTATTAATGCATGATTTTTGTTTTTTTTTAATTATAATGTTATCTTTCATTGATTCTCTGATTCCACTCACTCAGTGGACGAGGTAGAAGAGGTGGAAGGGCAAGAACATTTTGTATGTGGGACAGAACAGTTTTTTTTTGAAAATTGGAAATTATTTTTATATGCACCAATATTAATTAACTGACTCCTGTAAAAACGCTAAGGTGTTCTTTTTGTTTATTCACAAAATTCTGTAACACGGTTTATTCCTGTTTTGGCCCCTTTTCTGAAGTACAACGCCTTGCAATACGCCATCACGTTATGCAGAAACGCTGAATAAAGCTACCGCGGACACTGAGAGAGTCGAGTAACGAGGAGAAGCTACAAACCCTAGGACTCACAACATTGGATGAACGCATAGATCGAAGGGACTTGATAGAAACCTTCAATATAATCCGAAATGGTATAGCTGTGCTGATATTGAATTAATTCAAAACGCAGCGGCTTTGACACCGCTTAGGTTAATCGCTGAGTTCTAGGGTTTCATTAAATTGAAGAGAAAAGGGTTCCACTGCTCATTTTGATTGGGAACAGCTAGTATAATGTACATGATTACCTATATAATCCACATAAGAAACTACTGAATGGATAATTATATTGTAGAAAAAAATACTACTGCTAAACTAGATCAGGATTTATTATTAATGATATTTTAAGTTCCATATGTTTTACTGAAAATAGTGTCCATGTATCCTCACTCTCCCCTACCATGAGTTTACAACTATGGTTACTCACAAATTCATTATAGGTACATCAAATTTAAAATTTTCGTCGTTAATATGAATAACATGATTTTAGTAATTAACTGTGGTTTTATAACAATTAATACTTATATTTCATGTTAATTCATTATAAACTTCATTTATCTGGGCTTGACTTTATTCGGCCCTATCGGGGACATTTCTAAACAATAATAAATGTATTAATAAGAGATTAATCAAATAATTCGTTAGTGCGATTTTAAATAAAGTTGTCGAGGTGAGTTAAAGAGGCGCCGTATTTCGATTTTTTTAAATGGATATTTCTGAACTGGCGAGAAATTGGTTAAATCGTTGAAAATACATATGAGCAAACAATTGTTTTGTTCCTTTATTGACTAGAATATACACTTTATTTTATAAGATTTGTACAAAAATAATTTACTATTTATATAGTATTTTATTCGGGGATTATTACACTAAAATGACTCCAGCGTGGCAAATATTGTCCGATTTTGCGGGCATAATTGGAATTTTCCTTAATTTATTTTGAAAAAACAACCAGCGAAGAATATATATCCAAGATAAAAAAATACTAAATTTGTTAAATTCACATGGTGAAAGGAATATTCAAAATTTACCATTTTTGCAAATGTAATTTCATTACATTATAATCAAGGAATATGAAAGACCTGACAGGTGTTTTTTTTTTCCTAATTACTATGATCTATCACGAAGTTATTCTACATATTAAATCCACCAATACGCCTCTAGCAATCGGCATATCATTATGTGGATCCACATCTACTTATATGTACACATGGAGTCGACTGCATAGTTAACCTTTTTTGGACCACTTCAGAATAGAGATATTGATACATATGTATATAATGGACTCGATTGCGTTGCTTCGTGGACTAAAATCGAATATTAGTTCGTGTGAAAGAAACAGGGCAATACGCTAGAGTGGAATGTGAAATGAACGGTTGTCACTTTTTCGCATCAAAACTACCCACCAAAGATAACGCATCTGAATCTAACACCGCACGAAATGTGTTCAAATTTATTTGGACGTATATAAGTTCCAGAGGTACTTTTTATCGACGATCGTACGTTTCATATTCCGCTCTAACGTATTGCTCTATCTCGTTCGCTTGAACTAATTACAGTTTTAGTTCACAAAGAAACGCAATCGGGCCCATTATACATGTATAATTATTTGTATTCTGAAGTGGTCCAAAAAATGCTAACTATATAGTCGACTCCCTATCTATATACATGTGTACATATAAGTAGATGTGGTTCCACATATCCAAGTTCGGTTGAACTAATTTCAGTTTTAGTTCACAAAGAAGCGCAATCAGGCCCAATGTATATACTGAAACGGGATAGCAGATAGTTAATGGGTGGTAATGTAATTGCACCACCATTATTTACAAGCGTATAAAATAATGTTCATTTTAAAAATCATTTTCGGTCTCCTTAAACTTGTGATTTTGTTATTTTGTTATTTTAAAATTTTTGTTTTTTTGTGTTCTTTGTTTTTAAAATTTGTTTCGTTTAATATATTTTCTGCTGCTCCAAATATAGAGATTTGCACAAAGAAGATGTAAGGTAAGGGAGAGGATATACATATACATTTACTCTGCCCTGAGCGACGATGAGCATTAGATTTTAAACTAGGCGGCACTGAATATGCTGGGCATGAATAGCGCAGAAGTGTCAGTATTCACGCATTTTGATACATATGCATCTTCTAGAAGGTATAGAAGATAATTACTTCGATAATATAAGTCGAAGATATGTAACGTAAAATAGAGTATATTTTAATTTGATTACTATGACATGCTGGAATGATTATATAAAATACTACCCGTGTCCACTTCGTTGGGCGGCAAAACTTTTTACCTGTGATGAAATTATGAGTGTGGTTCAGTTAGTACTGAGTGCTATGATTTATTTCCTGACTGCCAATAGAAGGGTTATATTTTTACTGCATATGTATGTATGTATTTGCATGCCAATTTGATTATAATACCGTTATTTGTGAGTGTCTTCTTGTGAGTGTCTCATTTGTGAGCGTATTATCTCTTTAACTATTTATGCAGTAAAAGGGAAATTATATGCAGTAAAAGGGAAAAGTCTTTTGTTTTAAACACTTGAGACGATAAATTTACTTATTTTGATAAGAATTCATAATTGTTGATAATATGACCAATAAACATGACCTAACGATTTAAATTATTTTTTTAATATAAAATTCTACTTTTTGTGACTTAAATATAAAAGTTAGACATATGCTGGTTCATAGGTTGATTCCTCACGTGTGGGAATAAAAAACGAAAGCCCGATGGAAGAAGACCAAATGTAATTGGTGCACCGCTCATTACTGACTCTGATTAAAAACATCACTGTCAGAGGCACGGGCCCAAAATTTCTGGGTTTCACTCACAGGCCTGGCTGGGTCCTGATCACATGTGAAAATCAGAAGAGCCAGGATTGGCTTGTGGGAGTAATCCCAAACCTCAAACCATGGCCCGAGGCAAAGCTATCTATCATGACGGAAAGCGAAAAGCCCAAGCCACTAGTTTGCACAACGTTCTTCCCCAGCAGCGAGGCGGCGAACATAAAGGACGCCCTAAGTCTGCTGACAAACCAGAACGAAGGCATATTTCCAGAATACTGGAAAATACTTAACAGCAGGGAGGAAAATAATGGACACCACGTGACCTTCTCAATTGACGAGCCCTCTTTGGAGACCCTTCGGAAAACCGACTACAGGGCCACCCTTGGTTTTGGAAAGATTTCTTTGAAAATCAGGGGTGAGCCCACGAATCCCCCAGGAAACAGGGCTATCCCGTCCTACTCCAACAAAGGCAGACAAACGCCTGCTCCCATACAGCGAAAGAAAGAGCCGGCAAATCGGCCTTCTCCTGATGACGAGAGTACAGGAGCGCCTAAAAAGGGGGGAAAACCCGGGACTGAGCAAGGCACATCCCAATCCAAACATGGACGGTCTCGTCCTCCATTGGAGAGGGAAAGGCCTGCGACAAAGTCCACAAGCCCTATGGATCACTGATGGCGAATATAGGCAACTCTACGAGGATTCTCCAGATCAACCTCCACCACGCCATTGCCGCCAGCGCAGTGACGGAGTGTTGCTTCACCAAAGGAGAAATCGATATCGCCCTCGTACAAGAACCCTGGGTAAATAACTTAACTATCTAGGGCTTAAACGCTGCGGGTAAAATCCTCTCTTACCCAGGAGGGAAAAAAACCAGAGCATGCATAGTGTTCAAGAAAAACATTAACTTCCTGCCTGTTACAGAGCTACATATGTACTAATGACCTGTCAGCAGCGTATATAAATAGACGGCCTGTGAGGCCCTATCGCTAAATAGGAACAATCTAGGCATACTGGTAAGGGCGCTGACGGGGCATTGTGGCCTGAACAAACACATGTTCAACCTCAAGCTCAAAGACACAAAAATGTGCAGGTTCTGCCAAGGGGCAGAGGAAACTCCCCAGCACCTCATGTGCGAGTGTGGCCCGGTGATGCGTAAAAGATACACCCACCTGGGTGGTCACTACCTCCAACCAGAGGAGGTAAAACAATCTGGCGCCAAAAGCCTGCTGCGGTTCTTAAATGACGCGAGGCTTAGCGCAGAACTATAGTAGGTGGCGAGCACAATAGATCAGCAATGGTCGCAGTGTTACAAGGCTCATAAAGACCTTAGAAAAGCCCCACTCAACAAATAAAAAAAAAAAAATAAAATAGACATATGCTGTCGCTGACTTTTTTGTAGTCATTATCAAGCTCTACAACTTTTCTCTAAAACTCAATCATATATCTCTCATCGTTAAGGCAGTGTTCGTAAGAAACGTTTTCATTCGGCCGTTTTTTCTCCGACTTACTTTGCAAATCCGACTATTACGAAAAAGTCTTCTCATTTTTCGGATTAATATATAACCTTCGACACTCACAAATAACGTAACTTATTATTAGTAAAAGAATTCTAAAAATCGGTTCAGTAGATCCAGAGATTACTTCCTACAATCTAACAAACTTTACCTCTTTATAATATTAGTATAGATTATTAATAATTATAATATTAATTAATTAATATAATTATTAAATATTTTATGGTTAATTAACAATATTTTGTATATGTATATTTTTCGTATATTAACTGGATTGATTTACAATAACTATATGTACATACTTCCTTCTATATAATTATGCTAATGCTAATATGCTCTAATAGATTTTAACGTTTGACCGTTTAATATTTATATTATATTTTGCTTTAATGAGCTTGCCTGGTTAAATCAACATTTAAGTTGCTTAGTTGTTTAAGTTGTAACATTTTCTTAAGAAAATATTTGCTGATCGAATAAGCTAATTTTCCTGAAAAGTTATTAATTAGTTTACGAAATAACGAATATCGCTCGTTTTAAATTTCGATAATTAAAAGTACAAGGAAATATATACAAATAATAAAAAACACGGAGTAGTTACAGAAAGTGAACTATTGTAATAATAATAATTTTTTTTACGGTTTTTTAATAAAATATTTGTGGTTTATAAATTTAACCATATAAATAGATCCATATTTCCGGAATGTACTCAATCAGATTTTATTCGACACTTAAGACCATATATTTATAATATTTAATTGATATTTTGACATATGGGCATTTAGACAAAAACTTAATTAATATTTAGACACTTGGGAGAACATAAGATTCTAAAAATACCACACATTTCTAAATCGGTTCAAGCGTTTAAAAGTTATGGTGGAATAAAGAAACGGAAAACATATATAGATGAACCCTGAACACATTACTCCTTTTTTGTTTATCAGTTGTGTAAAAAGAACGTAAAAAACGGTCTTACCGAAGCCACTTGTACTTTGTAAATGTGTCATGGGCAATAAAGCGATTAATAAACCGGACGGAAAAGTGGATAGCACTTTGTCCATCATTACTCATTTCCGTTTTACCCACAACAAACTCCGTGACATAATAAATTTTGGCTAGTGTCATTCCCCCCTAGGTATGCGGAATGTTCACGAAATTCACCGCAATTTACCTCGCACGAGGTTTATATAGAAGCAGACTAAAGTCATTTGGGGCCAAGGGCGGTAGGGAAAGATGACATTTCTCTAAGTTGAGTATTTTTTTCCAGAAAAATACAGTTGTGGCCAACTAGCGGCCGCCCGTGTAAGCTAAAGAGTAAGTTATCAGCCTTTTGTCGGTTGCGCGATGTATGACAAAAGGTCTTTTGATGTTGTGTTTTAGTTTTTAAAGTCCGGGGATAAAACCTCAAAGTAGGCTAATAATATTCCTAACGTTGATATCTTTCAGGTATCATTTTTTTGGGGAGGCCGGGGCTGGTAGACGCAATTTTATTTTCGTTTTTTTTTAATTTTTATGTCAAAGTTTGGGACAAAAATAAGATATATACACTATACAGTAATATTTATTGATCCAGCTTAATATCTAATAATCATATGTCAATACAATCGTTGTAAATTCAGTTGTTAATCACGTTTTGTAAACCATGACGAGTTAGTCAACTAACCCAGTGACAGGGGTTGTTTGAAGCAGCTTATGGCGTAGGTAGTCATAAAAGTATTCAAGTTCCAACAACGTGTACATTAAATGGACAAAAAAACAGGTAAAATATCCAACTAAGAAACTAATAATGCGAACCTAAGAGTCATCTGTAGTCTAGATTAATTTCTAGTGGCATAGACTACAACACAATAGAAACCTCCTTAATTTCGGTCGGTTCATTTAGATCAGGTGATGTTCAAATTTACAATAAAAATACGTGTGGCACTCGGGGACTGCCGCGGTAAAGCTATTGCATAGCATTTTTAACAACTTAGGTAGGTATGCAATTATAATTATTTATTTATTTTATTTATTTTATTTTTTCTGTTATCAGATAACTGCGCTCTATCGGAAAACGTTGAAATTATTCCGAATCATTTGCGGCTGCGGTAGCAAATAATTCGGAATTATTTATACGTCTTTCGACAGAGCGCCGCGCACGAAGTTTTTATTCGATAAAGCAAAAAAAAACGGATTATTAAAAAAGAATCGTAGATAGAAAGATAGATAATTAAATTATCTTTAAAATGGTGCAGGTTTCATAATAAAACGCCAGATAGTATTTGCGTAGTAGTCGTTTTTGTGTTCGGTTAGACCTAATTTCACAAATTAATTACACTATGTAATATAAACAAAATCTAAAATATTCAAGCTAAGAATATTAGGAAAATGTTCTTGTTTAACATATATTTTTTTATCAGTTTAAAATCATTAATATTCGTTAAGAAATTTCTTCATTCGGTCGCCGCGCTGGCCTAGGCCCGCGATAAAAGCTATTACAGGTCGTGAAAACATAAAATTGTAGATATCGTCGCTGGGCCACAATCGCAATCCAAGCCATCACATTAGCCAATAGAGCAGCGGCAAATGGCGCGATATGGACCAGGTACATTGTTATATACATGTATATATATATATATATATATATATATATATATATATATATATATATATATATATATATATATATATATATATATATATATATATATATATATATATATATATATATATATATATATATATATATATATATATATATATATATATATATATATATATATATATATATATATATATATATATATATATATAGTAGTAGTATATTTTTATTAGACTGCCATGGTAAAAGTAAGTGAAAAATATAATTAATCGCACGGCAAACCGTGCAATGAATTAGATTGTGCTAGTATAAAATCGTATTCTACCGACATTATTCTCCTGAAAAGCCGGGCTTCTTTCAAATAATCTTTTAAAGTCCGGACACGATTAAACGACGTAGTCTCGTTACTATCTGCTGACTATTATCCATTTTTTAAATCTTCTAGCGAACCCTAATGTTTTAATGGTTTGTCTGTCACAACCGAGATATGCTAGTTGTAAGAAAGTTTGGTATTTGGAAATAGTTAATAAAGTCAGGATAATTCATTTAGATGTAAAGTTTTAATGCTAATATCGAAGGCAATTTCATTACAATATTAACCCTTTCAAATCCTGCATATTCCTATTCGATCCAATGTGTGACTTTGACAAACTTCCGCCATTACCGAGAACGAGCGCTGGCGCTCAAAGCAAATGCAGTTTCAGTGGAAATCAAATCCAACTAACAAACCGTAACTGTACGTTACCGCTTTTTGTAGAAAACTCGTAGATAGGGAAAGTATGCTAATTGATTTCGATTTGGTATTAATATATAAAAATAAATGGTTGGACGCTACTCAAACGAATGATCGTTATATACGAGGTGTGGCAATTAAATTGCGAGAATTTAGTTGCTGCGTGCGAACCGGCGACACTGCATGACTAGCCCGCATGCGCCTGGTTAGATGGGTCCTTCCACTCAGTCGCAGTGAAGATTTCATGGTAATCGCACGTCTAATTCGTTTTTACGAGTGTTCTTCGGAGACGAGTTTTTTAACTCGGTCGCAGAAATGACTGACTCAGTTTTTAAGCAACGTGCTGTGATCAAGTTTTTTGTCATAACTGGTGAAAAAACTGCAACAATCTTACGAAAATTACGGCAGGTGCATGCAGATGAGTGTCTGTCACAATCATGTGTGTTTGAATGGGCAAAGTGATTCAAAATGGCCGTGAATCGTTGGATGACGATCCGCGGTCAGGAGCGCCAATTCTCACACTCACAGACGCAAATGTCGACCGTTTTCGAGAGCTAGTCCTATCTGACCGTAGCCTAACATTTCGTGGGTTATTATAAGAGTTAAATATAAATATAGAATCAATTGGGAAGATGTTAAAGGAAAATTTGAATATGCGAAAGCTCTGTGCGAAGATGGTGCCCAAAATTCTCACAATCCCGTACGACTATATCTCGTACGGCTATAAACGCCTTGAAAAAAATACACAATTTTCCCGGAACAACCGCTAGCTGCATTCTATCGATATATAGACTATATTTTAACTGCAAATAAAAATGCAATTGTCAAATGCAAATAAAAAGCACTAACTTTGAACACACGTACCTATTGAGAATCAGAATACAATATTTTTCTTACACTTTTTTACGAATGAATTCTGACTCGAAATTAACTATGCCTGTTAGCTGGCTGACTCCTTGTTCCAACCTCCAGATGCGATGCAAATAATAATTACTGTCTGGTACATATACATATTACAACTTTGTAATATAATTATAAAGTAGGTATGTGTAAAATGTTACTTTGGATATCACGATTAGAAACCTCAAATACCGTAGGACATAATACCTACATAAGTCAAAATGACTCCCTTGAATATATAAGGTTAAATTTAAAATAATAATCCTTGTAATAGAATTAAAATATTTTATTTTAATCCTCCTCTTCGAGTATTAATATGGAATATATGAACATTATTGACAAATGACAACAAATTTTTACTTTAAGGACACTGTTTCGAGGGACCAATGGGGTTCCGGCAATATTGTTCTTAAAATTTCCCTAACACAAAATATATAATTCTTCTCTATAATTCTTGAAAAAAGGCAAACTTATAAAGAGTGGCTTCATGATCACTGATAGTCTCACTCTAGATCATATTTGCAATAAAAAAAGTTGTTAAATTGACAATAAGAAAAAGGTGGTAAAAAGTTATCTTTATCACAATCTTTAACCATAAAGTTAATGTTGGCGATTTATTTTTTGAACATGCGGTTTTCTATCTAAACAAAATTTTAAGTAAAAATGATAGAAACATTATTGGGTATCAGAAAAAGTCTACTTAATCCAAACGAAAATAAACTCAAAATGTAGTCAAAATAGAGTCAAAATGACTCCGTAGGGAATTAGAGTATTAGCAGGCGTTCTTTGTATACCCCATACGTTTTACACTTCCCACATATGAACAATGCATCGTCTTTTATTATGGCGATTCCGGTATGACTATATCCAGATGAACAGGAAAGATCCCACCAAGTGTCCCTCTCATCTTTTCCCCCTCTTTTGTGAATCTCTCTTATATTTTATATCTGCCCTAGAATCGTTATATACCCTGTACAGTATGTTCTTTCCCAACACTATTAAAGTATGTCGGCATAAACTATGTTAAAGCCTATTTACTCAAGATTTATTTTCTTTCAATTTACATTTACAAAGTTTTGAAGTGTATTTTGGAAAAAGAAAGTCTAATTAGTTTTATTTTCCTGCCACGTTATTTTTCAGCGTAAATTTGTCAAACAGCTATGACTATAAAAGTCAATGTCTGCTCTACTTTAATGTGTCAGAAAAAACAATTCATTAAACGTATTAAATTAGTTAAAAAAAATAACTTGCAAGACTAAAAATTAGGTTTATTTTATTTTTTTGCTGTAACTTCTAAAGTCAACAATATTTTTAAAACACTAAATGTAATATAAATGTAGAATAAATGTAATATAAAATACTAAAATGTAGTGTTAATATACTTAATGTAATGCAATTTTGTTTTTGAAATTACACGACAGTTTCTCTACAACTAATTAGAACATGTCAAAGTTTCACCTCTTGAAATTAATTTGTTGTATTCGTTTACTGAACTTTAACCATTTCATATTACCGAAAAAGACGCGGAGCGCCTGTCTCATTGGTTAGTGACCAGGAAACTTTCAGGAAAGTTATGCAGTAAATATAAAAAAAGTAAGGGTTTGACATGTTCTAATTAGTTGTTAGAAAAATGTCGTATAACGCAACGAAGTATTAAAAAAAATACTGTTGTCGCCCTACTTGAAAATTTAGAGTAAAGAAAAAACTGTTTTTTTTAATTTTCAGATTTATTGTGTTTTTTGTCGAAATTCAATGAATCGATTCAGATTTTTGTCTTTATATCCATAATAGATTGGTATATAATCAATATAAATAAAGTGTCTGCGCCAGTAAAAACTAAAAAGACTTATAGGGTTTGGAAAATACTTTTCAAATCCCTATAAATCTGAAACGAAGCAAAATCAACAAACAATTAGTACAATACAATACAATACAATTTAGTTCTACTCCAGTAGGTAGGCATTTTTACACTTAGATGCATCATTGGGTCTAACTTTCTCAGTAATTTACTCGTAATTAATTAATGAAAATAAATTACAGACATAGTTGTTACTATATAAATTAATTTAAGTCATTTGTAATCGGTAAGTCCTTGAATATTAAAAAATAATGTAATAATGAACAACTGCCGGTCAAATAAAGGGCACATCGTCAATATCCATAATTATCAAAGTAATAATGTGATAGTCATCAAAGTAGGTTTATTGTCGATTTTTTTTGAAGTAGTTTATTCCGACCTAATTTGATCATGATTGGAAAGAGCAGACTGTATATACATATTCCGAAAGTTACAAGTATGTACATGTAATTTGATTCGCCGAAAGCTAATTTTTGGTATGGCTTTTTAATTCGAAATAAATATCGCACCTTCGACCAAATACAGTGATAAATGAAAAAAAACGAGTTATGGTCTTTCTTTATAAAAAACATCGCCATTTCTCAATTTACACCCCCAAAAAGAGATATACCTGTTAGTTCACTTATTCGTCATTGGTACTAGTGAATTAAAAAAATTAACACTCTTTTTGGGAGTGTAAAATGACAAATGGCGATATTTTTTAAAAAAGATACATCAAATTATTACTGTGTTTGATCGGAGGTGCGATATGTTCTAATACTATAGGCAGAGAGGAATTTTAAATGCGCATAAAATATAAGAGGTAATTTGGTTAAATAAAAAAAAACAGTTTTTTTTTTAATAATTAAAAAATACCTGTAATAACTTATAATTATTTTTAATAAATTATTATCTTATTTATTAAATAAATATTTTTAATTAATAAGATATTAATTTTGTATCTTTTAAAAGTGCAGTAGATTATGGACTTGCACCACTATTTTGAATCTTTTTTTTTTCAATAAAAAAAAATATTTTCTAGATCTATTTAATCAGTAGTCATTCCATAAAATTGACTACGCATATCAAAGTCCTCTACTTATAATAAACGTATCTTCATTTATAACGTGTGTAAATTCTTTTTTACATATATACTGCTATCCATTGTATTTATTTGTTGCTGTATTTTAATATGAATCTTTCACACTACCTAGTTTATTTGTGTGTACATAAGCCTATCTTCTTTTTCCTTCGAAGTAACTACGTAGTAAGTAGTCTTCCGTCTGTACCATTACGCTTCCCAAGTATGCTCCGTCAAAATTCAGGCAAACATCCTCCCACCCGAGTAAATAGTTATCTGCGGGAAATGAAACCGTCGCGCGTTGTCACGAAAATAAAATGAAACTTGAATATAGAGTACAGTTCAGTATATAATACAGCTCTAAATAAAAAGTCAAACTAATCATATAAATAAATATTTTTTTATAAATTTAATTTTTAACTCAATTCCTACAAATATTCACAGAACAAAAAAAAAGTATCTTTTCAAAATCAAAATTTCTTTCTAAAACTTACTATTTGTCGTAATTACATTACGTTTATATGTTGCATGTTTATTAATATTAATACATTTTATTTATTTAAAATCAACCGTCTAAGAAAACCAGATGCCACTTGTTTGTACTATCAAGATTAAGTATATTTTTTCAAGTCCATTGCAAGAATAAGTGAAAAAGATAAAGTAAGAAAAGGGGTAGAAAATTAGGTAAGTCAGGGAAAATATTTATTTTTCGAAGAATTATATAATATTATATAGCGAAATTAATCTTATAAAAATAAGCTATGTTAACACCACGCATTATTATCATTCAAGTAGTCGCTGATCTTATAGATTTTTTTAAGTAGATCTTTATTACGATACTAAACTTGTTTTACCAATTCTTAAACTTCCCGTGCATTTCTGTTGTAGAAATGTATACATTTTAACATTAAAGAATTTCTGACCTTTTATAACCGGAATTTAGGAACTAAAAGCCTATTTTTATTTCTGGTATTTAGTTTATGGCGTGCACTGACGACATTAATATGTTAAGAGAGAGAGTCCTGAGCGAAAGCTTCAACGACCACTTAGTAGCCCAAAAGTCGTTATATGTGCTGCATTGCCCGGTAAAGGCATCATTGGTCACTATTTCCACGAAGAACGACGTGTTCGAGCACTCACTGTAGTGACCGTTACTGCGAAATGTTAAGGGACTTTTTGGTCCCAAAGTTGCAAGGATTTAAAGACTTTAATTCAAGAACATGGTTTGAGCAAAATGGAGCAACTTGCCATACATCTAACATGTCAATTGAGGCTCTAATCGAATTATTCCAGGACAAGGTGATTTCCCGTAGAGGCGCCATTAACTAGCCTCCCAAGACCCCCAATCTCAGTCCACTCGACTATTTCTTTTGGGGATACCTAAAAAGTAAGGTATACGAAAACAAACCGACGAATCTGACGCAATTGAAGCAGAATATCGTTGCAGAAATGGCGGCAGTCTCGAAAGCAATGTGCCAACGCGTTATTAACAATCTTTGTTCGAGGCTAGAGGAGTGCCAGCAGCGTGAATTTCGGCATCTAAATAACATCATCTTTTCTAAATAATTTTCCAGATCATTGTCTATAAATAAGCAATAACCAACCTATTTGATAATTTATATTTTTTGTCCTGTTCAACTTTCAAACAACCGCTACTGCTTTTGGTCACTTGTAATGTGATTAATCTAATTAACAACCTTAAGTAATAAATCGTGTATACCTTTAGTTTTTTTGAGACCTTCTTATTCTTCTAGCAAAACAATCTTTTCTTTACAAAATTTTCTTACCACCTAACACAAAGTTACTGTGTAATCTTTGATGGAATTTCTGTGTACGTATAAGTATTATTATTATTCGCCATCTCTATTTGATTGCTTTATCAGTTACCGGAACTACGACACAAAATATTCATAAAATTTTACAGTAGCAAAAGCCTCGGGGTATATTCAATATTCTACTATACGTATTTTTTAATTTTCATTTTGCACATGATGTGACAGTTCATATTCACTTCGGATTATTCAGCGGAAAAACTAATAATAGTATCAAGGGGATTATTCAAAGTTTAACCACGCTGCTGCCTTCAATATCCGGCCATGTGAGCATAAAGCCTTTGGGTGGAGAGCTGACATAACTTTATTAGGAATATTTATATATTTTTTGTGAAGTTTAAAATAATGGACAGATAAACATTATTTGCGTCGGTTAACGAAGGAAGCTCTTCAGAAGATTTCACTTTCGCGGCCCACCTACCGACGAGAAAGGAAAGTATTTTGAACGCGCTGCTGTGTGTCTGTCTGTGTGTGTATATTCCTCAAACTCCTAATCCGATTGGTCTGAAATTTGGCATGCAAATATCACTTGGTCATTGCAAGAGTTAAATATATTGTGGTTGAAATCGGTCTACCAGAGGGCGTACCTACTAGTCATACGTGAATCTATAAATATTGGACATAGAGGTTTGAAATTTGGTACACAGATGCCTTGTTGGGACGAAATCACATTTTAAAATTTTGGTAAATTGGAATACCTCTTATACAAGCTTGGCCCAACATCGCCTGCAACAGAACCTAACCCGGTTTTTCCGCCGGCCGAGAGAGGGCGCTCGTCGGTTTTATTTATGAAATTAATCAGATAAAATCAATCCTTGACTTGCCGGGAAAGTCTTGGAGTGAAACAACTGATTTTTTAACATTGTATGTTAAGAAAAGTAGGTACATCTGATTAACGTGACACTTCGTATCTAATGTAATTGTAACTTATTAACTACCTTACCTAAATCTAACTACCTCATCAATTATTCAATAATTGTCGATTTTGAAATATGTCAGGTTCTGTCTTAAGGAGGGAGTCTGGTATAGAAGACCAAAAAAAGCATGATTTTCATGATTTTTTTTGTTGACAAAGTGGAAATCTGATATTGAATTTTGATTCATCAGATTTGATGAATCAGTTTGATTAACATTTGAAAAAAATATATTTTTTTCAATACTAAAAAAACTATTTTTGAGATATTGAATTGCAAATGTTTCTACCGCTGCAGAAATGACGGTATCTGTTTGCGCCGGTAACAGCGAGCGTAATTTTATCTGAAACAAAAAAGATATTAATTTTAACTTGCATATTTTCTAGATGACTAAAAAAATAAACTAAAAGTTATGATTTGTATAATTTGTCAAGGATTTAAAGAAGTAAAATCGATAACCGCCCCAAAATTTTGTGTTTTAGTAGCATTTCTTTCAAATTTTTTTAGTTTATATACAAGAGAATTTAATAATCTTTTAATTGTTTTTGGAACAACTCGATCCCTCAAGTATTTTTTTAATCACCGGCGGTTATCAGAAAAATTTGGTTTTGAGAAAAATGCGTTTAAAGTTTTCTTTAAGGAAAAGTAGTAAGTTTGTTGTAAGTGTAAAAACACTTACAATAATCTGCAACTATCAGCAATTCCAGAGGTAAAAGATTTATGAATAGATTTCAACCTGAAGTTTAAAATTAAAAACATGTTTTTTTCAGCCGTCTAAACCAGGCTCCACCCTTAATCTAAGTGATTTTTTTGCTTAATAATAGTTTGATTAGGAAGATAAAATACAGGTCCGTTTTTATTTTCGTCTTCTCAATGCACACCATGCGGATTATTCCCAAATATAACCGTGACGATCCCACGCCGTGCTGTTTTATTACCTCCCTTAATTCGGGAAATATTGTCCTCATGAATCGTGATGTTGAAGTAGAGGCGCTCCGCTTCTTTTGTGGCCATTTCGGCCTTATCATGCGCCACCCCTACGAAAATAGAAAGCAAGGCAAAAGTCCGTGATAAAAACACCAAGGGAATGACAGTCGTGAACGGTATGCAAATGCCCAAAGAATACAATGAGAAAATTATAAGCGAGCGGACGAGGAACTTGGATCACGTATACACTTCTTCCATTTAAGCTCGACTAAAGGTAACCAATTTAATCTTTCTTTTTCTTTAGATGACTTTTCTCTTCAGACGTAAGCTATCATCATAGCTATCTCTACTTTAGATTCTGCTGCCTGGATCAAGGAATTATAGCTACTTCCAAACCACTGACTTACTACCTTCTGCTAGTAAAGTTGGCGCCTACATTGGCCTCTCTGTCTTGGTATTTTGGCCTGAATAATAATTTGCAGGAGGTTCATATACTATGCAACGGCGTACAATGTGCCTAAAGTATTGCAATTTTCGTCGTTTAATCGCCGTGAGCAGTTCCAAATCTTTCTCCACTTTTTGAGTACCGAATTCGTCAGGAACTTTTATGTCCATGAAATATTAAGCATCTTTCGGTATATCAATATTCAAATGCCTGGATCTTTTTGGAAGAGCATTTTGCCAGCGTCCTAGAGTATATTTCATATAGAAGAACTGGAAAACCATAGATAGCATTTAACCAATCTCTTTCTTAATGCGACGTTAAGGTATGAATCGTTTACATTTTGGCAAATGCGCATCTGGCTTGTTATATACTATATTTTATACATCGACTATTATTCCATTCATCATTCGTAATGCTACCGAGGTACTTGTGTTTATGGATTCGTACTGATTGTCATTTTCTTGAATATTAACGATGATATTGCATTCCTTGCTGATATCAAAAACTTTAAAAAAAAAAATCGGTTGTGTCACCCCAAGACTTTCCTGACTAGTATCCGGGGAGGTGCGAAAAAACAGCGACATTTTTTACTCTAGTACCCCAAATTTGTATGGCAGGTACCCCAAACGTTGGTCGTAAGTACCCCAAAAACTAATAGGTTCTTCCGATGGTTAACAGAAGCTTCTATGCCAAATTTTAACTTAGACAGATTAAGCGTCTGGGCGCTATCGCGGAAACAATTTTTTCGCCGGGAACCCCAAATTTGTATGGGAGGTACCACAACCGTAGGGCGTAGGGACTCCAAAAACTAATGGGTTCCTCCGACGGTTAACAGAAGCTTATATACCAAATTTCAGCTCAATCCGATTAAGCGTCTGGGCGCTATCGTGGAAGAATACATACATACACACATACAGACATACAGACATACAGACATACAGACATACATACAGACAGAGATCGGTCTGGAAATAGTCTCAATCGTCTCAGGGAGTCTCAAAATATATATTCCCATCTTCATCTCAAAATTTTTTTTTAGCGCGATCACAATACTTTCCTTTCCGATAGGTCGTCAGGAAAGTAATATATATTTAGGCCATTTTTACAGCTGGCTAATTTAATTATCCAGTTCCGGCACTAATTGCCAATAATATGTTGTCATTAGCATAGCGAAGGATATTGACGGAAGTGCCATTTACGAGAATACTGCTCGTACTCCTGTTAAGATGCCAAAGTCATTAGTATCGGTTAAATTTACTAGAAATGTGACACTTTGTCAGATTAGCAATGATGCCAAAATATCTAGGCCAACTTTCTTTAGAGTGTCTAGAAGTTATTGATGTCATAGTATATCAGGCCTTCCAATAGTCGTGTAACCGAAGTGAGTGATACGCACAAGGTTTACTATGCATTCGTCGTCTCCCACCTAACATATAAAATAATAGTTTGGGGAATGCAATCGAAGAAAATTCCACCAATGACTAATATGTCTTTATCCATTAAGTAAGTCTATAATCGGTAAGCATCTTTAGTAAAGAAACTTAGTTTGTGTAGATGGCTGGACAAGCAATATTTGCCAAACGCTCAGAATTAGATTAAGAGTGAAGAAGAGAGTAAGCAAATGTAAGCAAACACGGACTCGATTCGAGTCGAAACCACTGACGTTCGCTCAAACCTCAAAAGTTGGAGCATTTACTACAGATTCCGAAATAGTATAATAATATTTTTTTTGTAAGACTTGTCGGAAAATATTGCAATTCGCAAGGGAAAATACTAAATTTTTACAAATTCATATCTATTCATTTATTTATTTATTTATTTTATTTTCGGGAAATATACAGCGCTTCATTAATTATGACTAATTATCTTAATACAGTGTTTCGCTGGCCGATTAATTGTTTCCTACATTATTTTCTTATAAGGTAAATCAAAAGTTGCATTGTACTAAATTAAATTAATTACTATCGATTTATTGCAAGGATAGGAAAGGAGTGGGATGGGATATATGTAGGATAGGATATAGGTATTTCGCTCTGAGTGATTTGAAACAATTTGTATGTGTATATTATATACTCACTTCCTAGACGCCTAGTGAGCTAAGGACAGCCTCGCTGAATTTAGGTTGGTTCAAGTAAAAAATGTCGATATCTTCGAATATATGAGTTTTGGGCTTAACTAGTGCTCACACGAGGGTTTTCGAACGTACGAGGAGAGCGAACCCTTCGTGGCCGAACCAACAATGACAATTTCTTTACAAAATGAGGGCTATCAACTTTGTTATGTATTATTTTATGCAATAATATCATATCAGCCGCTGTGCGGCGGTCTTCCAGTGAACACATACTAAAAGAGTTCCAAGTCCCAAGTGCTCACGGTAGTCCAGGTATCTAATAAAACATCTTTGGACGCCTTCCACCCTATTTTTATACACGCCATATTGCGGATTCCAAATCAGCGATGCGAACTCTAAGGTACTCGAAAACTAAAAGACTTTTACCTCAACTTTTGCTATAGGCTAATCGTGAACTCAGCTATCACCAACTCACGGTTTATATATATATATATATATATATATATATATATATATATATATATATATATATATATATATATATATATATATATATATATATATATATATATATATATATATATATATATATATATATATATATATATATATATATATATATATATATATATATATATATATATATATATATATATATATATATATATATATATATATATATATATATATATATATATATATATATATATATATATATATATATATATATATATATATATATATATATATATATATATATATATATATATATATATATATATATATATATATATATATACATATATATCGACCGTAGCAATTAACATAGTCGTATGTGAAAAATCGCTACTTTAGGATATGGCCGTTCAAAGTTTCAAATAGTATAAAATGAACAATAGCTATTGTACCTTAACCAAATTTGGTATGACATATTACAATATTAATTAGCTTACCTAGTAGTATATGCAAGTTTATCAAAAATGTATCGGAAATATGAGAAACTGCACATGCAACATTGTTAACCGATAAATTATCCAACTATTTTGTAGGAAATGGCAGATCCGACATTATTAATTGAACTACAATTTCTGAATTTGGTCGGATATGGCACAACCCGCAGTATTACCTGGACTTTGAAATCTCATTTATGTTGGATGTACCACTGAATGTCTGCAACTAAATTATAACAATAAAAATAACAGTCTTAGTAAGTTACATTTGAGACCAGCCTCATTTTACTTAACATAATTTCGAAGTATCGTTACTTTGAATTCAGTTCTGACGTTCCAAGTATGGTGAAAATGAAAGAGTACATAGAAGAAAGATAAACATTAGAAATCATCTGCTCCTTCCTGGTACTCTAATCACTAATGTACATCGAGAAGTTGTCCATACAGGAAAAGAAGATGCAAGACCTGAAAAATCTATCCCGGTACATGCCCGACCAGTACCTAACTTTCTAGCCAGAAATTTTTGCTTGGCCTACATTATAATTGAGAGAGTAGAGATGGAACAATGTTTTGATTTTAGAAATACATGTGTTTGAATTGAAATATTGGTTTTATTATTAGTGTAATCAACATTATTAGCTACATCTACACACGTTTTTTTTTAAATTCAGAAAGGGCACATTTTTTTAAACTGATTATCAATTATCATTTTATTGTGTTTGTTTTATTATTCAATAAAATAAATAAATGATGAGCTTCATGAATTTTTGCAGCATTGTAGGATATAATCAGTTTTTTGGCTCTCCTGTAAAGTTTAAAAAAGCAAAAATTGCCCTTTCTGCATTTAGCGGTTCAGTTTTACCTTAATATAATTATTACCGTTAATAAAGCACTGTTATAAAATTAGATTGAACCTAATCAGTTTTAACTTAATCGTCTTCTGAATAATTTTCTTCACGAGTAGAAGCGTTGGTGTGAGGTAGGTTTAAATAAAAGTCATGGTAGCGCTCAGGAACGATTCCCCCTCTGCATAGATCTGTAATAACCTTATATTTTTCTTTACTGATGGGCAAAGGTCCTTCATACGCCTGATTCAGTTCAAGATTATTTTCCAGCCTTTTCTTGTTTCGGGTGCCAGATCGCAACACAACGATTGTCTTTGGTTCTTCATCAAAATCGTACTTATACTCTATTCTATCGTTCTGTTCTGCACTTATTTTCACCTCTATTATGGATTTCCAAGACACCTTCTCGTTTCTGGTATTCTTTGTCCAATTCTTGTTTACTAGCAAGGCTTTAAAATCGAAAATGTCTTCTTGTCTTATTTCTTTCACTACGTAAGGATCACCTTCAGACTTAGCCCAACGGACTAAGCAATACCATTCTTCTGGAACCCAAATCGTTTTGTATTTGCTATACCGTTCTACTGTCGCGTGCACACTGTCTCCCTCGTTTTGTGTATGACCTTTTTCTAGAAAACGATGGGTGACAGTTACT
Source organism: Micropterix aruncella (assembly GCA_944548615.1). Lineage (NCBI taxonomy): Eukaryota > Metazoa > Arthropoda > Insecta > Lepidoptera > Micropterigidae > Micropterix > Micropterix aruncella. The sequence continues at coordinate 22,438,968 of OX155955.1, read as the reverse complement.
CCGAGCTTTTTTGCTACGAACATGTAGAGCGAAAACACGATCCGGTTCCTATTTTGGCCTGCGCAGTTATCAGACCAAAAACGAAATTCCTTGACGCCTCGTTCAGCATGGAATTTGATGAAGTTGAGTAGACAACTAGATACTTCGATAGAGCCGCGCCGAGCGATTGCTTCATGCCATAGGTAGCAGGTGCCTATCTTGGATACTAAATCATAGACCGTGAAATTTAATGTAGCGAACCGCCTCTTGTAGTAGAGTACGCTGATTTCTCCGTAAGGGGTCACTAAAACTTTCTGAAAATCAAAGGTAGCAGTGACCAAGTCATCTTTGTGGACTTCAGCCTCTTGCTTGTCGGATTTCTTTAAATCTCGTGCCCTTTTTTGCGATGTTGGTGTAAATCAAACGCAGCTTTCTCTTCGTCTGTTGCAGTCGATATTTTGTTCTCAAACACGTGGCAGACATCACATTTATCTTTTTTAGGTCTGTGAAGTGCCAGGTTGAAGTTGGCATTAACTACTTCTCTATACTGCCTTTTCGTAGTTGCTTTTGAGGAATATTTAATTTTGTTAGCATCGAACCATTCGCAGTACAGTTTATACATCCGAGATATGCTCTCAACGCCTTCAAGGTAGAGCTTGCTTGAATTCTTACGAACGTAATGAGCCTCAACTACTGGAAAACATCTTACGTGATCGCAAACACTTTTGACCATGTCATCATTATAAATGCGTCTTTCATGTTCATAACGACCCCTTTTGTCATCTTCTATCACCGTGTTCCCATCAAACTTCTTCCAGGCCGTGCTCACCACGCGTTCACTTAGAGCTATAGTGTTGAGGAACCTTGTCTTGCATACCTTCACTGGTTTCTTCTCTGCATCCGGCAAAAAGTATTGATAAGTATTCTGTCTGTCGTGCTTCGTAACTTCCGTTGTTTGGCGTCGCTTGATACTCTTCTTTGTGTTTTTAATAACAAATTCCCAGTGTTTTTTCTTCTCACCTAAAAGCCAAAAATATTTAAAGACTCGCTTTCGATCTTCATGAGAAAATTTTTTGGTACACTTCAATCGGCACTTATCGTTACAAGGATCCTTTAATTCTTTACTTTCGACAACCCTCCCCTTTTTGTTCACGAATTCTTCGCCGCTGTTTTTCTTCAGTTTTCTTTGGACCACAGGCCACCTTTCTCTATGCGCAAGGCGCTTCTTTCCCTTATCAGTCTTAAAGGCTTTTTTTCTGGAACTGGTTGTAGAAGATGGCGTATGAACATGAGTTACAGAAGAGTTCTCGGATGGTATACCCATGTTTTCATAAACCTCGTGGGTGGGAAGCGCGTGATTCATAGAAGAGATCTGGGACTGTGTTCCTATGTTTACACATCCACCATCGCTAGGAAGCCAAGAAAAGGGACTCGGGGACGGCATCGGTGTTATTACTGTGTAATCAAATTGTGTGAAATCTACGTCTTCATTGGTTTCCAGAACTTTTGGCGAGTTGTAAGTTGTTGCTAAGCTGTCAAGAGCAGAAACGCTTGGAGTTGGTGTCTTTGGTTGAGTTACTGGATTCACGTGGATGGGATTCACTATATCAGGAAAGTCTCCCACGAGGCTCTTGGCACTGTCATCAGAAATGTCTCCAATGAGATATTTCAGTTGCACAATCTCGTCTTCAAAGCCAGCAGGAAGAGGCGACGGTTCTCCTAAAATAAATGATACTATGTGAGCAAACAAAGCAAGCAAGCCAAACCAAGTAAATGCAGTTAGAAAGATAACTTATTGAAAAAAAACTAATTGATTCCTCTTTTATATCACATAAGACAAAAATAAAACTTTCAACAAACAACAATGTCATTCATACCATATCCAATAGTAGCTTGTTCATTAAGCGAACAATAATGTCGATGTTGTACACATCCGACACCAAGAAATGAGAAATAAACAGTTAACAAAGTCAGTAATGCCATATCCGACAAAATACAATCAAACTAACAGCAGTCAATAATGTAGGAAGTGGTACATCCTACAATATTAGGTATCAAATGAACATGCAATAAAGTCTGTAGTACCATATCCGACAAAACAAAACTATCTCCGATCAAGCAATAATGTAGTATGTAACACATCCGACACAGTAAACGAAATAGAAAGCCATTAACATTGATGTATCTGCCATTTACGACATTATTGTCCGTTCTGAGTAGTTTTCAACATTTCTTTAAAAATATGAATTCAATAATACGCTAATAATAATCAATAATTAATTATGTTTAGGCTAGGTATTATGAAATGATAAAATAAATATTTCTTACTTACTTTGTCTCTTTTTTCTCAGATAAGTTTCCACGTCATAAGTGTCCGTTAATTCAAAATTTGGATCGTTTTGTGGCGGAATTGGTGGATTCAATAATTCTAATATCCGTCTTGACCTCGACATAACGGAAACATTGAATTTGTAATAAAATTGGCGAAAAATTTATACGTTGAAAAATAAAACGGACGCGTGCGCTCCTCCCTATAACTTTGTCGGAACTGGCACATCCGCGCCACCCGCTCGCGAATGTTCCCTTCCCGCGCCCCGCAGATAACGTCTCAATGCACTATACGACAATATTAACCGTGCGCACTGAACACATACAACTTTTTCCACTTGGAAAAACAAAGATGGTTGATTTAAGGAATTTAATAATTTGCGGGGGCATTCATAATCTTATTCTAAGACTTTTAATGCAATAAAATGAAAATCGCAAAAATGTATATCCGACAATGTTAATTGCTACGGTCGATATATATATATATATATATATATATATATATATATATATATATATATATATATATATATATATATATATATATATATATATATATATATATATATATATATATATATATATATATATGTATATATATATATATATATAATATATATATATATATATATATATATATATATATATATATATATATATATATATATATATATATATATATATATATATATATATATATATATTATATATATATATATATATATATATATATATATATATATATATATATATATATATATATATATATATATATATATATATATATATATATATATATATATATATATATATATATATATATATATATATATATATATATATATATATATATATATATTATATATATATATATATATACATATATATATATATATATATATATATATATATATATATATATATATATATATATATATATATATATATATATATATATATATATATATATATATATATATATATATATATATATATATATATATATATATATATATATATATATATATATATATATATATATATATATATATATATATATATAATATTTGATTGGTTTTTTGTAAAATCTTTTTTTAAAGAATTCGTTTAAAGGATGACACTTTGATGAAGAAATAAAAATAATAAAAGCCACTTACATAGCTGGAAGGTTTTCCCGGACTGGACTGGGAAATGCTTATTGTTTTTAAACGAGATGTATTCTTGGATGAGTACCACTTTCGACGGTACACTGTAGGTTTAATGGGATCCCTTTATCGCTAGCGAACGATCACCCTTCATCCACATCTCAAAAACAAAGCGTATCCTTTTGCAAACCAAAATAAAATGTCTTTATTAAAGACAAATTTAAGCAAAAACAATGAAAAAAATCACAATCAATCGTCTCTTAAATGCGGAATGACATTTCGAAAATTCGATTTGAAATTCGAATATATCCACTCTTTAAAGGGACGATATACGATTGCTGGGCTCGCTATCAGCCAGCTATTAAATGAAAATAAAAATAAAATACTTCATTTGCTCGTTCCCATGAAATAAGATATAAATCGTAATTTCTGGTCGAGAAGTTTATACTTAAGGCTATATGATATTTACAAGAGTTCAAAACATAAGATAAAATTGTATAATATTGTTAATATTTGATTGGTTTTTTGTAAAATCTTTTTTTAAAGAATTCGTTTAAAGGATGACACTTTGATGAAGAAATAAAAATAATAAAAGCCACTTACATAGCTGGAAGGTTTTCCCGGACTGGACTGGGAAATGCTTATTGTTTAAACAAGATGTATTCTTGGATGAGTACCACTTTCGACGGTACACTGTAGGTTTAATGGGATCCCTTTATCGCTAGCGAACGATCACCCTTCATCCACATCTCAAAAACAAAGCGTATCCTTTTGCAAACCAAAATAAAATGTCTTTATTAAAGACAAATTTAAGCAAAAACAATGAAAAAAATCACAATCAATCGTCTCTTAAATGCGGAATGACATTTCGAAAATTCGATTTGAAATTCCTTTAAAGAGTGGATATATTCGAATTTCAAATCGAATTTTCGAAATGTCATTCCGCATTTAATGGCACTAATTATGCATCTTCCGCAAGTTGGCACTTTCCACCTCCCCCTATGTGTGTTTATTTTTCAAAAATTTTGTATCTAATGGATGGAAACAAATAATTCATAAATAACAATTAATATATATATATATATATATATATATATATATATATATATATATATATATATATATATATATATATATATATATATATATATATATATATATATATATATATATATATATATATATATATATATATATATATATATATATATATATATATATATATATATATATATATATATATATATATATATATATATATATATATATCAATGGCTTCCCGGATCACGCGAGGAAAGTAGAATTGTTCCTTGGATAGAACAATGGGATTTTGAAACTGCATCCAGTGGTTACTTCCGCTATCCAATATATGTTCGCAGATCGCCGATTTTTCTCGCTGAACGTTTTTAACAGCTTTGATGTGTTCTGTCAGTCGCGTGGCTATGGGCCGTTTCGTTTGTCCAACCTAGGCTAGACCGCAGCTGCATTCGACTTTCTTCTTATTTCAATGGCTTCCCGGATCATGCGACTACTTTCCTCGCATGTTCCGGGAAGCCATTGAAATAAGAAGAACTCCGAACTTCAATAGAGACGACGGCTACAAACTCTCTTCTACGTGGAACCCTCTAATTAAAATGTTCCCGCCGCCGAACGCCGAACGCAAAGACGTAAAACAGGATACAGTGAGTGTTGTGTGCAAGACGGATTTTCAAAATTCCCGCGCTCCGAGCCCGGCCCCCCACCACCGTTATAACCTACGCAGTGGCGGCAGCGGTTTGCGGCCTACCCGCAAAACAACGGACTGACAGCTCTTCAGTATACCCTAGACAACGGCGGCTGCAACGTCACCGAAACGTCAGGTCCTACAAATTTTACGCGGTAAATTCGTTTTCTATCCTATTTATAATGTCAAACAACCGCGATAGTCTTCGATTTTATATTACATTGCACAGTCGAAAGTCGTGCACATCCGTAAGTATATCTCATTCAAATATTAGCATTCCCGATCCAAGCTAGGATTTCCTTCGCTGCTTTTTAAGTAGCTTTTACTATTTTTATTTTAAATGAAAACATCATCCTTTAAACGGTTTTCTTTACAAACCTTAGCAAATATAAAAATATTATACTGTTTTCTACAATGTTTCTTTATATCTTTTTTAATAATTTACAACTTTATACAAGTTTACTCTATTTTGATAACATTATACAATCTTTAGTATAAACTTCTCTGCCAGAAATTAAGATTGAAGTTTCTTCTTTCATTTCATTGGGCATATGGAGGTTTTTTTTATTTTTATTTCGATTTAATGGCTCGTTGATAACAAACTCAGCCTAATTGTATCATATTTTATATGTTGGAAGCATTCGAAATTTGAATTATTTCGTAATGTCACCTTCATTTATAAAACGGCTTTGCCGAAGTAATCAAAGTGTTTTATTTTTGATTTTCCGCTTTAATTCGCCTCAATTGGAGGCATTTTGTGTTGCGAAAGGATTAGCTTGTTTTTTGAGATATATGGATGAATGGTGATCGTTAGTCGACTGCAAAAGGACCTTTTAAACTTACATTGCACAGTCGAAAGTCGTGCACATCCGTAAGTATATTTCATTCAAATATTAGCATTTCCCGATCCAAGCTGGGATTTCCTTCGCTGCTTTTTAAGTAGCTTTTACTATTTTTATTTTAAATGAAAACATAATTCTTTAAACGGATTTCTTTCCAAACCTTATCTCATATATATATATATATATATATATATATATATATATATATATATATATATATATATATATATATATATATATATATATATATATATATATATATATATATATATATATATATATATATATATATATATATATATATATATATATATATATATATATATATATATATATATATATATATATATATATATATATATATATATATATATATATATATATATATATATATTAATACATGTGCCTGCCATAGCCATGAAGGTAGAACAATCCATTTCTGTTCGATTTTTTTCCTCTCGCTGGATAAATATGGCAATACAAATAACACAGAACGTCTCTTTTGAAACGACAGACAATCCCGGATGTCAATAAAATGACACCTTTTCGATGTCCTGGAATTTAATAGCGCGAGTAATTCTTTATTCGCGTATTCCCAGTGAAAGGAACATTTCTTTTAAGGCGCGCTATGCGCTGCCGAGATGCTTTTACACACGTGGTGTCAGGACGTCGACATTTGTCACGTTGTTTGTTGTCACGTAGTCTACTTGTACGATAAGTTAACGTTGCGAATTTTGGAAAATGAGAAAATTACTGATATCAAGAAAATTGCTAAGAAATATCTACGCTGGTGCTGATGTATTTTGTGATTTTAAGTATAGTATCTATTTTACCCCTTCTCCTCCTAAATCTGCAAGTTTTTTAATTCTTTTGAAGAGGCCTTTAAGAGAAAAATATTTTATAATTACTTATATTGATCTTGTCTACGGTTTTGTAGATAGGAACAACTCAAGCACATTTCTATATTTGTGGGAATACACCTTGTCTTAAGCTAATATTGTATATATGAGCGATACTGTTTGTTATCCTAGCCGAGTGAAATCAAGCAGTCTATATTTCAATCAAAGTTGTCAACGCTGATAAGAGGTTTCTTCTACTAGGACCATGATATTGTTGTCGGCTTTAACTGCTTTGGCGGCAAAAGATGCGCCAGATTTTTCGCGTTATTTTGAATGAAAGAATATTCAACGGAAATGTTTACTGAATGGATAGGATTGGGTCACATTTTGAGCATTTTCACTCGAAGAAATTGTAATTCAGGATAATGGCAAATGCATATTGATGCACAGACACTCACATTTCGTTTTTTTCCACATGTCTTGTTCACTGTTTAAAGTTATTATTAGCTTTGCTCGGGGCCATTTTTCTAGGTACTTACGTAGTCTATAATGAAGTGGTGTTTTTTTACTATAAATTGTACTAAAAATGTAAGCCAATCGATTGTGCACTCTGACCAAAAGTCGGGGGAGTCTGAAAGCAGTACTGTTTCCTATAGAGCAGGGGTGGTTGCGGACCTTAAGACGACTGCTCTTGAAACGACCGTCGGTTACCCGATCCTGTGTGAACAGCCGGGCAAAGGATGCCGTGGTCCGCGATAGATTCTGTTTACACCGTTTCACCGCTTCGTAAGGGAGAGGACCGCGCAAGCGACCTCGAACTCGTAACCAGTCGAGAGACCGGAGTAATCTGGTAGCAATTGGAAGTAAGGGCGTGAGTGTAAGCCCGCTGGGTAACATACCTGGTTATCTCGCGGATAAGGCGTTGGCCTCTTACGGGCATGTGGCGGAGCTTGACGGTGGACTATTTTGCCCAAGTCTTCTGCGCTCACTTCGAACGAACAATCGTTAAAACTTCCTGAGGTGACGGGTTCGCCCGTTGTAGTTGACAACTCTATTTGTTTTCCCCTCTCCCCTTACAGGGTTGCACAGGCAAACGGGGAATTTTGGAGTAACGTCATTTGCACGAATTAACACAGGGAAAACAACTTCTATTGAGGAAAGTGCATGTATAAAGAATTCCATTTGTATTTTCATTAATTCGTGCATCAATAACAAAAACATAATTGATTGCACAATAATCTACAAGGCGATTCATATGCTCTTATTAGTTTATCCAGATATTTTATTCTTGTTTTAGGCTTACATCGCTATTGTACTGGTATCGCCAAGCGTTCGCGCTTCGGGAACTGCACTGATACAATAAGTGCTTGCCGGGTTTAGGTCTAACGCAATGTCGCTTATCGCCGTCTGGTATGATCGAACCGCCCATGTCACTACAATTTTTACGAGCAACAGCAAAACCCGACTTGCGGGCCACCAAGCCTTACCGCACTTAAAGCGCCTGTCATAAATCCTTGCGCTATCTTAGGATAAATTACGTGATGAAAAGGCGACGAGGGCCCATTTATCTTTTGCATGGGGGACGGGATCTATTTTGTTTATCGCAACCGCGACGCCTGTCTTGGGAAATCTTCACACTTTGCACACCTACTCAAAATCCTGACTTGCGTATAATTGGCGGGAGATTTGTTTCCCTGATCTATGATGCGGATAGTCAGATAATCCTCTTTTAGAAAGATATAAGGATATGCTGATCACGTCCTATACAGAGAATTATCGATGGATTTGGCAAGATTTTCACTAATAGGTCACATGTATAAGGATAACCAAAAACAATATTTTTTTCTCTTAAAATAAAAATAATAATTAAAGCAAAATATCTTCTATTTCAGTACCGCTCATTTTGAAGTATGAAAAATGGAAAGCAGTACAAACTGACCTTAATAAAATATTTATAAAAAAATAATATATAAATATTTCAATTTAAAAAAAAAACATTATTTCCTATTTACGGTTTAGCTAGCTAAAACCTGAGCAAGAATTAAAATCATGTTTAGTTTCATCTTCAAACCATCTCCAATATAACCTGTAAATATTACTTCATAGGGTATCCCTGTGGCTTTCCATGACTAAACATATATTAAAATTTATCTGTAGTATTATCTGTACCCAAAAATTATATTTTTATTAAATTTTATTTTACTTTCAAATTTTTAAATGACTTGTTTAAAGTGTTTTTATTTACCTTAATGTCCTTAGTATATCGTATATTGTAACCGTATATCGTATATCATATAAGTTTTAGTATATTGAAAAGAAATTTTCTTAAGTAGTTAAATTTAATGCTATATTTGATAAAAATTAAACGCTATATTTGATTATTCAAAAAGGCGAGCTTATTGCCTAAATATCTTACAGCTAACCTTGACCTAATGGAACAACAAATTTAGTATCGCTACAATTACTAAATGAATATTGCTGTTAAAATATATGTCACCAGATTCCTTGACTTAAAATAAAAACCGAAGGCCGCCGTATAATTTTGGGATATATGACTTTGATGTGATGAAGTTGCATTTTTCGCCGATCCGACATAATATGAGAAAGCGACTTTTACTCTCTCACCAAACGTTGGTAGCAAGTAAACGCCTCTACTTCGTATCATAAATCTTTTGTTTGCCATCCGGTGTCTGCCAGGAAGATAATGTTACCCGCATGGAATGACCCGAAAAAAAACAAAAGGTGGCATGAGCTATGAATTTGCGGTAGTAATTTATCACTCAAGATATATTAGATGGATACAAAAGTGGTATATTATTAAGTGGCATATAGAAAAGAATCATAAGAAAGTATCAGGTGATGGAGGTTTTTGCAGGGTGATGCGCTGCCCATCTTAGGTAAATCTAGGTCTTTAGGTACGTAAGGCACATCTTAGGTAAAATAAGGTTCTTTTTCGAAATACTAGTTTTACTGGCAATGAAAACGTGCATCTCAAGACGAAAATAACTGATTCTTGAGCTATTGACAATAAAGTATGCTGGTTGATTGGTCTACTTCGCGAAATAGTAACAAAAAACAGAATATCGGAAACTAATCTATTTTTAAAAACATAGTTGGAAAGAAGACCACGCAGCCTGATCTTATAAGAAACGGTTTAATTTTACCAAATATATTACACGTATTTATACACATTCAGCTACATATTTAGACACATTATTTTTTTTGTGAAATAACTGTTACGTAACTAGTTGTGCACAATGTACGATCTGGTGTGTAGATCTTGTGATTGTACATCATACAACTGCTAAAGTAATTGAACAACTAGAGCTGTCGACTACAACGGACGAACAAGTCACCTCAGGAAGTTTTAACGATATTGGATCGTTCTGTCTCCCGTGAGGTAAGCGTAGAAGACTTGGGACGAAAATACTCCACTGTCTAGTTACGCCACTCGCCCGTCAGACGCCAACCGGGAAAGGTACCCAGCAGGCAGCCTCGCCCTCTGACTACCAGTTTGGAAGGATATCTCCGCCTGGAATTAACCATCAGGATACCTCCTACCTCCTGACTGGTTACAGGATTGTGGTCGCTTACGCGGTCCTCTCCCTTACGTAGCGGTGATACCGTGTCTACCAAATGTATCGCGGACCACGGCATCCTTTGCCCGGCTTTTCACCCGGGATCGGGTGGCCGAATGGTCGTTTCAAGAGCAGTTGTCGTAAGGTTAACAACTACCCCCGCTCTATAGGAAACATAAAGCGGGGGTATTACTATTTCCAGACTCCCCCGGCTGTTAGTCGGAATGCACAATCGATTGGCTAACACCGCACGGTGCGAAAACCGTCCAGGAGCGCCCAACGGTTGACTCCTAGGGAAGAATGGCCCACAGGCCAGAGGCCTACCTGGGCTCGCACTTCTACGTGGAGGCCGCCGGATGGGTGTTGGCCCGTGCATTTGACCGTCCCTATACAACTGGGTCTTAGTGGCCAAACGGCAACAGGGCCCATTAGCTCCCTAAAAGTAAAAGTAATCGAATAGGTAAATAGGATTAAATTTAACACATGGCAACGCTGGCGCAATCTCGTTAGATCACTCGTCCTCTGGTGGAAGAAATTCACAGCAGCTAACGCGACTGTTATCTAAACTATAATTTATATGAAAAAAACAAATTTAAAGAAATATATTGCGTAATGATTGTTAAGGGCTGTCCCATTTTAACAATTCACCATGCATACATAAGCATTTCGGCAGCGTGCATACGGCTAGTTTCACGTTTCAAACCGGGCGCAGCGTGGATATTCATGTATCAATAGTGGCCGAAAATGGCAATCTTTACGATAATTGCTATCGGAATTTGAACAAATTAAAAAAAAAATCTTTAAAAGTAAATAAATAAAACACAACAAGGCGCGAGGAATCCGTTTCAGACCATACCTAGTCGTTTACCGTTAATCATTTTTATCTCGAACTAAAAAATCTTATTTAGTTAAACTAAAAAGTGAACTTATAGTTTCTGAGATCCAGGTGGGAACGGAAAGACGGGCGGACGGACAGACTCGTCAGATAATATATATTTTTTTTAAATGTCTAAAACCTGCTGATCAAAGAAATACATTTTATTTATTTAATCATTTCGAAAAACATACAGCGCTTATAATAATCTAGCGTGTGTGTACATACTTACATAGATAAAAAAAACATTCTGCTGATAATCTTCTCCTGCGATAGTATAAGCGGTTTTAATAAATATTAGATTTATATTGAAATTAAAAATTCAAGCATATAAATGGAAAGTCACTGAGAAAGCCATCTCAGCCAGCCTATTGCTTTTATTATTAATGTGAGTTTTAGAAGCGGAATTTTTCCTGACAAATTAAAAATTGCCAAAGTAATTCCCATACATAAAGGGGGAGATAAGCAGGACCTCAATAACTATCGACCTATATCCATTCTAAACACGATCTCCAAAATCTTCGAGAAAGTTGCAAAGGCGAGACTCTATAAATTTTTAATTGAAAATAAAATACTCTCAGACAATCACTTCGGTTTTAGGGAAGGTTTAGGGACAACAGACGCTATAGCTGCCTTAACAGAATTTATAGTCGAAACGGTGGATAAAGGAGACAAGTGCCTAGGAGTTTTCCTTGACCTTGCAAAGGCTTTTGACTCCGTTCCTCATAATATATTATTATGCAAACTGAGCAGTGTAGGAATTAACTATACAAGTCTTAAATGGTTTGATAGTTACCTATCCAACAGGGTACAAAGTGTCACCATCCAGGGCCTCCAGAGTAAAAGCCAGCATCTCACGTATGGTGTGCCACAGGGTAGCGTTTTGGGACCCATTTTATTCCTCGTCTACATAAATGACCTATGTCAGTTACCAGTAGGTAAAATCATCACATATGCCGATGACACCGTTATACTATTCAAGGGTTCAAACTGGGATTACACATTTGAGAAAGCAAACGAGGGTATGGAAATTGTTAAAAATTGGCTAGGAAACTTTATGTTGACGCTTAATGTTGGCAAAACCAAATACATGCCATTTAGTATAACAACCAGAGGTCAACCCACTTCTAATAAAACTATTGTAATACACGAATGCGATAGCATAGAGTCTTGTAACTGTCAGCCTCTACAAAGAGAAATATCTTGGAAATATCTAGGCATCACTCTAGATTGCTTTCTCCGTTGGGATTCTCATATACATAACGTGGCTACGAAGGTGCGAATCCTTGGATATGTTTTCAAAGAACTGAGGAATATTCTGGATTCCAAAACACTAAAAACTGTTTATTATGCTTTATGTGAATCGCTTATTACTTACGGCATAATTGGATGGGGTGGATGTGGTAAAACCCTGCTAGAGCCATTGCAAGTTGCGCAGAAATTTATATTAAAAATTATTCTACGTAGACCATATCGCCATCCCACTAATGAACTGTATAAGGAAGCTAAAGTTCTTGATTGTAGGCAACTTTTTCTAAAAACTTCCCTCTCAAGGCTATTTTTGGACAATAACTCAAATTTAGGCATAATTCAGAACCGGCGACCAACGAGACAAGTTGTAGAAAATAGCTTAATAATACCCAGAAGGAAAACATCATTTGGTCAAAGACATTACTCTTTCATTGCGCCGAGATTTTACAATCTGATCAATATGGAAATAAAAATAAAAATGAATTTGACATTTAGGGAATTCAAAAATAAATTAAAGAAATGGTTATCGAATCATGACAGACTAACCATACATCAAATGTTAGAAATAATAGTATAATAAAACTTAGGTGCACAAATTATTAACATATTTTTAAACTTATATGTTAAGTATTTTTTAACATTGAACTAACTACCAAAAAATATTTGACTTTGACAATGAATTATACTTTTAGACTAGGTATTTTTATATTAAATCTTATATTACTTAAAACATAATATTAAATAATAATGACTGTTTCTTTCTTTTTTCACATATAACTTTATTTATATTATTTAATCGAATTTTATATTATATTTATTGCCGATTTAATAATGGAATTGCATTTTATTTATTATATATTTTTATATTTTTTTATTATTATTATTTTTTTTGTTTTATTCTAAAGACCACATTTTAGGGCAATTTAGTGTCATTAGCTTTTTACTAAAACTTGTGCATTTGTAGGCAACCAAGCAATCAAGCAAACTTGATTGTAATATTGGAGTCCTGTCCACCCTAGAACGGGCTAGTCCCAGTTGGGTGACAGAAACAAATAAGCAAAAGGTTAAGGTTTTGCCATTCGGTTCCTGTTATTTTTGTAAGCTAATCAATGTTTCATAGTAATTAATTCTTAAATAAATAAAATAAATAAATAAATAAATAAAGGCAGAGAGTTGGTAGTAATTAGAAAGACGGAATTAAACGATGGTATATGAAGATTTTAAACAAACTTCTATATTAGATATAGATTATGTAAATACATTTTTTTTTATTTTTCCAAAAAAATTACTGCCTAATATATGAAATTGAAGAGTATCGCTGTTGTTTGAGATTATAAGCAGGATTACCGTAGACCAAAAGACCCTGTAAAACGGCTGTTGCAACATACCAGATGCTACATACTTCACTAAATTCGCTACATGCTACATACTTCACATACTTCCCGAAATACCAGATGCTACATACTTCACTAAATTCGTTTTTATCCTATTTATAACTCCTTAATAGGTTTATTACTTTTGCTAAGTAACTATGCCAACATTTATTTTAATTTCAGAGATATTAATATTCAAGCTTCGCCGTGCCAAAACAGCTACCCGTATAGTTCAATATATATATTTTTTAATATAAAAAAAATAGGAATAAGGAATTTATTATATTTATATCTGATATAGAAGCTCCCCTAAAAATATAATGCTAAATTTTTACTAAACCCTGTATGATACAGTTACGTCTCATAGAGAATATATATACATAGATGTTTATAATAGGTAATGTTGTGGAATAGTAGTATATAAGTAAATGAGTTATATTTATGAATATGTTTATTGTAGATGCTTGCGTGTTTGTTATTGGTATTTAACATATCTATATTATATTATGTGTACACTTTTTTCAAATTTAGGTAATGGAAATCTCATTAGGTTGAATTAGTTTGAATATTTCCTTGACCAACGTCGGTTGATAAGGTATTAAAGCTTTTACTGTGGAATAACAATGAGTTTGTGCTATATTTGATTTGCATCTCTCCTAACAAATAGCTTTGTATACCTCCTCATTATATAATTTCGGACAATTCTTATCGATTCTATGTTAGATTTTATATATCCGTGTATAACTATTCTATGATATGTCACAAGCTCCATCGCTAATGCAAAAACTCCGATGATTTGACCCAATATGAGGACAAAGAATCCGCCTTCCAAGTGGTGAATGGAAAGCGACACATCCTCGTCCAACAATACACCGGAATTTTGGATTAATTTTGCCTTCTTTTGCTTGACAGATTCGACGAAATCCTTGTTCCATTTGCTTATAAAACCATTCGATTTTACAAGAGTTATTATCCTGTTGAAGCCTTCTATAAAAGGGTACCCCCGCAAAGACACCATCTCCAGCGGTACCGAGAAAACGTTGAAATCAAAAACGTAATATTTTGGTCTTCCTCTCGAGCTGCTATACTGTGTAGACTCCGTTGAAATCTGATCGACAAACATGCGACTGGCCAGGACTGCAAAAGTTTTATTCACAGTTACTTGTGCGAGCGCTAATTCTAGGCTATCAATCATGTTGTACCGTTCTCCGATTATGCGGTAGTCTGGCTCCGAAGAGTCTTCGAATAAATCGTACAATTCTTCCTTTCCTCCCCATGTAAGTTCGCTTTTTAGTAATTGTTCGAGGGTGTCAAGTTGTTTTTCGTATGCTGGATTCGTGAGGACGTCGATCAATTTCGTTTGATAAGACGTTATGAAAATGAGGCAGTATATGGAGTAAAACACGAAAAATACCCGCAGAGTGCTGTTTTTCGGTCGCATGTATGCTGCTCCACCCACGTTCATGTAACATACATTCATCGCTGAATGCCCTATCTTTTTGTGGTAAAAAGACTCGTCGGTAGCGGCACCGAGTATAAGCCAAATTAAAACGCAAACGGTATTAGCAGCGAAGACTAGTAACCATATGTCAGTTTTGAAAATAATAACGAGCGACTGCCATTTCGGTAAATATTCCGCCCTAGGAACAAACCATGTATAAGAATCTTGTAGATACGATGTAGTCGAATCGAAATCTTCATGTATTTCATTATCTGGATATATTCCGCCTATAGCAATATCGCCTTGCGTTTCTTGCAATTGCGCTATAATTCCAGTCCATTCTCCATCGAATTTGTCGCCTCTCGTATCATTTGTGATATGAAATTTGACGGTAAAATTGTATTTTCCTGCGACTATATCTAAAAGCGAATGTTCTATACCAGGGTCGTCATCGTTGATGCTGTTGATGAAAGGAGGCATTATGACAGCGATGACATCGAGTGGACATCCTTTCATATCGTACGGCTCGCGGCTCGAAAATATATCTTCCTTTGGTTTGAGAACACCGACCTCGCATCGCCCAACATTTACAGTTCTATTTACAATGCTCTCACTTTTCTTTCCGCAGTATTTCGGCGGATCGTAAGGGTTCCACGTAAACATCTCGAATATTATCTTCTTATTCGACTTCAGTATAACCATCGCTTTTAACACGTTAAACTTCCATAGATACTTCAGCAGAATTTCTCTATATTTCATTCGTAACAGTTCATTTTTGAAAGACCTCCATGACACTATGATAAAAATCGCACGAGGATTCCACGAACTCGAACTCAAAATTTGAGAAATCTTAACTTTGAACAAATCCACTCTCTCAACAAACACAATATAATAAAATGCCTTTTCCACTTCTGTATAAGACAATATAACCCGTCCTTCCACTTTATCATCGAACATTAATATATCCTCGTCATCGTTTCTGTTGAGCTTATATATTTCATCCTCCTTATTTGTAGTCACAACATACATCTTCCAATACATAGATTTGTGTATGTTTCTTATCACCTCCTCCTGTATTTCAGCTGTTGGTGAACTAGCGTTATACAACGTTGTAAACGTTATCGTACCTCCTCTACTCGTGAAGAAATGTTTGGTAGCTTGCATCAAACATTCCGAAGCAAATTCAACGGCCGCCGGTCTGCTCGGATTTGAATTACACAAATTGCTCAGCAACAACAGAATTAAAATCGACATTAAGCTTATTTTATCGTTCGCCAAAATGGGCATTTACACCTGGACAGACACAAAGCGAATGACGTGATAATAATAGCGTGTCCGCTTTTAAAATAAAGTTGCAGCGTTTGGAGTAATCACGTTTGTTTAATTCTGTACCTGCGTAATTATTTTCTTGTTTACTCTACCTGAATCGTTTTTATTATTATTCTACGTTCAGTATATTCTCGTATGGATGATTTTATACTTTTCCTGCTTTATTTTGTAAGAGAAGTCACACTTGAATTTATTTAATACTGGAAGCAAACAGAGCTAACTATATACATTACATTAAAAAACATAATAGTAAGTCACAAAAATCCATTAATGCGATTCGGAATATTAAAATTTTAAGAAATGTACGCACGTAATATGTATATGTTATTTTATTTTGTTTCCTCTGGAAGAGACAAAATAGATAATAATAATTGAAATTTGACGAATATAATTGTAATTTTTCAGTCATTCAATTGTTCTGGAGTATGTTATATGATTATGTGAATTTCGCTTACGTAGTCGTTTACGTCGCTTACGAAGATAGAGTTTTTTATAAGGCTGTTTATATCCGCCTACAAATAGGGCAGTTATTAATTGAGCGAATCATACTAAAAATCTTCGTGTCATACATATATGACTATATTGCATGATTTATTTTGTCAAAAGCTTTTGAGAAGTCTTGGTGTAGATAGAGCGTTAATCTGTATGCGTGTATCCATAGACTTAAGAATTGAAGAATCACATAGAAGTAAGGTTGGTTTCTACAGACCTTGAATTGAAATATCAGTATTTTTCTGGAACTATGACTAAAAGAACAGCTGTGAAAAATTTGTCGAAAACAATGTTTTGCAATAACTTACTAAATAGGTATTGGGAGTTTTGATATGAGACGATATTTTTGAACATTATTTCGCAAACCTTACTTAAATATTGCACAAATATGCGTATTTCAACATCCTAGAAATAATGTCAAACGCGTGAATTTGATACTGTACTTACGTTTTATAGTGTAATAACCTTTAACCATAAGCCATAAGCATACTCATAATCTAAATTGTCAAAAAACTTTAGGGCGCACAATGGCGTTTGCATTTTACACCGGGCAGACGTGGGCGCATTTGGGGATTAATAACTTTATAGAAGAGCTTTCAGTACCACAAAAAGTCGAAAATTTTGGACTATGCATTTAAATTCGCTAAATAAAATAGCGAATAAGGTAGCGAACGGTTTTGTGCAGCTAGGTCCACAAGATCCACTACATTTCCAGGTCGGTCAAACACACGATTCGGCTCCTATTCAGTAGCCTCTGCGTGTGAAGGACTACCCCGGAAAGGACTCTCGCGTCTCAGGCCTCGCGGCTGGTTGATTGCTTTTCTCTGGAGAAACGCCTTCCTGCGTTATTGGACCATTTGCGCACCGTGCGGCGTCAGCCAATCGGTTGTGCACTCTGACTTATTACTGAAGGAGTATGGAGACTATGGAAATATACGGTCTCCTAACCAGCGGGGGTGGATGTCGACCTATCGTCACTCTTGAAATGACCAATTGGCTACCTGATTCTGAATTCAGAGCCGGACAAAAGACGCCAATGGTCCACGATAGATTCAAACTGAATAACCGTGGAATATACGGCAGGTAGAGGTCGCGCAAGCGGCTTCGGACCTGTAACCAGTCGGGAGGTTGGAGGTATCCTGATGGCTAATTCCAGAAGGAGATATTCTTACAAAACTGGTAGTCAGGGGGCGAGGCTGCCCGCTGGGTACCTTTTTCGGTGCCTCATTGTAAGGCGTTGGTCTCTGACGGGCATGTTGGCTAAGCTAGACGGCATATTTGTATTGTCTCTCAATCATCTACGCTCACTTAAAGGAAGAACGACCACCATCGTTATAACTTCCTGAGGTGCTGGGTTCGCCCGTCGTAGTTGATAACCCAAGTTGCTAAACGAAACAGTTTTACATTAAATATGGCGAGATCATATGAAGATCATATGAGCGCGCAGATGATTTCTTCACTAGATTATTCTTTTTGGAGGGCGTAAAAGTCATTAAATGGTATAAACTTCCATTACTGAAACTAAATCTGTATACAGAATCTAAGCAATTTTAACTATTACGTGACAAATGTTACCTATCGTGAGCGTTTATAGCTTTTTTATACCCCCTTCTTAATTGCTAGGTACCCCAGTTGTATCGCTGTATTTTTACTGCATTTAACGATATGCCAGACGGCAGTAAAACTGTACAAAAACATCTAATTTCGGACTCACTGTTTCAACTGTAATCGGCAGGGCATCTAAACCGAAGTAGTATTTCACGAAATTAACAAAACAATAGAAACGACGTTTATTTTATTGCTTAACGATACACTTAACTTTACTGTGGCGATATAAAGTTTTGTTTTCGTCGATAAAGTTGTTATGAAATGACTAGTAGGGCATTATTGCCTATTATACAAGGTATTCAATTAGACAATCAAATATTATATTGCACATAATTTATTAACGATATTACCATTTATTAAGGCATAATATTGTTTTTGTTAAAAGCTGTTAAAAGACTTTCGTTTCATTCACCGAATAAAAACGAATGTTTGTAATTAATAAAATATAAAAAAAAACTACATCATATGGTGTACCTCAGGGCAATGCCGTTAGCCCATTGTGTTTGTCATCCATATTAATGATCTTTACGACATGCCATTTTTAGAATAACATCATGCTTGACTAGTTATTTAGTGGAAAAACGTGGCAGAAAACTTTTAAAAATTCTGAGTATGGATTAAATGTTTTATGGACAGGCTTCTACTATTCCACGATGGACAGGCTCATACGTAGTCCATAATCATAATTCCATAATCTACCACCAATAAAAGCGAAAAAGTAAACTTATTGAAATTCTTCAATTAACTTTTAGTTAAACAGCGGATGCTGTTTGTCAGCGATACTGTTTGATGAAACAGTATAATACTCAAAATACATAATGTAACAGTCTACGAATTCAACCAGCTGAGAAGAAGTCGATGGCTGAACTTCTATATTGATTTTTTTTATATAAAACGGCGACGTTTTCCGTAGTCCAGTCTTTCTGTTTTATCCCCCGAATCATTCCGACAGGCAAGTTTGTGTGGCAAAACAACTCGCCGCAATTTCATTGGGCACTTTTCGTAACTTTAAATTGAGTTATGATAATAGAGCAGCAAAGCAATTTGAAAGGAATGTATGGTGTCGGTGCTAGACTATATTATAATTTGTATAGTTATTAAAGTTAATCATTTATAAAATTAGTTTGATATAACTCGGACGTACGTTATGGTGATCTTCAATTCAAAACCATATGCTTTTGTTAGACAAACTTTATCTCGCTTCCATATTTTAGACCTCTTTTTCCTGGGAGATAGTGACAGAAAAAAAACAAATCATTTTTCATGAGTATGGCGACCATTCAGAAGTTATATTAGGTAATTCATGAAATTAAAAAAAAGCTCTTAGCGCCAGGCGTCGTCGCAGGGTAATTAATTAAACATGTCAGAAAAATTACGTGTTTCAAACGATTTGTTGATGGGGTCCTACGACTGGTTAGTTGCCAGGTCGCGGTCGTGCCAAACGTGTCGGCCAGATGCGGAATATCTTTCGTTCGACCACTCCATCATGTGCGCCCGCAGATACGTACGGCCTTAAACGAAATGAATGGTGAATGAATGTGGGATGAACGAGTAAGACCGACATACGTGCCCAAGGCCGTCATTGGGACGGGCGCCCTTTCGCCGCGCCGCGCCTTTGAACTTACCGACTACCGATGGATCGGAAAACCAGCCACACACCAGCGCAACGGTTCCCACGACCTGTAGGCTTGGCGCAGCGTAGTTTGGCCTACGAGATAGCACGCCGTTGGAACGCGGCTTACAAAAATAGTCCGGGCGGAGACCGCATGGTTTTTTACCTCATCGAGTTGCAGAATAATACCGCTTTCCACCGAAAGTAGACCTCAAATAGGTAAGAAAAAAATTGGTCTTCCGGGGCTCAGATTGGGGGGTTCTTCTGAGTGATCATTTTATTATTTCCCCTTTTGTAATATTCGACAAACAGCTTGAGAACCAGAGCTCGCACTATACCTAGCCACGCTGTCTTTTGCCAGTCAAATATGTAGGGTGAACGCCCCAGTCCCAAACCAGGCACCGGCACTTGACCGGCTTTCAAGCGACAAAAACAACACGTTGACTGTCCGTGCATTCACCGCTATAATGCTAATACCACCGATCGGTAGTTTTTCCGTTGCGACAACTCGCGGGCGGTCGATCTCCGTATTTATAAAATTATGTAATTATAAGACACTATTATACAATAGTATGGGTGCACTAACACCCCTTAGAAAGAAATTTTCGAGCGTTAAAACCTATCTAAGGGGAATATATAATCCATTTTCGACATTTTTGTCCTATGGAGAAACTAATACCATATATAATCATTGGTACAACGAAACACGAACAAAATATTAGGAGGCTATTTAATGTTGCCCATTCTGGGATGTATTTAAGATAGATGGGTTCAGTGTCAGATTAACGTATAAGCTACACAAACTATAGCTTAGGGCGACCATCGTCGACAGAAAGTTTTGCAGCCTAAAGGAGCCCCGAAAAGTGCAAAGGGGCCCCCGAGATTTCGACGGCCTTAGGGTCCCCACATGGGTTAATCCGGCACTGGAGGGTTTGGAATAAATTAGGGCTTACGAACGGATGAATATACTTAGAGACGTCAGTGTCAATGCGTCTAATTTCATTTTACATAACGAAAACCGCGGCGGCGGTACCGCGCCGCAACTCGCAACGCGGCTTTCGCTCTGACGCCACGCAACGCTCCTGGTATCAAACTAGATCTAAGCTGGGGCGCTTTTATCCATGCAGCTTTTTTAACATCTCTATCATTAACAACAGAGCAGTGTTGGGCAAAATTTAGTCAACTAACGATTGACGATTGACGATTGAATACGTTAATCGCGATTGATCGACTAGCGATTGATTCGTTTAATCGTCAATCGGCGACTAACGATTGATTACTTTCAATCGTTAGTCATGATTGACGATTAAATGTTTGTGATTAACATTCTCGACAGCGGTTAACTTCAGTTTTGCGTTTTTGCGTCGTCGGACCGCGAACGCGACCGCGAACGCGACCGTGACCACAACCGACCAACCGACCGACGAGAATGAATTGTCGGGTGGTATCTAAAGAGCAAGTTGGTCGCGATTGACGATTGACGATTAACGACTAATTATTTAGTTGCGATTACTTCAATCCTGATTAACGTTAGTCGCGACTAAATCAATCGTGACTGATTAGTCGATTGAAATATTCAATCCATTGACACAACATTGCAACAGAGCAATGGCCCATAACCATTGAGGTAACAGAATCGAGAACGGAAGTGCGAAGGCGGGCTGTGAGTGAATGCGCTCACCGAATAGAAAGAAATAGTTGCATGTGGGGCCCTCCTCTATCCTTGTCTAGTTGCGCATGCGCGTTTATCCATTGCATAGCAGACTTATGGCGTCGAAGTGTTAACATGCTGATATATAAGCACAATTCAATAAGAAAACACACCGTAGAAAAACAATTATTGAGCAATGTGTCGTGTTGCAATGCAAGAATATTTTGAATTACGGAGGCTGTTATTTTCATAGCCATTCTCTATGAATTAATCACTGCTTAGTCGGCGGAGTCGGCGAACAAAACGATCTAAAAGCGTTGTACTCAATTTTACGGGAGAGGCGAAAAACTAAATAGCATACTTCTATTTGTTTATTTATATATTTTGTTATTTTTGTTAAACACCTTGACTGATTTGTAAAAGATCTAGCATTCGCAAGTAATTTTCATTGCAAGATAGAATATAATTAAAAAAAACAAATTTTCGTTTAGATCGTTTTGATTGAAAATGGAATATTTCGATCGTTTTGATCGCAATTGTATTAATAAGTTATACGGTTTTGATTGCTAATTGTGTTATAAAAACAGGAACTTAAAACATTTACGCTTTTTCTATTATTTTATTTCAACAGTTTTATATAGTTAATGAATATATAAAAAATCCACAATTAATGAATGTATAATAAATTCTAAAAATAATGAATATTACTTTTAAAATATATGAATATGTCTTCTTAGAACCAGCGCGCGCGACGTTGAGTGCCGCAACTGTACCAGATGACATTTTTATGACGATTTTCACCAAACCAATTTGCACAGTAACTCACTTTACCGAAGCTATGCTCAAAGGTGAATGTTGCCATTTGTAAATTAGTGATACTACAACAAAAGCAGGAAAAGGGCCAAAAAATATATTTAGACCTTTTTGAAAGAAAACATTTTTAAGGGCTATGATATAGTAGATTTAGATCATTTTGAAAAAATTAATTTTAATTCCAAATAAATAATCATTTTCAACTAGCGATAGATCGTTTTGAATAACATTGGTGATTTTTTCCTTCTTTTACCTCTAACGATCTAAAACCGATTTAGATATAAATAATATAAATACAAGCTACGATTAAAGATAAATTGTGTGTGAGTGGTTTACTAATAGATTTACATGCTTCTAGTCGCGATATCATTAACATAGTCGTACAATGTCTCCTATCTACATACGTAATTCGCTCCACGAGGTTCAATCATGAATGCTGATTAGGAATTTGGTGCGCCTCGAGCACGGAGCAGCTACGTGGCCTCGAGTAGCATCGGAATGGAAATAGGAGTTTTTAGAGAGCAGAATAGGAATGAGTACGACCTTGAGTTTTAGATGCGTTTATTTTGTAGCTTTTTAGAGCAAAATATATTGTATTTCGTAATTAAAAATATATTGTATAACGTATTGTATTTCGTAATAAAATATTTGTGCGCAAAATTCCACCAATCAACATATAAACAACATAGTGGATAACGTACAAAATCACGCCCAGGGTTTGGATATTAGGTCGAGACAATGTCTGGTGGGAGGCCTGCATGTATCAAAAACTATTGACGCGTGTTACCTCTGTAAACATCAAGTGTCTAAAGACGATTGCGCATTCTGTGATAATCATGATGTCCACAATCTACTTAATCAAGCTTTTCATTTGATAAGGAACACGATGTATCTATCTTAATTTATTGACATTTGTATATTTGGACAATATTTTTTTTTTGACATTTTGACAGTTTAGGTAGGTACTCTATAACAAATGAAGTGACATAGCGATGCTAACGATACCCCACACACTTCTAAATCGGTTCAAGTGTTTAGAAGTTATGGTGGCATAAAGAAACGGAAAATATACATAAATGAGCTCTGATCATATTACACTCCTTTTTGTTGGGCAGTCGTGTAGTAAATATTATTCAGAAAAAAATCTGGGTTTAATCATTAACAACTACTTACTGTTTTTTTCCGAGTACAATTACGTGATTTTTAAATTTCCAAAATTTTTCAATGGAATAAATTTGTAAGAATCAAATACGGTCACTAAAGCATGGATAATATTTTATGGAGTGTAATAATGAAACATTTCGTATAATTTATTTTGCTAAATTATTATTCAAAAAACTTTTAGTCGTTACTGGCCCTATAGGTTTTATTCCTGGCCGCCTCAAAAAAAAAGAACGAAAAAAAAATTTCAAATGTTGACTGACTGTCGTAACACAACCAACACGTACCTAAAGCTGGGCATTGACGGCCAGTTTTTCGCGTCAGTTGAACTGGCGTGCCTCCAAAATTTGATCGTGAGTGTCGAATCATCACTCCAGAAATTTAACTGACGACGCGCCACGAAATTTTTCCGTGGCTACCATAATCTAACTGCCACGTCGCGTCGCGCCAAACTGACCGTGAGTGCGCAATCTGCAATCCAACGCGTCAGTTCGCTCGCAGCGCCCGCGATGATTACGCGTGCTGTGTTTTTGTTTTTATCATGGCTGCGTCGTCGTCGTCATCTGGACGTATCATAATGATAGAATTCATCGGAAAATATAGAAAGTAACGGACAGAAATTATAAAAATATTCATTATCGACAAACAGTTGCATAAGATTTTATTTAGATAGAATATTCCAATTTTATTTAGATATTATTTATAAATTCGATTTAGATATTATAGAAGTCAGATTTCATTCCCGATGCTAAGAAACGAAGAGTGGCAGTAAATGTCTCATGAGGGTTTATAAGCTTGTCTCATATTAGTATCTTGTTTAGCAATATATAGAGTTACAAGTTTTAGAAGCTTGAAATATGTCGCTTCGTCCATCCTTAAATAGTTTCGCCAGTCACTCGGTTCTCATTTAACTCAGACTCCTTTTTTAAGACAGTATTTCATCATTTGCTGTCTTTTCTGTTTTCTGGTGAGAATACGGCAACAAGCAGTATCCGTAGTAACAAGTAATATTTCATCTTGGGAATCAGAATCCATTTTTATTTCGTGGACGTCCGCAAAGAGAACACATTCTTTATGCGGCCGGTCGAAAACTGAAGAGCCGGAGTGACGCCAGTGAATGGGGAAATCTAGTTGGCATAAAACCATTTGGAGTGACGCCACAGTTTAACGTCTAGACTGACGCGAAAAACTGACCGTCAATGCCCAGCTTAACACTGCCAATTATATCGAAGGCGCTGCTTTCTCCTTATATTAGAGCAAGGGGTCGTCGCACGTACGATATAACGCTCAGGATGACATAGCGATTCTACTGTTATCACACACTTCTTAATCGTTTAAAGCATTTATAAGTTATGGTGTCATAAAGAAACGATAACATACATAGATAAACCCTGAACACATTACACTCCTTTTAGTTGGCCGGTCGTAAAAAAATACAGATCGTTACAGACATACTACAAAACAATAATAATAAGAAATAAAATTCTACTTATTATAGACTTAATAGAGTTTTATTATAAGACTTTGGTCTTCTTTGCATATTGCAGAGACTCGAGCTCACTATTTATCACAGCTTTCGATATCTTATAAGTGGTCTCCAGGTCTGTTACTGCTTCAAAGTTTACTATGTTTCCAAAGGCCATTAATGAGGCTCACTGTTCCTTGCCTGAAGTTTCTCTTAGTCTCCAGCGAGTGTGTATGCTTAACTGTGAACTGCTTTACATACACAATCTTTATCTGCTTTTAATAAGTTAGACTTTTAAATAAAGTTCTTTTTAAATGATACCAATTATTATTATGAAAACGTTGAACGCTCTTTAGCTGACTGACTTATAATTCCCCTACTTTGTAGTATCTATTTATTTGTATAATATGTAATTATCTTAATATCAGCCTTTTTCTGAATTTTCTATCTTATATCAGCCTTTTTCTATCTTAATATCACCCTTTTTCACACATCATGATTCGCGCGCTATTTTCGAACTAACTTATTCGCGCCCGAATGAAAAAGATTTAACATAAAATCATAAATATTCAAACGTTATAAAAACAATAAAATTAACAGTAATGAAAACAACGATAGCTTTACATACGCTGTCTAATTAATATATAAACAATACTAAAACAGCGATACCTTGAAAATAGGCCAATAATAATGGGGTATTTAAAGAAAAATATTAAACAGCTAAAATAAGGTAACATCAGTTTAATCGTCCATTGGCATCGAATGCAGGCAAGAATTAAAATAATACTTTATATGTGTTTTTTATAAAGTCATTGGATAGTACTGTTATTTCCACCGATGGCGTAAGGAGTATATTTTAGAAAAGAATGTACTTAAAAATCACACACGTAACTTGTAATATATCTTGCAAATTGTGTAATTTAAAATATTATAAACTTTGTATAAAACCGTAAGAGTTTATTGAGATTATTGAGTTAATAGAGCCTACTTGGTGCATGATTTTGTATCTACATCTCTT
Source organism: Micropterix aruncella (assembly GCA_944548615.1). NCBI lineage: Eukaryota > Metazoa > Arthropoda > Insecta > Lepidoptera > Micropterigidae > Micropterix > Micropterix aruncella. The sequence continues at coordinate 22,412,446 of OX155955.1, read as the reverse complement.
TTTCTTCGATCCGGCTAGAAGGACCACGCTCATGTCACTGCAACTGAGGAACACTAGGCTTAGTGCTGACTGGGACTGTAAACAGCCAACGCCCCTGAGCACCCACCCTCGTTGCAGAACGTGAATAGTTATGACCAGTTATGTAACTCGGCAACGATTTGGAAATTCACAATAGAATTTTACTTTCCGGCAGAGGGAAAGTATTGTGAACGCACTTCTGTGTGTGTCTCTGTATGTGCGTGTGTGTGTGTATTATCGTTATCTCCACGATAACGCCCAAACATTTCATCCGATTGACCTGAATTTTGGCTTGCAGGTCTCATTTAGTCATGGCAAGAGTGAAAAGATTGTGGTTGAAATCGGCCCATCAGGGGGAGCGCTAGTCAATCTCGAAATATTGATGTTAAAGACCTTAAATTCGGTACATAGATGCCTCATTGGGCTGAAACCATATTGCGACATTTTGGTTTGAATATTTCATAAATAAGCGACACAAAAATATTACTGAAATACTACTATTGGGGGGGGCGGGGACTGACGCGCGGGGGAAGGGGGTTGATCTTGCCGAGGGGGTGGCGGGGAGGTGGCGGGAGTAAGGGGGTTTGCAAGGGTGGTTGACGTGGGGGATGAAGGTGACGGGAGGGCTGCAAGGGGGTTTGCGCGATAGGGGAGGGGGGGTCTAATTGCCGGGAAAGTCTTTGGGTGACCCAACCGATTTTTTAAATACCTCATTATCAAGCCGTCACTTAATAATATTGACTCTGTAAAATCTGTAAAAACTGTGGCACACACTGATAGTCGCCTTAATCCGATAAGGGTAAAACACATCGATGATATTGGGCTCGATTGCGATTCTTCATGAATTAATATCGGAAAATAGTTCTTGCGAACGAGAGAGCAGCGCATTAGAGCGGAATGCAAAATATTTCTCCCGGTTTTACATTACGCCGCTTTATGATGTTCGATTGGTTGTTGTATGCTGGAAAGTGACAATCATTCACTTCATATTCTGTTCAATCGGGACCATGGTGACCGTAATCCTATTTCCCAGCGCAAAAGCGCAGTCGGTAAATTATCGAAGAGGGGATACCCCCACTACAACTATTTGCCTTCTGCTACGATCATATCACCAGTGTGCTTTGATCACTCTTAATGATTTTGGTAACGTTATCTTACAATAATTCACAACTATCTTACAATAAAGCACAAATTAGGTCTATTGCCCAAAATCTATAAAATTGTCCCCCAAATTATTTTTGAATCAATTGCCCCCAAGAGACTTAATTTGTTCATAGGGGGGTAATAATGCCCACGGTTATTGGGTTATAGCAACGAAATTTGTATATCGTTTTTAATTTTGTTGACTCTTGAAATAATATTTGAGCGGCAGCGTTATCTTTTGCCCGTTACCATAATTCCGAAATATGCGTGGGTTGCTGTTATTAGGTTATCCCGCTTTTATGGGTAGGTAAAATGATTCCAGACGGATCTTATTGTCTGGATCAGCGGCACTTTGGCGGCAGACCTTTTAATCCCTTAGGATCCCCTATCCGCTCAGGTATTAGATGTATGTCCTAATCGCTATTTGTTTTGTGTCTATGTACTCGCAGTCTTTTTTGCGCATAACTTTCACCTTGATTTTTGGTATACCCCCTTGTCAAATTAGTGTTGCGCCAAATTACGATTTGGTATAATATCGAATACAGGATATTCAGATAAAGATCTGACTGAAAAGCCGAATATTTGGCCTATATTTATTTCCAAATCGCTCTTTTAACTTATCTGCGCTCTAAATACTTTGTAATGTACATATAAGTAAGTACAATGACGACGGAATTTTGAACATATTACGCGGTGTTCACCCATAGGCCCAACAAACCGAATGTTCTCTGGCAAAGTCTGTGAAAATATATTGGGCTCGATTGCATTTTTTTAAAACTAAAATGAGAAATTACTTAATGTGAACGAGACAGCAGTAGGTACGTCAGAGCGGAATGTAAAATGAACGGTTGTCACTTTTTCGCAATAAAACTACCCACTGAAGATAAATCAGCTAAATCGAACACCGTACGAAATGTGTTTACACCTATTTGGGCGTCTATAAGTTCGACAGGTAATTTTAGAGCGGGAAAATCGACGACAGTTCATTTCATATTTCATTCTAACGTATTGCTCTGTCTTGTTCGGTTGAACTAAGTTTTTATTTTAGTTCACGAAGAAACGGGCCTATTATTTGTGTACTTATTTACCGTCATTAACTAAGTTTCACTTAGTTTCGAGGTCATAAGTTGACAGTGATGTGTTAATATATACAGGAATGGGGTGTTTCATTACTGTCAACGGAGATTGATCGCCCTTGAATGCGATATATTCGCTATTAAACGCGGTAATAGATGTGTTCAGTGTCAATACAAGATTATATTCCTGTAAGCGCGAACGGCCATACGATGTGTCTTTTGCATATCGGAAAACATCTCTCATTTGCTATTTTTAATTAAGGTATGGGGTAATTAAAATGGATTCTTCTTAAAATCTATAAGTACTCACGGTCTTCTTCAGAGTCAACCTAAATATCGTCATTAAACCTCTACAAATAAATCACAGCTAAACCTTTTATTATCCCCACTCCTTTATACCCTATTCAGAGTCGTCCTTAGGTAACGATATGAGTTAGTCATGGTATTAGGTCCTACAATTGACAACAGGTATTTTTTATTCATTTTAGTCGGAGACTATCGCGGAGACTATCGCGGTTGTTTGACATTATAAATAAGATAAAAACCTATTTTACTTAGTGAATTTTGTAGCACTCGACGTTTCAGCGACGTTGCAGCCGCCGTTGTCTAGGGTAGACTGAAAGAGCTGTCAATCCGTCGTTCCGCGGGTAGCCGCATACAGATTGTTCGAGCTGTCACGCCCCGTATGGTAAGAATGCTCTTGATCTGCTCGGTTTCTGGGTTTCGTCTGTATTTGATCGTGTGCGTGTCTCGTAATATTTTCCGTGTCCATTTCTCCTAAGGACATCATTGACATGTTCCATCTCCCGCGGAAAATGCTCAGCGTCGCATAGTTCGCGTGCTCGGTTCACGTGCGACCTTTGCAGTGAGCGTAGATGGTAGGGATGATGGTGAGAGCTTTTTTTTTATTTCGAGTGTCATGCGAATGGTTTAGCGAAAAATGACGATCAGTGCTGCTATGCTGAAATGCGTAATAGTATTTCTCACGTATAACTGACCAAGACGATTTATGAAGACAGAGATTTACGAAGATGAGATGACAATACACTGTCTTTCCTCATTATTTCCTTTAAGTTCTTTCTTCATCGTTTTAGTTTTAGTGTGTCAACTATCCAAAGTATATTTTCCATAATAAAATTTAAATTTTATAGGAATATATCTATTGCATTTTATAGTGTTTGTTATACAGTGACTGTTAGTGTTGTTATGCAGTGATGACGACATGCATAGTGTTTGTTATGCAGTGACTTTTAAGGCCATTCCTCAAACGAGTTTTAAAAATGTATTTTACTAATATATTTAAGGTCAGCGTATTGATGTCCATCGGGTTTAATAGCTGAGAATTCACACAGTTGTAACTATTACTAAAATGATTTCAGTATCGTGTTAAAAACTTACTGTGTAAAAACAGCATACTGTAAGAACAACTACTTAAATGAGAAAAGATGCCTCTATGACCTCTGAAAATTAAAGGATTTATTTTGTTACTCCACTTGATTCTCTATTTTTTTACGGTTTCATGTGTTCAAAGAACTTGAAAAATGGATTGTATCTTAGCAATAACACTACCAATAAAGTAGGCATTGATTTTCTTTAAAGATTTTTTCAGTGTAGCTTATAGAATTCTTCGAAAAGAAATACATTAAAAAATATATATTTTACTATTATTATCTCTTGGCGTAAACAATAAATTTTCGTTGGTAAAAGTTATTGATACAGAGGTAGTAAATTTTTGAAAAAAATTGTACCAAAAATTACATATGTAAGATATTTTTCAAATTTGTGAGGGGTTGTGACCGGTGACCTATCCGAATCCACCGTATGGTGCGAGTGGCGCTATTCTCCTTGCTTCTCTGTTTGGAATTATTGTACAAAATGTTTGCTTTATTTTTTCGAGTTTACATGAAAATTTAGCTATCTTTGAAATGCTAATCACGTTCTGTAACGAGGGTGGGTGCTCAGGGGCGTTGGCTGTTTACAGTCCCAGTCAGCACTAAGCCTAGTGTTCCTCAGTTGCAGTGACCTGAGCGTGGTCCTTCTAGCCGGATCGAATAAAAAGAGATATAGATACAAAGTCATGCACCAAGTAGGCTCTATTAACTCAATAATCTCAATAAACTCTTACGGTTTTATACAAAGTTTATAATATTTTAAATTACACAATTTACAAGATATATTACAAGTTACGTGTGTGATTTTTAAGTACATCCTTTTCTAAAATATACTCCTTACGCCATCGGTGGCAATAACAGTAAGTACTATCAAATGACTTTTTAAAATACACATGTAAAGTATTATTTTAATTCTTGCCTGCAATCGATGCCAATGGCCGATTAAAGTGATGTTACCTTATTTTATCTGTTTAATATTTTCCTTTAAATACCCCATTATTATTGGCCTATTTTCAAGGTATCATTGTTTTAGTATTGTTTATATATTAATTAGACATTGTATGTAAAGCTATCGTTGTTTTCATTACGGTTAATGTTATTGTTTTTAAAACGTTTTAATATTTATGATTTTATGTTAAATCTTTTTCATTCGGGCGCGACTAAGAAGTTCCAAAATAGCGCGCGAATTATGATGTGTGAAATATTTCGCAATGGTAATGAAGAAGATAGAGAAGACCAATATGAAAAAAATATTGAACGAAATGATACGGATCGGAAGACACGATCGATACTGAAATTGGTTTATATCACTAAAATAGCACCTAAAATGACTAAATGAGACCATACTAGGCACAGTGATAGAACGTAAATAAGGAATCCGGACCCCCCCCCCCCCCCGCCCCAGAGGGCAATATGTTCAACACCGCGTAATATGTTCAAAATTCCGTCGTCGTTGTACCTACTTACTTATATGTACAATTCAAAGTATTTAGGTCGCAGATAAGTTGAAAGAGCGATTTGGGCTGATTATTTTATATGGTCTTATATATGTACTTTTAGTTTAAAATGCATAACGTAGATTTAATTTGATTATTTAACATTTTACTGACAATTTGAATATTACGATGAATAATTTTACTACTTTTAGTTTAAAATGCATAACGTAGATTTAATTTGATTATTTAACATTTTACTGACAATTTGAATATTACGATGAATAATTTTACTACGTATCTTTTCGAATTACTACCTACTTCAAATATTAGGCTTCTATTTTGATTATTTATCTATGATTAGTTGACTACCTATGTATGTTCAGTAAAGAGTAGTAATGAGACTTACTACCTAACCCAATTATTTTGATACGTCCAAGAGTGGCCTTTGGCCGTCAATTGGACACGACGAAAATGTAAGGGAATGTTGTAGTGGGGGTATCCCCTCTTCGATAATTTACCGACTGCGCTTTTGCGCTGGGAAATAGGATTACGGTCGAAATGGTCCCGATTGAACGGAATATGAAGTGAATGGTTATCACTTTCCAGCATACAACAATCAATCGAACATAAAGCGGCGTAATGTAAATCCGGAAGACTCTCGTTAGCAAGAACTATTTTCCGACATTAATTCACGAAGAATCACAATGGAGCCGAATATCATCGATGTGTTTTACCCTTATCGGATTAAGGCGACTACCAGTGTGTGCCACAGTTTTTACAGTTTTTACAGAGTTAATTAAGTGACGGCTTGATAATGCGGTATTTAAAAATCAATCGGGTCACCCCAAGACTTTCCCGGCAATTAGACAGCCCTCCCCCGTCATCGCGCAGACCCCCTTGCAACCCTCCCGTCACCTCCATCCCCCACGTCAACCACCCTTGCAAACCCCCCTACTCCCGCCACCTCCCCGCCACCCCCTCGGCAATATCAACCCCCTTCCCCCGCGCGTCAGTCCCCCCCCCCCCCCCCAGTAGTGGTATTTTAGTAGTATTTTTGTGTCGCTTATTTATGAGATATTCCAACCAAAATGTCACAATATGGTTTCAGCCCAATGAGGCATCTGTGTACCGAATTTAAGGCTCAATATTTCGAGATTGACTAGCCCCCCCCCCCCCCCCCCTGATGGACCGATTTCAAGCACAATCTTTTCACTCTTGCCATGACTAAATGAGGCCTGCAAGCCAAAATTCAGGTCAATCGAATGAAACGTGTGGGCATTATCGTGGAGATAACGATAATACACACACACACACACGCACATACAGAGAGACACACAGAAGTGCGTTCACGAAACTTTCCCTCTGCCGGAAAAGTAAAATCCTATTTTGAATTTCCAAATCGTTGCCGAGTTACATAACTGGTCAGTTTTTCAATACTTTCTTACCTTTATTACGAAAATAAGTAAAAACTTCAGTCTGTTATTATCTTTAAGTCCATGTTACTCGGAAATAGCATTCCTTACTTAGACCAAAAATATTTAAATAGTTTCATATAAGTTTCAAATATTTAAACAGTTTCATATAATAAGCTGTAGTTTAAATTAAGCTACAGCTAATTGTTATACGAAATTTTATTAGGAATTTAATTTGAGATAATTTGAAACATATTATCCACCTGCTTTCCCTTAACATTCTCAAAATATATAAAGTAATATATAAATTTGTTAAAAAATATATAAAGTAATATTTTGGTATTGGTATATATTTGGCTGAATTCGCCATATCTTGCCTTGCTTAATTGTTCTCATGACTACACCCAAACTAGTTCATATTATTATCAGATATACGAAAGCTTATACAGGATGAGTTTTAGTTACCGGCGTCCTTAAATAGGGTGAATCAGTAGGTACGAGCAGGTAAGCCACTTTTTATAAAAAAAAACTAAAAAAAATTTTTTTTTTCTTTAGTGTCAATGTTGTAAGTCTTATCTATTGAAAAAAAGCACTATCTAGCGGTAGGTTAAATATCGCTAATAAACAACATTAGCAATATTTTAACCACCGTTAGATAGTGCATCGTTCTCAACGCTTTTTATACCACTTTTCAAAAATTGTTTTTCCCACAATTTTTTATCAAAGTTGCTTATTTGCTCGTTTTGATTCACCCCTTTCAATGAAGCCGGAAACTAAAAACTCACTGTATATAGATACTTTCATTATAAACTTCTCATTCATCGTATCTTGTTCATGACTACACGCAAACTAGTAGACATCAGATATACGAAAGCTTATACAGGATGAGTTTTAGTTCCGGCGTCTTTAAATAGGATGAATCAGTAGGTACAAGCAGATAGGCAACTTTTTATAAAAAAAATCGAAAAAAAAAATGTTTTTTTTTTTTTTAATTGTCAATGTTGTAAATCTTATCTATTGAAAAAAAGTTTGAGAATCTTTAAGCGCGCTGCACCATCTAGCGGTAGGTTAAATATCGCTTATAAACAATATTAGGAATATTTTAACCACCGCTAGATAGTGCATCGTTCTCAACGCTTTTTATACCACTTTTCAAAAATTGTTTTTCCCACAATTTTATATCAAAAGTTGTTTATTTGCTCGTACTGATTCACCCCTTTCAATGATGCCAGTAACTAAAAACTCACGGTGTATAGATACTTTCATTATAAACTTCTCATTCATCGTATCTGTGTTCGTGCATGCGGACTCGTTTACACGTGAACACGAATTTAAAATATCGCAAAACGTTTGCTTTTCCTACTGGAATAACAAGCGGGAATAAACCTCCGTTACCTACGTTATCCCCCTATTTTTATTCTCCCTCATAACATTGTTTCACGGTCTATATCAACCTAGCTATGTTTTTATAACAAGCTGCCGTCCACGATTTCGCGCGGGAAGAGTTAATTTTATGCTTGGGATGTTACAACGTCAAATAAAATTTTGGTTAAATTCCTGGTCAATATTTTTAGTACTCTAATTATTTAGAAATTGGAACAAATTTACTAGTTAACTTATTTAGTGACGTATTTTGGTCTTAACATTTCCAGTATTCCAAAAAAAAAAAACGATTTTCCTGTGAATATTTTATAAAATCCCTGTGTGTACTATAACGGCTAATACAAACACCTCAAGATTACGTCTTCACTTGACTCGCGAAAGTTGTCCTTGAGACAAACATTCGCAATACGCCTTTTTTCGCAACATTGCATAGGATTTTTACGCTAATATTTCATCAACCAGGGATTATAACTACTTACTGAAAATGATATATTTTATCTATCGGAGCTAAATAAATGGACATTTCTGTATTTTTATTTTCGGGACATTTATTATTTTATTGTAGTCCTAGCCCAGCCCTAATTATATTTTCTTATCGGCGTTGTTCGCCTAAATAAACTTTAATAGGAAAATATACTTAGGGCCACCAAAAATAAAAATGAAAAATTTCTTCCCAGAAATTTAAAAATACTGTTCTTAAGCATATTTGAGTACTTCCCCAAAATGCATTTATATAGGTCATAAATTAAATTTGTTTAAGCACCTATTACTCAATAGGCCATAATCTCTTAAATAAAGGTAACGGGCATTAATTAAAGAAACTTCAGGTATAAAATGGTAATTTTAAATTTCTGGCTAGAATTTATTCACTTTATTTTAGTTAGCCCCAAGTATATTTTCCTATTAAAGTGTATTTAGACGAACAACGCCTAAATAAGCTTTAATAAGTAAACGTATTTAGGGCTACTAAAAATACATTAATAAATTCTTCCCAGATTTGTTAAATTACCCTTTTATACCTAGAAAATAAATAAGCATAGCTACACACCGATCTGCGAGTATTTTAACACCGGCACCTTCTCACAGGCAGCTGAAGCAGAGCAATTTTATAGCTCCTATGAACTGTAATGATATTAGTTTTAATCAAGTTAAGTAAACACCGTTTCCCGCAACGCGAGCGCTTTTTAAGTACCCATCGCGCCAACGACTGGCACGTATGCCGCAATCTCGAATAATAACACTCACTGTAATAAATTGATCAAATTAATTTATTGATTGCGTAAATCGGGCAGTCCCCTATTTTTTTATTATTATGATAAGTACTATACCAAATAAAATCGCTCAACATAGGGACAACCCGGATGGTTACAGGTTCAAGGTCGCTTGCGCGGTTCTCTCCCTTACGTAGCTGTGATACGTTGTCTACCGAATCCATCGCGGACCACGGCATCCTTTGCCCGGCTGTTCACCCGGTATCGGGTAGCTGATTGGTCGTTTCAAGACCAGTTTCCGTAAGGTTAACAACTACCCCCGCTCTATAGGAGACAGCACTGTTTCCAGACGCCCTCGGCTGTCGGTCAGAATGCACAATCGATTGGCTAACGCCGCACTGTCCGCAAACCGTCCAGAGGCGCCCGAAGGTTGACTCCTAGGATAAACTGGCCCACAGGCCAGAGTTCTACGCTGGCTCGCACTTCTGCGTGCAGGCCGCCGGATGGGTGTTGACCCGTGCGTTTGACCGGCCTTAAACACATAGGTCTTAGTGGCCTAATAAGCCTAATTATTTATTTATTAGTCTTAACTGCAACAGGGCCTATTAGCTCCCATACACACAGACATACATACATACATACTACAGACATACGAACTGATTCGAGATTTTTTTTTCAATGTTGTAACGCCCGCCGACCCGAAGGCTCGCGGTAATTATTACTTACTTGACCTTTCTTGGGGTTTTACGAAGTTGTTACTGTTTGACGCATGTCGCCTAGATTCGGCCCGTAACGGATACCCATGAGTATTGCAACAGCTACGATTACCTAAGACTTATCAGCATGCAATATACTTATCACCAAAACAGAAACAATCCGGAAGCAGTTATCAAGAAAGCAATAAATAACAAGGACTATCAACTGACCTGGCTGACCTCGGGAGCCGATAAGAAGAGACGAGACGTGAGAAGCAGATACCATGGAACTTTCTAGAGAATAAGCATTGATAACATAATAGATAAAGAATGTGTAATGTTAAATCTAAATAGAATACTTTGTCATTATTATTGTTACCTCCGTAGTGAGTAGACGTGTATAATTAAATATCAAATTAATAAAGTTTGCTTTTTTTATAACGTCAACCGCGACACTCAACATAATTGGCCGGCACGTGCCGCTGATATACTTATCTCGTTACTTTTAGGACCACTTTATGAAACCCAAATTTCACATTTTATAGTACGCAGGTACCAAATACCTACGAACTTTGCTCGAAGCCAACGTGATTTTAGGGAAGGTAGGTTTTCTAACGATAAAATATATATTTTGTGCCAATCTTCTAAAGCCAGTATATACATAGAAGTTGACGAGAATTTGGCGACGACGTGCCACAAACACACATCCGCATTCCACATGACCACCGTTGCTATAGAGTGTAAATACATTTTTAAATTGAAATTCATTCCTTTTCAACTCAAACCACAGTAACAAATAACTTATGTTTGTTCACATCTATTATGGTGGTGCAACTATAGAGAATTCGTATACAGAATCGTGCATAAGCCGCTTAATTATATATTCAGTTTGTATAATTTAGAAAGAAACGCAAAAAAAAATTAAAGAAATTTCTAGAATTTTAACTATTTCAGAGCTAACGTTTTACAACATCACTACGAATCAAAAACGAACAGATTATCGTTAAAATTACATTTCAATCAAAATAAGAAAAAAATCTTGCTCTTACAGCACACTATTAACTAAAAGTCTGAATTGCTCGTTTTATTTCACCGAAGCGTCTTAAAATGGTACTAAATCCTCGGAGGTATTTTTAGTATTTTCAATATTGGTCGTAAATACGGTATTAAAAAAGTCACCTTTTCCAAATGGACAAGTAATAAAATTCCGTTCTTGCACTGTTCACGACCTGCTATACTGAAGAAAATCAAAGATTGGCCAGCTTGTATGAAATACACAATTTAACGGGTATGCCACTACGGTAACATGAATCTTAGCTTTAACGATTATCAAGAACATCATTCGAATAAATTTTAACAAAAAAATACCGTTGGCGTCAATGAACTGTTACTCCACCGCTCTAGACGCCTAAACCAAGAAGGCTTTTTACAGATAATGTCTCCAAAAAACTTTTGCTATTCACACTGTAAATTCAGTGAAGCAGTCATTTAAGCATTTATATGCATGTGCCGTGCTTCGCTGTAGTTTGAGGTTAATTGAGATCTGCTCGCTGCTGAGGCCACGGTGTAAAAACATTCTTCCCACATTATTCCAGACACTAAACATCCATGATAAATAATATTGGGGGAATGTTTCTCTTTTTATGGGCCCGGCTCTCTTATCCGTGTATCTCGGAGATGAAAGCGATAAGGATCAGCCGATATTAGAGGATAGAATGATCAGAGAACTCCAAAAGCGATTGCCGTTTGGTCACGGATTTTCAGCAGGATTTGGCGCCTTGAAGATGAAGAAATTCTTCGCAGGAAAAAATAACGAGTCTGGTGGCCGGGAAATTTTCCAGACGAAAACTCGTGAAGTGCTTAATTGATGCTAAATGAGGACATATAAAATATTACTTATACATCGTGTCCGTAAAATAAATTAAATCTTTTAAAATAAACGATTATAGAAAAAAAATCACATTGTTCCAATTGATCTGCTTAGTGCTGTTTGGAGAAGCCCTCCAAAAAATGAGTCAACAAAAGCTATTTACTTTCGTTCGACTGAAGACAGTATATTATTCCATTCTTTTCAAAATGTTTTATTTGTTTATTTTTACATACTTTAACTTCATTGAAGCACAGTGTAAACAGAACCAATGTGACAAGGAATGCTCCCCCCCCCCCCTCCATGCCCCCTCAGGGCAACCATAAGATGAGGGGCGTTGACTGGGGTGGGGACGACTGGGGAATCCGCTCCCACTTTTTACCTAGTAAAACGGTGAGCTAACTACTCGTGCTAACGAAGCTAGTTACAATAATTAATAATGCCTACAACATGTAGGAAAATAAGGATTCTGATTCGATGGCGGCATTATCAATAGATCAAAGGCTTTGCCACACTGGTAGTTCTATTTACACTACGTCATTAGGCTGCGTGTTGGTCATTTAGCTCGAAACTTTCTTACGCTGACTCATCGTACTCGCCGTTAATCTGTTTGCGGAGCGTATGTTAGTCCGCATCCTTCATCGTTTAATTATATGCCTTAAATTATTTGTTTATGTGTGGATAAATACGCTGTTACTAAAACGAAATGTCAACAAACACAACGCGTAGTAACGTCCGCGTATTAAGTCGCGTTGAAATATCCGTCACATCACCGAAGTTAAACAGCGTTGGTCGTAGTCAGTACTTGGATGTTATATTATCCGCAAGTGATGTTATAAAATCCGGCCACCTGTAAGATAATTGTCGTTAGACATTAATGTGGCCTGGTACCGTAAAGGAAATAAATTTTAAAAAATAATTTGATATGTTTACTCGATTTGGAAAATATACATACAAAAGTGGGAAGATAGTAGACACTACAAATAGTGCATATATATAGGTAGTTACTTAAATAAATGATGACCAGTAGTTAAAAGAAATGTATTAAAGAAAATAGCGGTTTAAACTGCAGAGGTATGCAAATGAAGAACTGTATACAAATTTATAATTTGGTCATTTTTGTCTAATACTATTTAAATAACATCAACGTTTTTAAGATGCTACGATGCACAATGTTTTGGGAAGCCTATCAATGGTTTTCACGATGACGATTATAGACTGGATGTGAAAATTGAGGAGATACCAAATACACGTCAGTCAGATTGAAATGGCTCGAAGTGCCCTCCTTTCTCTGATCGCTTCGACGTTATATTACTCTTTAATGCCTATCCTTCACGGTTTGGATTCGACTAACAGAGAAACTTACCTTTTTGAGAAAATGTCGAGGAAAGCTTACTCATTCCCTTTTACTTTCGTTCTTACATTTCACACACTTGCTTTATCGGTGTTTTTTCTTGATTACCAAGATACAGAAAACAATGTAAGATTATAGAAAATTGTATAAGTCTTAAAAGCCCTTTATAATAAACCCTATTTAATTGGTGCTCATTACATAAATTGCATTGAGAGCTTTCTATTATTTTTTTGTTTTTTTTTAATATTATTTTATTATTTTTTTGTGCGTGTGTATTATTTAAACGTGCTTTATCATTTTAATTTAATGGCTGACCTATAACGAGCGCAGTCTTTTTATAATCTTTCCCTTTAAGGACCATGGGACATATGAGTCCCATAACTTCAAAAATCGTTTTATAAATTATTGAATACAAAAATTTTATAAAAAATATTTTTTTCCATGTTATTGAGACATTGGAATCTTAATATTAGCACAAAAAAATGTTGTTTATGACCGTACCGTACCGTATTTTTTTATATCGCAAATTACCACAATTCTGGCGATTTAAAAAAAATAAATAAAATATTTATAGCGTCTTTTTGTTTTTTTTTCTGTTAGTATGCATGATTTCTGAATTAAATTATAAAATAATCACATTTTGGAAAAAGTTGTAAGTTTGCATTGATTGGGCACTTACGACCTATCAATTTATACAAAATCTATTAAACTAATTTTCCTCAAAACTTGACATAGGTATACGTTATTTACATCGCCCTTTAACAGTTTTATATATCAAAATTTTTCATACTTTTTTATTTTATTTTATTTTATTAAAGGTAAAGCATAAAATATAATTTCCTACAGCATTACAAAAAAAATGGGTTTGGACCAGTAGCGAAAAACAGAGCACACTGCAGTATCTTGGTAACTACGTCAACACCGCCTAACTAGGCCTAGGCCTGTACTAAGGCAGGTGTACCAGGAAATATTTTACCTGTGCACACAAAAAAAAATGAAAAAATTACAACTAAACTTAAAAATTAAACATGTTAAATCACCTCAAAGCTTTTGGTCCTTAAACGGTTAATAAAGAAATATTTGAAATATTCAAATATTTCGAGCTGTCATCCTTTATTGAAGAATCGGCATTCGCCGATTTAATGAATATGATTTGTTCACGTTATCATTCACCGGGAACAAAGTCACTCCCGTGAAACCTACCAGTACATAGCACATTTATCAACATCGGAATTCGCTCGCTCATTGAGAAATATAAAAATAGTCTTCCTTTAATCAATTTCTACATTTCGACAATTTCGACCGTCCCTTACAGCAGCAATGTAAGAGACCTGGGCTTGCTCATTGATTAAAACTTATCATGGACTTCTCAAGTAATGACTTCAGTCGTAAAGGTCTTCGCGAGTATTAATTCTTTTAAACGACTGCGGTATTTCTTAACAAGGTATTAAACGCCAAACAGCGCAATCTTTTATCTTACCAATAATTTCTAAGCTGATTTTGCGTACCTCTAGACGTGAATGAGGAGCTACTCAATAAACTGGAAAGGATTCAAAACGCGTGTATTCGAATCGTTTATTCCCTGAAGGGAAAGGCTTTAATATTGTCAATCAAAATAAAATAAATGGGAAGCCAGCAGGGCAGGTGAATTTTAACAGTAATGCAGTAGCGTTAGTATCGCAAGAAAGAGTGTTATTATTTTTTTAATTTGTAGGCCACTAAAGAAGTAGATACTTACTCGTACATTGGCTATTCCGTGCATTTTTCTGTTAAAAGTTGTTGGGAGCTAATGGGCTCTGATGCAGTTAGCCACTAAGACCCATTTGTTTAGGGTCGGTCAAACTCACGGGTCAACACCCATACGGAGGCCTCCAAGTATGAAGTGCGAGTCCGGGTAGGACTCTGGTCTGCGGGCCGGTTTCCCCCAGGAGTCAATCTTCTGCAGCTCCTGAACGGTTTGCGTACCGTGCGACGTCAGCCAATCGATTGTGCATTCCGACTGACAGTCGAGGGAGTCTGGAAACAGTACTGTCTCCTATAGAGCGGGGGTAGTTGCTTCACCTTACGGCGACTGCTCTTGAAACGACCAATAGACTACCCAATTCCGGGTAGCAGCCCGATAAAGGGCGCCGTGGTCTGCGATATATTCGGCATATGCCGTATCACCGCTTCGTAAAGGAGACGACTGACGCAAGTGACCTTGAACCCGTAACCATTCGGGAGACCGGAGTAATCTGGTTGCAAATGGTAGTAAGGGCGCGAGTGTCGGCCCGCTGGGTGACTAACCTGGCTATATCGCGGTAAGGCGTTGGTCTCTTACGGGCATGTGGCGGAACCTGACGGTGGTTTTGTCCTAAGTCTTCTGCGCTCACCTCACGAGAGACAGAATGATACATTTCGATACATTTCGATATATTTCGTAAAAACTTTGTTATATACATTTAGTTTGTTGGTTACATAGATTTCGTTACATACATTTCGAACGATACATTTCGTTAAAACTTCCTGAGGTGAAGTTTCGCCCGTTGTAGTTGACAGCTCTCTCTGTTAATAGTTAGGTACGGTTTAGTCGTATATATGTTATTCCTGGCCTACGACGTAGGTGGAGCAATGGGGTGGAATGGGAGAAGGGTTGGTTATTGAAATTTTTTTTATATTTCGCGCTGTTTCCGAGATAAAAGTGATTTTTCATATTTTTCAATTTCCACCTAATTGACTTTTTCCCCCTACTTCCACTCTACTCCTCCCCCTTCTTTCTACCGCACGATTATAATGATAATATATTCATTTAATAACTTAATTACTTTGGAGTGGAGGAGGAGGGAAAATAAAATGAAAAAAAGAGAAAGTATATTTGGTGAATTAAGTACGATATCGAGCTTAAAATAAGAGTAGTTTCCGAAATCCATGTATATGTCGGACTGTGTGCATCGCAATCATCGAAGTATTTGGGGCAATGGCATGCGACAAGGGGTCACACCTTACATCTCCCCCAACCTCGCTCAAACCGTATGCAGCTGCTAAGTTGACGATGACGATAGCAATCTTTATATTGGTCAGCAGTACGGAAATATGTAATTCTTCCAATATCATTATGTACCACAGTTGCATAATATTCAGCAAGGTATATCGTCACAGCCTTGGCCCTATTTTGTGTACGATTTTTCCTTTAAAAGGCGGGGTAATACATTTAAACAAACGCGCCGATGTGTTTAAAATAAAATGGTTATTCAAAGATGACTTTTGGTTGTTATCGTATTTTTAGATATTGTATATTATGTAAATAACCATCCCTAATGCGTCTAGCGGGTGATATCGTGTGTCACCTTCGAATAATTGTAGGAGTATCCCTTAATACACACTGCGAAGCATACTTTATCAAGTAAACAATTTTGTACTTGATAAAGTATGCTTTTTAAATGTCTACTTTATACTAAATATAACATCGACGACCAAGAAGTAAGCCGGAATTTTCACTCTCACAATGCAGGCAGACGTGATTATGATATCCTACCTAAAGTGAGCTTTACACAAACTTAAAAGTCCTTTGGATATGGAGCTTCAAGCTGTAGAAGCAGATAGAAATAAAGGTAAAGCTGCAATCCACACGTGCTTTTTATAACCTGGATTCTTGCATTCTTGGGCTTGCCGATTCATTTAAATGGGAATAACATTAATCTGTAATATTATGCTGCCTCATTGTTTTATTTAAAAAGAATAGATTTTAATGTGTAACATAACATAACTGACCTAACATAATATACCTGAACATACGTTGATTTTTTTCTTTCTTTTTTGACACTTTAATTGTATAATGTGTATATTTTGATTATTTTTGTATAAAGTGCTCAAGTTGATTATTAATATTGTTGTTTTTTTTTTAACATATACCCATGTACATGGAAACAGCCTTGTTTTTTTATTAATTTGCCGTGTAAAGTCGCCTTTAATCGACGACACTCTCGTTTTGTTATCACTGTAACTTAGTAACTACCTAATTTGTGATAATACCAACTTTACTTTCTCCAGCTGTTGGTAGATGGATTCTACTAAATGTTCTTTTTTAATGATATTTAATGTTCATATTGTTAAAACCAAATTAATATTGTATTTGAATAATTTTATTTATTTTTTTACATATTATCACCACCTGACGAATTCTAATACACGATAACTAGCATTAAAGGATTATTACGACATGCTTTTATTGTATATTATGAATGAATAAAATGATACTGATACGGATACATTATGACACCGCCGCTCGCTTATTGGTTGACGTGAAATAACCCCCCCCCCCCCCCCTCCAAGCAAAATCTCGTATTCAAGAGGTGTAAGGTCAAAGCGGTCTCAATACAAAGTCTCATATATACCGCATCCAGTACTCCTTAAAAGCTTGTCACGTATGATTATTTAATAATATTTCTATGTTTGTTGCAGTGACTGGAGGTTCGGCGTACGATATTGTAAGCTGAGTAACTTTATAGCCAACGTCACAGTGGCTGCTAGCGTGTTTACGTTAACTGGAATATCGTTTGACAGGTAATTAAATATTCTATAAATTAGACATATACTACTACCATTACTATTACCATTATTTTCATGTTTTATTAGAATGTGCAACTCTAAAGAACGGTTTGGCAACCTTTCTGTGCCAGTGAAATGCAAGTGACGCTAAAACAATTGACGGCCAAACTAATAGCAATTTATTTGGCCTTCTATAATAACATGGATAATGAATGTTTTTTTATAAAGAAGTGATTGATAATAAAAGTGATAATTTTAGAGTCATCTATTGCATTTTTTATATAGGCTGATTACATCGCAGAAAAAGTACGGAGAGATGGATTGCCATCTATTAGTCTATAAAAACGGTGCGCAATTATTACTTATTGAAACCCGTATACCAATTTAAATATTGACATATTTATGTAAATATTAATAAAATAATAAAGTATGATTTCAAAATTCGTTTGTTTTTTTATTATTTTATACCGTACAGGATTGATTAGAGCGCCATCTATAGTACTCCGCCATACTGTTATTCTACGAAAATCGCCACATTGAACATAATAATCAATTTTAGGAACTATGCGTGCCATCTACACGTTGCGTCTCGTAGTAAAATACTGGTTTCCAAATCGTAGTAGGTCGTTGCAATCTAATAAGCTACATATTCATTGCTATTGCCTGCTTTTCTAATGATATACATCAAAGAGAAAGTTACATACTAAGATTTTGATTTACTCATTATTTATATAAGTATGTATATTATTCATTTTCCAAGTATATGCAGCCTAAGTAGTAGCTGTATCGTTCATATTTCAGTAGACTGTTTAGTTTATTTCAATAATTATTTATTTATTCATTTTGTTCTTTATTTTGATAGGTAGATTCTTCTATAAAAACTTATTTAACACAAAAAAAAAATTTGGTTTAAACCACCCAAATTCTAAATTAAAAAAATCATGCCTGAAAATTTTCTAAAGTGGATTTTTTAGGGATGACCTAATTACCTCTATCTGACCAAATAGTCAATACCTCTATTTTTAAATGGTCTATTTTTAAATAGTCTAGACGTGTTTGTGGCAATTACCGATAATTAGCGGATTCTATTTAGTTTTCTGGACTTTACACATTCGATATTCCCTTTCTGTTTGTCGCATATTACCTACCTTTTAATTGCAATATCCAGAACCCCCGCCTTAGTTTTATGCATATAAACTTTCGACCTGCATACCCAGCCTTCTCGTATATACCGGGTATACTGTGCTTCTAAACACAGCATCAGTATACTATGCTTCTAAATATGGATTAACTTGAAATATCCTACTGACCTTATTAATTATATGTCCTGATTTTATGGCCAATACTTCTTAATAAAATGCAAAATGCTTCTTCCAGCCAATAAATTTCATTTTTCTTCAGTTCTTCTGTAGTTTAATATAATGGCATATTATTCTTGAATTCAGTTATTTCAATAAAGAGGAATTAAATTTAGTAATTTCTTTTGTTAAATTATCGTTATCCTTTCCATGGTCTCATTTATAATTATTCTCCGTAACTCTTCCTCAAATTCTTCTGTGTTCTCTTGGCCATTTCTCATCAGTATTATATAGAAATGTTAAACCTTGAAGCCAGCGGAATTGCGATGATATTTATTATTCACATGAAACATTCACTATTACATTGTCGGCGACATTTTCCTTTGTTGGTATTCATCGCTATTGTTAGACATTCGTCAACTCAAAGATTTCTCCAGGATCATGAGCAACAAATGTTTGACATTTCATTTGATATGATCTTATCCATTAAATCACCATCTTCGATTCGCATCAAAGTATTGTTTGACCAAACCTCCAAAAATGCTCCGCACGGATGTTCCCAGCAATCCCATTGGCTCAATGAGTTCCATTGCTATCTTACCAGCTTCCAGTTTGTAACTCAATTTTTGGGATCGCTATTTGTTTCATTTGGGCCACTATAGTTTTTCCAACGATGAATACTACATACACAGACTGTGATACAGATTATTCGTTAAGCAAGCACAATCGGAGCTCGTATTACAGAAAATATGGAGTTCTTTGGAATACGAAACTAATCCAGTGAGTCGATAACATCTAGGTATCTTAAAATTTTAATTGTTTTTAATGATACAAGTTTTTTTTTCATTTGTTGAATGACTCTTTATCTATTTTCTGGTGCCATCCTGAGTCTGATCTCCCAATATCTACAAACTCAAATCATCCAAAAACATTCATCTTTATGGTGCGAGAGCCTAAAAATCCAACGAATCGAACGTGGACATTTCGAAAAAGCATTTTAGTCAGACATACTGTTCCATCAACTTGTTATCTCGGTAACTTTGTGAGTCGAAAATGTAAAGTAAACGACCTTACAAAGGGTTCACTTTTAATACTAAAATGCGTTCCTCTACGTCATCACTGAGATTAATCTTCGTAACCGTAGCGCTTTTTTGTTCACTTCATAATCCAGATAAAATGAAGTCGCTATTGCTTGTCCAATTTATGAGTTCGAAACCCCCTCATTCATGAAACTCAATAACATTTTTATTAATTTAGCTGTTTCTTCTTCACCATATCGACTACCCAAATAATCATCCATATAATATAATTTTAATAAGATCTTGAGTTCCCTCCGAGCTATGCCCTCCGTTGATTCCAGAATTCGTATTTTTCACATAAAATATGTATTATATATTATAAATTTCACATAAGATATCATGCAAAAATGATGGGATCGCACCAAATTTAAGAACTTACATGACATACATCAGGTTGTTTATTTAGGCCCATATCTCTCTAAATAAATGATTCGTTTTTATAATATGTGCCAAGTTGTAAAAATATTTTTATAATGTTTGCTTTGAATGCAAACATTATAACATGATTGTTGAAAGTTGAAAATAATTCCTAATAATCAGTTCAATAAATCTGGACCTTACAATAAAAGATCATTTAAACTGGTGTTATTAGATTTCGCTGATGCGTTGAAAACTCGTCAAATATATGGTGAAAATATTTTTTCAGTTTTTTTTTTATTTATGACTCAGTACGGCAAAATGTACTTTATCTCGAACAGTTTTCGGTTACAGATCGCTTTGCGAGCGCATCCGTTATTTAAAAAATCCATCATTGTTTCGTGATATATTCGGGTAAAAGTAATTTTTCGATAGGTTTCTTTCGAGTTTTTGCAGTCTCGTTACGTTAATTTTTTCACAAAAACTTCGTTTTTGTTGTTTTTCTGAGAAGTTTTTTCAGTTTTTCAGCTAATTGTCAGTTTATCGTTTTTCTAAATAAGCGAGTAGTGCTCAAAACCGGAGTTTTTTTTTTTTTTAGTAGTACATAAAATGTTTTATAAAATTCGTAAATTCGTAATTATATCCTTTTAAATTATTGCTATAAGCTCATAGCCCATCAGCTCCTTTTTTGTTGCCATGGCATAGTCAACAAGCGATATCAATTAATCTACATCGAAGTGAGCCTATGCCTTCTCGGACCCCTTCGGAATTTTGACGTCGATCTTTGCAACTCGTAGTAGTAACACAGTTTTGATGGAAAGTGTTCGAGTAGTCTTGGCAGATGTTTTTTCTGTGTCTTGGGGTGTTACGATGATTGAACTAAAATCGGTTTCTGAGGTTATTGATTTCATTTCTTTAGCAGGGTACGACTCCAATTGAAGTAAACGATGGTGACCTTTACAGCCCTTCCTTTGACTACAGCTAAAATGTTGGTCTCCTAACTTCAATCTCCCGAAACAGACCTTAATATTTCGTTTCCATGTCCATCTTATATGAGCCGATGATTGGACACACTTTTTAGACCTCGATTTCGTGACTAACAAACAATAAAAGCATGTCGATTTTGAATCACATTTCTCCTCTAGGGAATAGGTAGACGCCACTGTTACAACACGGTATATAGTTAGAAGCTTCATTTAAAACTAAATTTAGAATCGAAGCAAGTGACGTCTCGAGTCCTAAGGGAATTTCTAACAGCACTTGATTGAGGGAATATTATTCATCATTAATGTTATTCACTGCATATATTATTACATTGCTAATTACAGTGCCCAGAGTTTTTCTAAGTCGTCGTAGTCTAATAACAGGTAATCGTTGAATTTCGATCAGCAGTCCTTGCATTCTTTGAGTTGGTATAACAAAATGTAATTTCATGTTGCCTCTAATATCTGGGATCTTTCTGAATCTAGAATCATTGACGAAACCACATTCATAGCTCATCCGCAAGGCTAAGTCGTAATCTCAGTAGATTGTCGATGTTAGACAATTTATATTCTTTACTACCTTGATCGTAAACAGCAGCAAAAACAAGTTTTTCTTTGGAATTACCATCAAAACTCGGTAGATCTTGAAGCATATTAATACGCGCTATTGCCATTGCCTTTGAAGAAATATCACCGTTTGTTAGCATTTGAACTATTGGTGGTTTATTACGCATTTGTAAGAATGAAAAATTATTTTTCGAAAACAGACGCCTGCTATATTTATTTCATTATTTTCCTTTAAATAACTAACTTTCTTTCTACTAGAGCGATTTTTACAGCTGCTGCCTTCGTCGCCGGTTCTGCCGCTTTCATTGCTTCCTTTTCCAAACATACTGTTTCTCCGGCTGCTTTAACTCAGCTTCAAGCTGACGCCGACGAATCACCGTGGAACTTTGAAGATATTGATCCAATCCTACTTACGTTCAGTGTCATGGTTATCTTCGATCATTCTAAGAGCGTTTCAATTTCCTTTTTCTTTCTTTTGCCTTCATTTTTTAGTTGTTAGATCTCCTAACTCATATCGATCGAACTTTTTTTTTATCCTGGCTCGAAAGAATAATTCTAATATGTTCCTCATTGGACTGTTTGTTAATTTTAATAATTATTTCTTTATTAATTTTCCCCTTTATTTTGATATCGACAACATTTATTTTTAAAAAATAACCAAAACAAAATTACAAATTAATTAAAATTAAATCTCCTTTGACAGTAGCACTCCAGATTCAGATTCTTGTAACATTAAACTCACTTGACTACGAAAAAGTTTTAGACTTGTATTATTTCTTGGTAGTTCTGAATTTAGACCGACATCGCAGCCAACCAGAAGGTAACTCGAAAACTACCACAAATAAGGGGCACATACCACACACATATATATATATATATATATATATATATATATATATATATATATATATATATATATATATATATATATATATATATATATATATATATATATATATATATATATATATATATATATATATATATATATATATATATATATATATATATATATATCCTACTACTATTATAAACGCGAAAGTTTTTAAGAATGTACATACATATGAATGGATGTTTGTTACTCTTTCACGCAAAAACTACTGAATGGATTTTGATGAAACTTTACAATAATATAGCTTACACATCAGAACAACACATAGGCTCTAATTTATAAAGATATATAGTTTTCTATCATCATTATCACAATTTTCCATCACCATGCGGGTGAAACCGCGGGGCGCAGCTAGTATATATATATATTAGAAAATGTACCTCACTTTCTAATTTGCTTCACATTCCTGAAATATCTATTAAGTGCTTTATTACGTGCTACGATTATCTACTAAAAACAAAACAGAATGAAATATTCATATACTTTTTTCTGCACACAATTCTTTAGCATAAAGAACTCCTTCTTTAAAATCTTCATGTATTAAATTAAATATTTCGGTAATGGATTATATCTTTATAATTTATCTAATAATATTATTTTTCCTTTTGCAATAGGTATCAAGCGATAGTTAGACCAATGAGACCACGAATGTCTAAAACGATATCCTTAGTGATGATCGGCTTCATCTGGATTGCTGGAATGGTGCTGGCAATACCTTGCCTGCTCTACTCATCAACAATAACTTATAAGTAAGTATTCAATTCATAATTTTGTAACTATTGAAGCAAATAAATCTTATCTACTGATACAGAATTAATATATAAGCTAGCAGTTGTGCTATTACAAGGGGCAAGATTTTTTCTTTTAATTAACTGACATAGTCGAGCAAATCTTATTTGTTATAATTGTCGTTAATGTACAATAATATAAACAGTAATACCCAACCAGATGAAGCCATCTATTTTATTATGGAGATTAATTCTGCCTAAAAGGAACACTTTGGGGTGTGAGTTAGCTGAAAATTATACCAAAATATTTCACATCTGCCAACCAATGCACCCTTTTGGATTCAGATAGTAACATGAGTAGACGAGTCTAAAAAGCTCGGAACACAAATTTGTTTGGCCCTCTAGCGGCGTTGATCACCGCATCAATATGGCAGCCAATTTTTTGGGACACGATTGTACATTTCCCTATATAACTCGAGTTTATATTTTGACATTAACCTGTGTTGTGAACTATTTTTAATTATTAGAAAACGCGCTTTCTAACGGTATATTAAACAACATCATTTGCGTTCATATTTCCAGAAATATTTGTAACATTATTAAAAATATTATTTTTTATTTTGTTTTTTTGAGACATTTTGCTTAATAACTTGGAATCTGTTTTATGTAGCTGAAAACTTACTAAATATTTTTTGTTCGTCTTTAAAAATTACGGTCTTTAAAAATTAAAAATTTCGAATGGTATATATGACTTCTATTTTATCACAAACAGTTGCTGAAAATCTGCCAAAACAATGTAGCATAGCACAGCAAGTCGTTATGGCAACAATGTAATCAATACGCATTCCGAAAAGTAATAAAACGGCTTTATACCTGTTTAAGTAACAAATGTAATTATTGTATAATTTTATGTTTAAACCTCCGTTAGTCGCAATGGATCTATTCGATCCAAGATTTTTAGGTACAAGCATTCAACAAAGCATGTGATATATTAGGTACAATATTCAACAAATTTCAACATCAGTGGAAAAGGCACTGAAGTGTGGATTTTGTCAAAAACCTCTGAATGTTCTCAGTTCCAGTATTGGAACACAGTTATCAAACTGAAGTCTCTTCTAGTGCAACTGATATTGAGTATTCGCACATCTAACTTTACAATGTATGGCGGTACTTTGGCTTAGTTATGCCCGTGAACATTTGCGTTGGACGCAGTCTACTATTCTCGTTGGTTGCCAGTATTCGTACGCATTCTACAGGAACGTCCAGAAAAACATCCAGATATACATAATCAGAAAGCGGAGTGAATGGACCCGGCTCACTTGAAGCCCCGGTAAAGGGCAATTGCCCAGTAAAAGGCGTCACGGACCTTGGACAAGGCCCGTCGACTGATTCACGGAATGCGCAATCATCTTTAAGAACTGGTGGGTGTTTTACGCGCAATGGAGCAGTAACGGAGCTTGCATAAATTGAGCTTACGTTTTAACGAATATTGTTTTAACGAAAAACTTTATTCATTAAAAAACGTGATATTCCGCTCAAACTAATTGTTTCTAAAATAAATACGATTGTTCACTTTTGTACCGGCAGCCGTGTTTTTTAATTTTATGAATAATTGTACTTGTGACTGACTTTTATTATACGCCTTATAATTTTTAGTTTACTTTACCAACTTAGTAATAACAAAGGTATATTGTAAATTGTAAATTTATTATTTCAGTTTTGAGATTCTGCAATCCTCAAAAAGTGGTTTTCTATAATGTCTGTATGTCTGCCATTATATCTATGAATTGAGCCTAGATTATGATTCCCCTTGATAATAAAGGGTCGTTTCATTTACTTTCCGTGTCTTTTCGTTTGTCTTTATGATAATAATATGTATAAATTTTTACGAATCCACAAGGATTTTCTAAGAATATTCTAAATTTACGCCAATAACTAAGCATTGATATCAACTGCTTTAAAAAATACTATACCAGAGAATAAGGTTCACCCTAAACAAAAACCGTACACCACTGCATCCAGTTTTAAATAATGCTATTCCATATCGCAGCGCGTCGTGATCTGTTTCATTCAGATTTCCCTTTGCTGCAAGGAGATATAATCACATCGGCACAGACACATACTAAAAATTTGCAGGTGATTTTTTTCTGACCAAATGATATTCGATTTAACTCGGAGGTTGTTATAATTATTCATTAATCATTCTTCCGAACATCTAAGTGAGTATTACTCATTCTTGCGAACATCTAAGTGAGTATGTTTTCTCATATGATTTTATTTCTCCCCGAAACAAATTTAGATACTGAATATTTTAGGGCGTTGTTTTGACACAAGCAAATATTTACAGACTAGGCACACATGCAAATATTTCTGACACAGGCAAATATTTACTAAATATGTAGTATTACTATATAATAAAAATAGTATTTTACATAGTATTATAAAGAGGATGAATTATAATAAATATGTATTAAATTTTATATTTACATGTTGCACTTAGCTAAACCTCTAGGGGGAGTTTCAAAAGTTCGTCAATTTACTGAAATATAGATTTGGTGTTGTCGACAGCGCCAGGCTTAGGTATCGAACGGTTGTAGCCACCAGTATCATCCACATGACATTAGACGGGAGAATAGCGTCGACATAAAAACGTAAGATCTAGCGCGAACATTGTTATCAGGCACAAAGAAATTGATGTCAGCCAGTGTATATACATTCGAACTATTCACTCTTCAATTTCATATCCTATGTGCATGCATAATTGTGTGCATATCGCGACGCTGACAAAGGAAATCGTACATAACCAAACCTTGAACTTACTCGGATACAAGGGGCGGATAGTGTTCGTATTTATTGGAATACAACAACCTTAGGAACCGCTTTGTACTTTCAAAGCATTGGCATATATTATTATGTCCTTGTGCGTATTCCAAATGGCGGCATTGCAATACAATACAATACAATCAACTACTCCAGTAGATAGGCATTCCTACACTTGGATGCGTCACAAAATTAAATGCTTAAAATTTTATTATTAAAAACATAACTATCATGATAGTTGTCATGGCTGTCATATTGTATTCAATATTACCTACTTACAAATAATCAAAATATACTAATGTCATTAAATAGTAAGAGAGAAAATTATATTTTAATAGAAATGCAAATTTTATGGAGAATAATCAACATAAAATAATTTTATTGTCAATCCAGCAATATGGCTTCGTATTTTTAAACATAAATAGATGTATAATAAATTATATGAGAATTAGAATGTCAGCTATCATAATACCGTTATGTTTAAAATTTTACAAATTTTACGAATTATCAACATGGAAAATAAACTCGGAATTTTCAATTCCCTTATACCATAGATTGGGTTTCTTACCAAATTATTTATAATAATCATTGACCTCCAGTCTGCTCCGCAATATCTATCTGTATATAAATCTCATCACATATATGATAATGAGCCCGCAAGAGCTTTATATTTACCTCCGAGGTCAGAAACTTCTACGATTATGAGTGAGGGGATAATCACATAATAATATTTCGTTTATTTTCCAACTTACATTTTCTTTTTCCTATCAAACTGTTTTTATTTCATTTACTCAGATATTTTATTAGCTTTGTAATTACATTTTTCATAATATGATAATACTAAATACAATATTGTCTACATTACTGATAATTCATGGCAACATTTTCGCATTGTAATAAATATTATGTACAATTAACCCGTATCAGAAGCTGCTAAATAAACCGTAAGCTTTGACCATACAATAGTTTCAAACACACAATAGAGTAGTTGCAAATGGCTTGGCACTGAAAGCTTGTTACTCTTGTAAATGAGGTACAATTTACAATGGCCAGTGCGTTAGTGACAGCCGTGTATTACTAACAAAGCTCACGGATGTGCTTTGACAGCCGTCTGCATGCTAGCGTACGTTAGTTATTTGTCAGTGCGGCAGCACTACATAGACTCTGGAGACTGAACTTGCAATCAGACTCTCTTGAATCCCATGATTAGTAACCTCTTATTCCGCATAAAATTATTCGTCTTACAGATTCGCAAAACGCTGAGATTTTAGAGTTAATTGTATTAATAACAAAATCTTCATTTTAAAGGATTATGTGGAAGGTTTGAATTGTAAATAATATTCATAATCTAAACAGTAGTAAGATGAAAGGTATAATTACTTTTTAAACTGCTGGCGCTGGCTTCGGATTGGCTTGTATTCGTATATGGCAGTTTTACTCGGCTCATCCATAAGATGAATAAAACCTATTCTCGAAAGAATTGTCGAAATCGGACGTAGTTACAAAGAGGTCCGTTTGTGTGGTGTTCCCATGTATATCGTAGGTACGGAACCCTAAATGTAATCAGTTGTTCCCATCGACAAATAGAACCTATCGAAGAAAGGGTTTTTAAATCGGAAAAGGAGCGCTAAAATATGATTTCAAAGTGGTTTGTTTTTGTAGGGCAGCTCCAATTCCATAGTCTGATTTTTTTTCGGTAATCTGTTTTTCTTTTTTTTCGGAAAGTCAGCAAAAATTCGCTGACTGTACGTATAAAATGTGGGTTTTTAGTTGTCTGTTTGTATTATAGCTGCCATTTCTATCGTAGATAAGGAACCCTAAATATAATCATATCATTCACGTGAAAAATAGATTGGCGGAAATCGGTCAACGCTTTCTTAAAATAGCGACGACAGACAGATATTTCTTTTTCATTTTCTTGTTCTAAAGAAATCAAACATGGAGAAATCTGTTTTTGAGCGAAATCTATTTTTTTATTTCTTTAGGTAAATGCAAGACGCTTCGCGGTAGCCTTGTGGTACGGGGTCGGACTGGCGTTAGCGTAAAAGCAGTATAAAGGGCTCTCTAGATAATCAAGCATGCTTGTCAAGCATTGCGTCGCGGGCTGCGCAGGGATCATAAACCGCAGGAAATATGCAAATATATTTTTTTTATATTTACTAAAAATGCCTAATTTTGTAGTTTTATACCAGGGAGTCACGTCATTCATCAATCAATTACATCTAATTAACGTGACTCCCTGGTATAAACTATAAAATTAGGCATTTGTGGTAATTATTTTAAAAATATATTTGCATAATTCCTGCGGTTTACGTTCCCCTCCCAGCCCGCGACGCGATGCTTGACAAGCATTCTTGATCGTCTAGAGAGCCCCTAACGAAAAAGTTTATTTTAGTTTAGATATATACATACGTACATTAAATATACTGCCAAATTGCTTCTTAAATATGTGTAACATACTTCTAGATTAGAGAAGATTCGCGATCAATTAGCAGAAAAGCAGAAGTGGAAACATAACTGCTAACTTAATTATTATTTATTACACTTTTATTGAACCAAACTTTAGCAAAGTTTTCCTTGAATCTGGCATCGAAGAGACCAATTAAGTGTTAGTGTTCCACAAATTAGCTCTGCATAATTTATGAACTAAAGCCGATGGGGAAGTTTTCGTGTTGGTAAGACTTCGCGTGCAGCTTTTCCTGTATTTATAAGTTTTTGATGGAAAGCACTAATCAATATTACAAATACTACTTATATAAATGCGAATGGAAAATTTTCACATAACCATAGCCCGGGACATTATTTCCCTAAATTTTCAAAATATTTAATATCGATATACTTACATAAAAGAAAAATATATGACTCGAACAAAAACTAAAGTAATACCTTAATTTAACTGATATCTTAAATCTTAAGACAAGGCCTGTACTACCTAATTGGCACATATATGTTTGTGTATGTATTTTTATTTAATAGTTACACCTAATTACATGAAAAAATATATTTTTTAAAGTTATTTTCAGGAAAATATTATTACTCCTTTCAATACGTTCATTACTTATTATTCGTGTGTCCATTATCATAATGAAAATAAAGATAAAGAGACTTGTGTTGAAAAAATACAAAGAGCAAGCTAACTTACTACCTTGGAATAATGTCTTCCAGCCGACTACATAGGTTTCGATTCGTTTCTTCATACACTAAAATCGGAATTAGTTCATGCGAGCGAGAGAGAACAATACGTTAGAGCGGAATACATAATGAATGATGGGAATTTTTCGGCATAAAGCTATTAATCGAACATAAAGCGGCATAATGTAAGACTGGACGAAATAATATCAAACTAATTCAGATTATTGTATGTGCGGCAGGTAGTTTTGATGCAAGAAAATATATCATCGTTCATTTTATATTTCACTCTAACGCACACTGCTCTGTCTCGTTCGCATGAACTATTATCCGACATTAGTTCATGCAGACACGCAATCGAGCCCGTGTACGTAATAACGTGGAAAGATATAGAAGGACTTTTCGAGTAGAGACCTGATGTATTAATAAAATGAAACTATTTTTACCTCAGTTATTTCGTTCTTCTCTTACTCCTAATAGAAAAGCTATGCGAAAGTTACCCAAACGCTTTCATCTCGCGAATGCTTCACGACTTAAACGAATCAAATGAAGCTTTCGCGTTAATAACCATGAAAGAAGTTACGTAAACTGTAAAGGCGAGCGGAAATGAGTAATTTTCATAATGATGCGAGGAAAACTAAATGCTGACATTGCACGAAGCTTCCGTGCGAAGCATAAGTACGAATATAAACTATTAGCCATACTCAATAAATGGACCAAAAAAAGGAAATATAAAAAAACATATTTTGAAAAAGTTCTAAGCACTAATTTAAATCTACATTTTTTATTATAACTCCGATTTTGATTTTTAACAAAAAATATCACATTCCATGTTGATTTTTTAAACTCCGAAACGTTTATGATCATTTAAGTTGTATATGCAAAGACTCTCAGAAAGAGGTTACCGCAAGGTATAACGGGCGATCAATTGTGCGCTGGAATCTTAGAAGGAGGACGAGACTCTTGTAGAGGCGATAGTGGTGGACCTCTGCAAGTGACGATAGCTGACAACCAATGCCTCTTCAACATATTCGCCGTTACCAGTAGTGGAAAGAGCCCTTGCGGAAATGCCAAGGGACCTGGCATATACACCGCCGTGAAGAGTCATGTGAAATAAATGGCGTTTTAGGAGTATGTCTACCGCCGAAAAATTGACCAAAAACTGACGGGGATTTGCCAAAAGGGAAACTATCACAATTTTGTATAATGTCTGAACAAGAGACTGTATGCTGTATTCAACACAGCTTCATGAGCAACAACACGAGATCATCAGAAAACCAGGATAAATCCAATAATGCATCTTCTACATCACCGCCTACTACAACAACTACCAATAAGTCACCGGTCATCTCTACAATAGCTCCAGAAAAACCTTAAACATCGCCACAAGCCATAACTACCAATTTCATAAATGACCGTGTGAAAAAACGAACTAAATCCGAAAAAAATAGCTCTGCAATATTGAGTACAAATTTAACAATGACAGCCATTGCTGTGTTGGCGATTAATTAATTTATTTTATTTTATCTGCATCCAAACGTTTTTCTGGTCGTAACGGTCTCCGTTTCATCGGGTTCAGAAGAGGGAGGAAAAGAGAGTGCACCCGTGGTCGCGCGCCCACCTGTGCACTATATATAGCCTGCGCACTTGACTGCTTCCGAACAATGGACTCTGAGAAGAGTAAAGAAGTCACTAGAATCTACAATGCAGTCGCTATGGCCGAACACGGCTAGAAGGATATTTCCATGCAACAGTTATACAGAGGGCCTCAATCTAAAAGGCCGTATCTACCCTTTTTTAATCGACTACTTGGGACAGATCCCGCACTACTCTCCGCACTACATATGTCCTCCGATCATTGAAGTTAGCAAAGTTCGAGATGGGGAATAATTCTTAGCTGCAAGCTCCTGTTTGATAAGCACATTGATCAAGCGGAAAGTAAGAATAACAAAATGCTAGGTTTTCTCCAAATAGCATGCAATCCTCATATATTACGCATATTTAAGCAGCATTCTTGAGTATCTCACAATTATTTCGTCTACCTACTATTGTGTCTATAAAAAAACGTTTTGAAAGCCTTCAGCGTCGCTTTTTTAAATTCCTGGAACGTCAGCTCCAGTCAGCGAACGTCAGTTCCTGACCTTTAACGTCAGCTCTGATTATTCCGAGAAACTCAATGGGTACAAAATAGTCAGACGAGGACCGTCGCCGGGAATCTGATCTTAAAATTCCATTAAATACTCGTATACTTAAAAATTAACAAGATTGTTAAAGCCGATTGGTTGAGTTTCGTTTCACATTCATTGCAGAACTACTAGAGCTCGCAACTTATTTTATATTTCAAAATCAAACACACAATTATTCTCAATATGTATATTTCAACAAAACTCTAAGCGCCTATAATGGCAATTTCTCGAAAATCGTCATATTTCATTTATCTTTCCATATTTTTTCCAAAGCTGCGAAAGTACATAGATCTATTCATACCGCAAGGCAGCTCTGCTCACACATACACACACACACACACGCGCGCACACACACGCACACACACACGCGAACGCACACACACACAAACACACATACATAAATACACAACACACACGGGAGACTTACGATAATTAATTTTTTTCTACTACAAAGTTTGGTATTTCTCTTCTTTATTAATATTAATGAAATATATTGACAATTATAAAAGATATTAAAAATTATTTTGAGTTAAGAAAATGAACGAAACAATATTTGTTATCTAAATATTTGTAGAATTTGAGTTAGTTTAAACTTAGGGATTTATGATATTTTATTTTATTTAATTGTTACATTTGAATTGTTTATTTCAGGTCTGTATTTTCTACACTCTAAACGGGTTTTTTGAAAATAAATAAGATTTCATTTCATTTGATTTGATTCTTTTGAAAAAAAAAAATTCTTTCTTTGACGATTTAAATTTTGTAGTTTCTAAATTGTATAATTTATTTAAGTTAATAATGCTGTATTACGTTAATAAGTGAAAACCAGTCACCAATCTTATACCTTGCTAAACTATATTTTGTTAAATATTTTAGTTTGTAACGCTGTATGACTTCCGAATATAAAAAAAAATAATTAAACTTACTGAAACAGGAAAACAGTATCGTTTGATAAATCAGATGTCTATGTATTTGTAGCGACGCATGATGACGATAATACACAAATGAATTATGCAAACGATAAAGTACCAGATCATGCACGTCTCTATTCCGCCTAGTGACCATTGCAACGATTCAGCGCATAATTGTGTTAAATATTCTTGTGCACCGGTCACACGCTTTTAAAAACGGTATACTCAATAATATATAAAATTTAAAAAAAAAAAACGATCCCAAAATTTAGTATCTGTGCTGTTGACCGTTGAGGAGTTCCCTCGTTGGAAGCCAACCCTGGGTGCCGCAGCCCTGTCTTGGTAAAACTTGGAACGGGCTATCGTAATTGAATGCATATACAAAATTTCATGTATGTGCTGTTGATCGTTGTGGAGTCCCCTCGTCGGGAGCCAACCCTGGGTGCAGCAGCCATTTCATGGTGAAACTTAGAACAGACTATCATAACTGAATGATTATACGAAATTTCGTGTCTGTGCTGTTGACTGTTAAAGAGTACCATCGTCTGGAGCCAACCCTCAGAATTAGGTCATGCTTATCATTAAAAAAATGCATTGTCATCGGAATTGAACCAACATGTAAATTTTCAACTTCATATGGAGTTCCCTCAATTCCTCATGGATCCCATCATCAGAACAGGATTTTTATAAAAATGGGACCAATCTGTAAGTAAAAAAGATCTTTAAAAAAAAAAGGTTTTTCAAATCGGTTTATAAATGGCGGAGTTCTGAGGTAGTAGTAGTAGTAGTAGTAGTAGTAGTAGTAGTAGTAGTAGTAGTAGTAGTAGTAAACGGAGTAAGGGGCTTGTTTCCAGCCCTTGATGTCCCCTGGCTCTATAAGATCTTTTGTGGTTGGGTCAGTGGTTGGGTCAGTGGTTGGGTCAGTGGTCAGCTAGTAGCCCAGTACTGCTTACTAGTCCAAGCAGATCACTGACCTCTAAGTTGGCAGATCGCTGGGTTCGAGAAAGGCTCGTCCCAGTAAACTGTGTCTTTTTGAGGCGAGGCCTGGGCAGCGACCAGCGACGTGCATGCTGTCTTCAGGTCCTTCGCCACATATTCCGCAGTCCTTGCTCTCGGTCAAGCCAAGGTTGAATAGATGTGCTTTAAGGGTCGTGTGACCGGTGAGGAGACCGATAGTGGTTCTAAGGTTCTTCATGCTCATGTCAAATAGGGCCTTGGTTTTCTTTTATATTGGTTGCTCTATCGTAGCTTTTGCCTGGCGACATCTCTGGCTCTGTTTTCAGCATGCCCGATGCTCCTGCTCCAAGAGTTCTGAGGTAACAAGCATTTAAAAAAAAAGATACAACCGAATTGATAACCTGCTTCTTTTTTAAAGTCGGAGTTAAAGTTAAAAATAGACTTTCACTGTGCTAGAACACCTATGGAGTTAGATACCATTCAGAGAATAGGATTGATAGAGGCTATTCTTTGTCTAAATCATCATCATCACCAATCTCTAAAATTGACATAACCAACCCTCTACATATTTATAAAAATGCGTAATATACCATTTTCCGAATTCGGCATTACAACAGGCTTGAAATATATCTCTTCATTAAAATTGCACTTGTAGATACGACCTTTGTTGTGGCTATCCTCGATAAAAATATAATATTAAGCTTTTATTTCCTTATGTTTTATGTTTAGTCGAGTCTACTCTGGGTAGATCTGTAAAACCTAGACTCTGTAACATAGCTCCATTAAACAACGGAGGCCTTTGAACTGTGGACCAAGAATTTTTTCAAAAATATAGACCACTTTAGCAACTCTACTATGATACGGTTACTCAGCTCTTTTAATAACGCTCAGAAAGTTTTTATTTACGCAGTCGAAAACAGCTCAGGAACGATTATTAATTTTATTATTTATAAAATACGCACTATTACAAAGTATAACTTTATTTATATAGGTATACATTGTATTTATGTGTGTATGTATGTTTATATGTTTGTCAATATTATATGTATGTACGTATTTTACATATTATAGTGTTGTAACAATCCCTCCCTTCCTTCTTTTTCCATTCCCATATGGTACTTATACATTTAAATTTAGATATTCTTCTTTTCCTATTTCTTTAAAAAAAATACAAAATTATTATCTTTTAAGTAGGTGCTTTATATTATTTCCAATTTGAAATGTATAAATGGCTTTATTACTGTTAATTTACAATGGTTTTTTCATAAAATGAATATGTTGTTTACATTTAGGTTAAAAAATATAATTTAAAAAAATATATTTTACATTTTATGCTGAGATGATATCGACAATATAATTATCACTTTTTCCAACTCATTCTTGTTTCGTTCGAGATCAATTTCAAATTTATGCTTATAACTCGAAAACCACTAAAATATATTGTTATTTTAATAAAACAACGTCGTTTGTTACTTGTGTTAAAAGGCAAGGTGAGCGTAGTTGTACGTTTGCTCGTCTGCAAATAAGCAAGCTACTCAAAATAAATGACTTTTAGACGCTTTGATTCAACTATGAGTTTGAAGGATTTTGCGTTTCGTCTTACGACGAAGTCGCATTTATTTACTTTAAAATAAAATAAGAAAGCTGTTATGGCTGCTTTGAAATATATATACTAGATAAAACTCTTATTTCACATTAAAACACTTCTGATAAAATACCTTATTAAAAAATCACGGACCGAACGCCTGGATTGTTTTTAAGAAAAATACATTGGAATTTATTGGGCTTTCTTCGAAAGATGTATTAAAAATATCATTTAAAGCTGCTTGATAAAAAGATGAAAAATAGAGCGAAACTTGCAAAAAAAGTGGTCTGCAGAAACCAAATTAAAGTCCTTGAAAAATGGATGAGGAAAACGGCTAAAATAAACTGTGCTGAGGCATACTACTGAAAATTCTTCGATTCGTGATCGGAAAGTTTTGAGATCAGGGCGTCCATGGAAGCGAAAAGGCTGAGAGCCTGGTTAAGTGCAGTTAAATCTGCCTACTTTCTGTCCATAAAAGTATTTGTCAAGGGCAGTTAAACTAGCTACTCAATTTATGATTGACATGCTTTTTGTTCTCTATATTATTATTGTCACATACCTTTAAGATTATTTGAAATTTTATTTTTACTAAAATTTTAGTTTACTTGATTTTATTTTTCACAGCATTCTTCAATAATTTTTTTTTATTTAGCATTAGGCAGTACTTAATTATGATAATCTGAGCCTACCTTAGTGCGGACGTCTCAAGCGATCCAGTTAGGATAGGTTTAATTTATCTGTAACTGTTATTAAGATTTTTGTAAAATAAAGAATTTGAAAATAAAAGTATTTGTCAAGGGTATGTTAATTGACATTTATTATGTCATTCAAAAAGGGGCATATATTTTAATAGTATATAGTAAAATGCACCGGATGGAAATGAATAGACTTAAAATGAATAAAAGATGTAAGCTCTACGGCAGAGAGCTGCTTTTAGTGAACTGGCACATTTTTGTCGGGAAATTTGGAATTATGAACTGTAATAATATAAATGCTTTATTTTTTAAACAAATCCGCTTACTTATTGCGTTGAAGTAATATCTTACAACTAACCTTAACCTAATGGGAAAACATGTTTTGCGGTAAAAATAATATAAAACTATTACTAAAAGTATCAAATGTATCTAACCATAAAATATAGAAAAATATGAAATATTAAACAACAAAAAACAATAAACCTATAATGACGCAGGGAAGGGGAAAGAGGGGGGAAGAATAGAAGATGAGAGAAATTAAGAAGCAAGCATCAAAGTATTATTCTAGCCTGCTTTTAAAGCAACACAAGCTTGGTGCTGTCCTTACATGTTTGGGAGCTAATGGGCCCTTGCTGAGGGAGCTAATGGGCCCTTGCTGAGTTGGCCACGAAAACCCATTCTGTTCAGGGTTGGTCACACTCACGGGTCAACACCCATCCGGAAGCCTCCACGCATGAAGTGCGAGCCCGGTCAAGACTCTGGCCCTAGGGCTAGTTTCCCCTAGGAATCAACCTTCTGGCGCTCCTGGACGGTCTGCGCACCGTGCGGCGTAAGCCAATCAATGGGCACTCTGACTGACAGTCGGGGGAGTCTGGAAGCTGTACTGTTCCTATAGAGCGGGAGTGGTTGCGAAACTTACGGGGACTGCTCTTGAAACGACCATCGGCTACCCAATCCTGGGTGAACAGCCGGGCAAAGAATGCCGTGGTCCGCGATAGATTCGGTATACACCGTTTCACCGCTTCGTAAGGGAGAGGACCGCGCAAGCGACCTCGAACTCGTAACCAATCGAGAGACTGGAGTAATCTGGTCGCAATTGGAAGTAAGTACGTGAGTGTAAGCCCGCTGGGTAACACTCCTCGCTATCTCGCGGTTAAGGCGTTGGCCTCTTACGGGCATGTGACGGAGCTTGACGGTGGACTGTTTTGTCCAAGTCTTCTGCGCTCACTTCAGGGAAATAGAACGAGTAATCGTTAAAACTTCCTAAGGTGACGGGTTCGCCCATTGTAGTTGACAACTCTAGTTGTCATCACATGTGTTAGAAAAGCATTCCAGAGACGGGGTCCGTGTACGGATAAAGAGTACGAATAGAAATCACTACTGTGACCAGGGATCGAGAGCAGTAGGTTGTCTTCAGATCGCAGAGGGCGCCCGTGAGCTGATAGACCATTAAACCTGGTTATGAGATATCTCGGAACGCCCCCCTCTAAGATTCTGTAGAGCAAACCGATCACTTTCGTATGTTACCTTTGTCGCGTCGTTAGCCAGTGTAGTATTCTTCTGTACTACGTAATATGGTCATACTTTCTTAGATCATAAAACATTTTGCAACCTTTCAACCCTGATGGCTAGATATTTCGTGATGTCGAGAAAAGCAACATTTGGATATTAAGGAAGAAGAGGGAGGCGAACAATTTGGCAGATTGTGATTTGGCTTTCCTCGGGGACAAAATTCTTTAACTTCTTTAGTGCGTGAAATCGGCCAAAGAGTTTACCTCTTATTTTCTCGATGTGCGGCTGCCACGAAAGACTTTCACCATATTTAAATCTCTTTCAAATAAAATTCAGTGACACCCGGTTCCAGATAGACCAGACAGGTTGGTTTCGAATATTGCTTTTAAGCGTTCATCTGCTCCCCACCAATGGTCCTGCATCGCATATATTGGACTGTTGGTGATATCCATCGGCTCCATGAAGTCTTTGTTAGATGTATAGGTATAGGTACACTCGCTATGTCCATCGGATCGGGCACAGTACAGCGGCGTAGGGTCGTCCACCAAACGCTTCGCGTAAAAATTGAGACGCTCCCGAAACCGTATCGGTCGCTCGGTGCCGGATATTGGGATACGTGCATATGGCCCAGAACCTGCTTTTTTCCGACGATATACGTAAACGTTATTTTTGCCGGTTTTAGCACGAACTGCTTTTAAAGCTTATGAACATTTATTTTTTACCTTAAAATATTGTCCGACACTTATTATAATTTAAGTCTATCGATCTTGACAAACTTTATGCATAGACAATATACCGAATTATAAACTCAATACAGAATCCCCACTCTATTAAGTCTGGGACGAAAGTTACACTGAACAAAAGGACCGAGACCGCCATGTTTGATCAGTTAGCGCATCGTAAAGATCCACTCGCTCGCGACGGAAATTCAAGATCGTATTGGTGATCTGGCTAGATATACTAACTTCTCCAAGTCGAGGAGTTAAGTTGTTATTTATACGAGTCGATATAGAGTTTTTCGTTACGGTTCGAATTTCTATCCTTTTAACCGTATATTTCGGTCTGGTTTTTAAGGCGTTTCACGTCAAAAATGGACAGGTTGTTTACCGTAATTTGATGCCTGTTAATTAACTTTCAATGACATACTGAAGTGACATGTACGATATCGGCGCACGGGAAAGAACGCCTCCCGTATTAGAAGTGTGCCGTATGATATGGGGCATAGCGATGCTCGATCGTCACAACCTGTGGCGTGCATGTGAACGTCTTTACAATCAATACCAATAAATTATTATTTTTAGACGATTTATATCCTTAATCATGGTGTGGTACGAGACACGTGTGGTACCAGACAAGTGTGATACGAGATAACTATTTATTAAATCGGCATTACTGGTAATATTTATATCTAAAGATAAGTCTCAAACTCTGGATAATACTAGGTTGACTAGATAAGCCCTTGGAGAATTAGACCACCATATGGTCTAATTCTCCAAGGGCTTATCTAGTCAACCTAGTATTACCAACTTATACCAAGAATTAGACCACCATATTGGCAC
This sequence comes from Micropterix aruncella, assembly GCA_944548615.1. Taxonomy (NCBI): domain Eukaryota; kingdom Metazoa; phylum Arthropoda; class Insecta; order Lepidoptera; family Micropterigidae; genus Micropterix; species Micropterix aruncella. Next base: position 22,373,675 of record OX155955.1, on the reverse strand, counting down.
TACTCGTTCTCTGCGCCAAGAGCATTTAATTTAACAGCCTTAAAATTGATTTGAAGAAGTGTCAACATGTCTTTAAAATAAAACTCATTCAATGGTTGCGGAGAGAGGATCGTTTGACAATACACTCGATTTTAGGCATAGTATCGTAGATCCGCTAATTACGTTACGTATTTTTTTCTCTATATTTTAATTCTTTATTCACTTTTATCTTTGTATTTCTTGTTATATATTACTTCAGAAATAATTTCTTTGATTAGCTTATTTTATTTTAATACATTAAACCAAGTAGATTAACCTGCATTAACGCTCCAATGCAGTCTAGGTTAACCTGCGGTTGACACAGGATGCGTCCCGAATGTACTTGATCGCCGTTTGCATATCGGTCTAATTAAAATGGGAAGCAAAAGTATATAGCAAAAGACCGAGTCAATGGCGGTATAACCATTCCCAACTGGGCAACCACTTGAAGAGGTCTCAGCGGCCTAAGGTCCTAAATAGACCTAAAATGTCTGGTGCAGAAGGCAACGGGAGACCACTTCACTATATCCCTAGTAGTTAGCAATGGAAAAGTCAAAAATAGCTATGGCCCCGAGTGCCCGGCGGCCCTTAAATGGGTCAGGGGTGCTAAGAATCCCCGGGTGGAAAACTGGACTTGGATCACCAATACGGAACAGCTTTTCCGGATGGCGCAAGACCGACAAAAGTATTCATAGCTAGCGGCCAACCTCCAGTAATGGAGAGGCACTTCGAGAAGAAAGAAACCAAGTATTTTAATATTTTCATTTGAATATTTGGCGATTATTTGGACTACGAGTACTTTAAACTATATACATATAAGGGACTTTATTTTTATTAAATCTTTAAATATACCTTTAATAAAAGTATAATAATAGGAACTATTTTAAATTATAACATCTATATAATATTTGATAAAAATTATTTTTTTTAGGAAGGTTTTCAAGTACCTAACTGAGTTTTGTTTGTTATGGAAAACCCATCCCTAGAACAGATATACCCTAGTTTAGCGGAGCATGGCAAACATAGCTACGAATATTTATTGACAATGATTTGCCAATTTCTTGTTATTTTTTTGTAGAATGCTGAATTGAATGTGAAAGTTAGTAATAATTTGAAATTATCAAAATAACCAAGTAGAACCTTTTATTTCTGTCTGAATGGAATATTTTTATTTCTTTCATTTATCTTCCTGTCTGAATGGAGGAACTCAGGTACCAACATCATTTACGCATATATATGTAGATTCCATCTATACTAGCACGACTAATTAAGTATATATGGAGAAACATTTTCCCGATATTAAAGTAACTGTTAATTTCTGATATACCTTGTGATAGCATAATATTAAAATATCATATTAAAGAAACGAGAGTTTATGCAATTATTTCGTTTGTTTCAGATATAGAGGACGAGCCAAAACAGCGTGTATATTAATATGGCCAGATGGGAAACCGGATGTCTCCTATTTCGACTTTATGTAGGTACCTCTTTTGTTTAGCTTATTCTAATGACATGTAATCCCCAATAAAACCACATAAAATAATCGGTAATTGTGACATCGATATATAATTGTGATAATATTTTAAAGTTATATTATTTTTCATTATGGAATAGAATAGAATAGAATAACTTTATTGTGCTATAAAAACATACCTTAATGAATATTACACTGGTTTTATACAAAAGACAATTTAAGCACAAATGGCGGACTTATCGCTCTAGCGATATCTTACAGTCAACCATTAACCATAATTATCTAAGCGGTATCTTTTATTATCTCCTATTTCGACTTTATGCAAGAACTTTCATTGTTTATCCTGTTTCAATGAATTCTTATCCCTAAGGAAACCAGGTAAAATAATCGGTATTTGTGATAATATTTTAAAGTTATATTACTTTTATTATCTAAGCGGTATCTTTTACTATCTCCTATTTCGACTTTATGTAGGTAAGTAAGTACCTACATTGTTTAGCTCCTGGCAATGACTTCTTATCCCTAAGGAAACCACGTAAAATAATCGGTAATTGTGACAATATTTTAAAGTTATATTATTTTTTAATATCTAAGTTGTATCTTTTATTATCACCTATTTCAACTGTATGTAAGTACATCTATTGATTAGCTCGTTTCAATCACTTCTTATTCCTAAGGAAAGTAAAATAATCGGTAATTGTGATAATATTTTAAAGTTATATTATTTATTATTAACTAAGCGGTGTCTTTTATTATCTCCTATTTCGACTTTATGTAAGTACCTCTATTGTGTTGCTCGTTCCAATAACTTCTTATCCCTAAAGAAACCAAGTAAAATAATCGGTAATTGTGGTAATATTTTAAAGTTATATTATTTATTATTAACTAAGCGGTGTCTTTTATTTTCTCCTATTTCGACTTTATGTAAGTACCTCTATTGTGTTGCTCGTTCCAATAACTTCTTATCCCTAAGGAAACCACGTAAAATAATCGGTAATTGTGGTAATACTTTAAAGTTATATTATAAAAAATAATATAACTCCAAAGGTATCTCCTATTTCGACATTATGTATTATAAGTACCTATATTAATTAGCTTTTTCCAATGACTTCTTATCCCTAAGGAAACCACGTAAAATAATCGATAATTGTGATAATTATAAAGTTATATTATTTTTTATTATCTAAGCGGTGAGTATTTCACAGGAGTGCTGTAAAATAAGACAATATTCAAGCTTTCAGATTCATTCTCCGCACGAAACACCTATCATTATTATTCAATAGACACGTTTCCCCCAGCTTCTTTTCACTGCATAGCAATGGCGTCGGATTCTCCTCAGCGTCACCAATTGTACATAGTTTCGACGTTACCAATTGAAAATCAATACTAGATAGAACCTGCACTAGAACGATATAATATCGATATCCGGATAACGATCCCAGTCAGAACACTTATTTTCAACAGTTGCTTTACACTCATATCCAATCAAGTCATTTTCTATTTGCATCTAAGTAATTTTTATTTTGAGAAATGCAATACGAGTTTGTTTCACCTACAGAGTCCATCACTCACAGTGGCAAAATGTTCCATGCTCCAGGCAAGGTTTTTAAAAGAAAAGTCACTCTTTTGACGGCCGTCATTCTTATTCATCATTATTCTTTTGGATCTTTCTGCGGGCAATAGATGCATTCGACGCGTATTTGACAATCAATATCCGACGATGCCATGCAACAAGTCTTTTTCCATGATAGTTCGGCGCCGCTTTATAAAAGCGGGTAATTATTATTTCGATTGATTTAGATTTGCTTTATACGTTGATCATTGTGCCTCTTTATTTTATTAAAATATTGATTTAATCCCGATTTTATTAATTTTTAACTCTTGGAAAAATGGTTATGATTCCTTATATAATTCTATGAATTGTTTTTCATTTATTATTTCTTTTGTACTTACGTAGATAGCTATTTACCTGCATTTTTACACGACTGCCCAACAAAAAAAGAGTGTAATGTGTTCAGGATTTGTCTATGTATATTTTCTAAGTCTTTATTTCAACATAACTTCTAAACTCTTGAACCCACTTAGAATTATGTGGTATTGTTAGTATGGTTATGTCATCCTGAGTGTCATAGCGTACCTTAACTGTCCAAATATCAAGTAAGCAGTTGTCTAAATATCCAAATGTCAAATGTAAATGTCCAAATGTCTAAATTATCATAAATATATCGTGTTTAATGTTAAATGAAAGGTCTGATTGAGTACATTCCAGAATATCTATATGGATAAATACATAAACCACAAATATTGCATTAATAAAACTGTAATTAAAGTAATTTTACATACAATACTTCACTCTCTGCAAAGGCAGTCTTGTTTTTTATTCTTTATTAAATATTTACTTGTGTGATTTAAGGATCATACGTGGCACAATTATTTCTTAAATGGTCCTGTGTGGATTTAGCCTAGAAGCCATCGCGCTCCTGTAACCTAATCAGATTTTTCGGTGACAAAATCAATGCTTTCACACTATTGGCTTTTCTTTTCACTGCAGCTTTGATGATTTTTACTCGAGTATATTCGTTTCGACACAATATGTGCACAGTTACATAATCAAGTCCCTCCAGCTGTAGTTTCCCGTCTTCTCTTTTTTTATTTGATTCTATTAAAGTTTTTAATCCTTTCTGTTTATCAGTAACAGTATGACAAGAAACAGAATTCTCAAAAACTTTTTATAGGTCGCTAATTTGCATGAACGCGTCCGCATTGATCGACACTTGCCAAAATAACACGACAATCGACAACTGAGTTGAGAATCACTAACAATTGACAATCGCCCCTCATCGTGGACTAAGACTTGCGTGTGGTGCATGCAACCTTGGCACTTACCTAGGCATTCCGGGGTATTTACATCATATGAAAAAATGTACACAAGATTTTTTGTATATAATTTTAAAAGGTTTATTTTTTTATCATGCATAATTTTGATATCGCTGACGGTTAGCGAGATATAAGCGAAAAACTGAAAGGGACAGCTATTTTTTTAATATGGCGGCTCGAGGGCAACAGATAGAGTAGAAGACTTTTAGTATGTTTAACAGTACGCCTCAAAGAACATCTGTGCCAAGTTTCAAAACATTAACAGTTATTTACATCGAACGTTGAACTTGGTTCCTATTTGGCAGGTAACGTAACGTAAATACGCCACTTTGCTATGCAATGAATTATATATCTTTTCACTCACTTTTTACCATGCCAGTCCAAAAAAAAATATATTTATATAATCCAGGTAAGTGACGCTTTCAGAATATATTTTTTTGTTTATCCATATTTTCTATTTTTAAAAAGTAAACTTCGTATATGAAAAAAAATTGAATGATTTTGGATATTACCAATTATTCAGTTTTTGTATTGATAGACAAATGAATTCGTCATCGTTAAGGTATCCAAAAAGTATATGCCACTTGCCCTAATACCTATATTTTGAAAGATATAGGGCTCAAAATGAAATGCGGCCGAATCAAATATTCCCCCCACCTCCCCCCGCCTCCCATGTGGTGGCCACCGATGGCTTACTGGCTAAATCTACTCAGGAGCACCTAAGAAATAACTGTGCCAAGTATGAGCCTTTAATCACAAAATGCAAGGTTCCGAAACAAAATGTAGCACTAAATCCCCAGCTAGATGGTCAATTGTCAATTGAGTAGATTATTTTCACATTAATAATAGATGATATTAAAAAAAATATTGGTAATATTTTTTAGAGACTTTCGTAAACTTTATTTTTACATGAAGCATAATTCCCTATTTGACTGGCCTAGTATTCCCTGTATATACAACCAGTCGATAAGACGAAATAAGAAACATGAATCTATTAAAAAATAAACAACACCAAATGTTGTATTTTCTGCATAAGGAAAGCTTTCTTGTTGTTTATCAAACGACCTGGTTGTAAATTATCTATTGTGCTGGAAGGCAAAAAGAGTCTCAAATTACGGGTAAACCGTATGTTTCCTTTCAGAATGCCACTGACCTATTTCGAGGAGACTCGTGGTCGGCGAAACGTAAAAATATATTGTGTCCTAGGAAAGGTAAATGACAGTAATGGGATACAAGTAGGAAATTTGATAGGTTGCTTTATTGGTAGGCCCGACTAAATCTAGGTCGTATAATATATTCCAGCTATACTTAACAAAAAATATCCATTATTTAGCTGCCGTATCAAGGTCCTGGGATCATAGTATTAGCTATGTATATTTAAAAAATTCTTTATTCTCAGAGTGAAGAATTAATAAGACACTTGAAATAAATTGGAAATCTCTTTTAGTTCACTAGTATTTACACAAATTCTGCAAAAACCATTATATTGATTTTATTACAATAATTAATTTTTGCCTTTTGGCAAAAATATGTGAAAAATATGTGAAAAATTTATTTGAAAACTAATTTTTTACCTAATCTGTAAACCAGAAAATTCGCCTGGGGTTCGACATTTTGAAGATCGCTATCTGAAATTCATCTTATTTCTCTATGTGTCTCTCATAAGATTTGCGATTTGAATGGTTGTCGATAAATAATGCTTTTATTTTGATTATACGATTTGATGTTTAGTGTGATATATTATTTTAATTATAATAAACTAGCATAAAATCCCCGGCAATTAGAAAAGGCAATCAATATACAAATAAATAATTACGTATTTTATTATTTTATTATGTATTTATTATGTACTTATGCAAACTACATGGGGGAGGCCTATGTCGAAGGACAACCTGACCAAAACACTGGCTGCTGAAGAATAACATTATGATACCTTATTTAAAAATTAGATTTTTAAAAAATAATAAAATATATTGTTTTACCACATAAGGCAAAATTGTATAATACGGTCAGCGAATAAAGGCTTTTATTATTATTATTATTATTATTATTATTATGCAAACTACTCATTGAGTCCAAAATGATATTTTAAAAGTAATTTTATAAAAGGAGAAGGCAAAGACTTGCACTGAATTTAGGAAATTAGTGAATTTTGTAAATTAGGCTTATATTATATTGAATTTTAAAATTAAACGAAGAAAGTACCTACTTATATAGAGGAGTTGACTAGAGATTACCTTGTTGACTTGAGAATATGGAGCTAGTTAGAGATTTTATTAAAAACCAAATGTCTATAATAGTAAAAAAAGACAGCACCAATTAATATATTTGTGTATTATATTGTGTAAATATGTCTCAAATATTGCTTAAATTTGTAAAATGCGGCCCAAACGTATTTTTTGTGAGTGAAACGATGAAAAAATGTAATCACCGTATATCGGCACAGCGTTGTGTTGCCGTCTTTTACCTACATTTCGAGCATTGCGGCAACCGCAATGCTCCCCGCTTCTCTTACCTTTCCTCGTTCGATCTACATCAAACGCCGGCAAGCATAATGAGTTGAGCCAGTTTCTGCACCTATGGAGTAGAATTTTTAAAAATACTAGAATATAAACCCGTTCATAACTGGCTGTTTGCTATGCCCAAGAGAGGGATTTGGATTTGTTTATTGGCCGATCCCAAAAAAAAAAACGTTTTAATGTACGGAAATGAAATGAAACCTTTAAATGTGGTCTGTTTAATGCACCTACGTTACTATAAAGCAAGAAATAAAAAAACGTTCCTACGACACAGTTTAAAAACGTTGCCAGCTCTAAAACCTAGGTAGGCGCAAGGAAACATATCATACGTTTTAAACATTAAAAATATCAACTGGCAATGTTAATAATCCGGACGCAGGAAATGAAATACTATATATTTACTTCTTTCAAGTACCCAAGCTCGTTATTATGTTAGAAATATACTAAATAAGCTAATTAGGATAAGATAGAAATAACTAAAGAAACTACTAAAAAACCACAAAATTAGTTTGCTAATAAATGGATGATTAGAAAAAAGATACTAAAGATTTTTAGAAGATTACCGTCATTGTGAAAGTCCGCACTTCAGTTATCTTCTTTTAAAAGATGTGTCTAATGATAATTAAGTGTTGCTATACTAAACAAGGATTACTACTGTTAGGATTTACCTGTTTTTACGAAATTATCGAAGTCAAAAGTGAGTTTTTGTCTTTATTTTGGCGGCTTCTTGCCTAGCCTTTTCATTGTATAATTTGATATTGATACCTGGTCTTGTCGCCGTTGAGGAACACATAACGCCATTTTATTTTAGTCAATTTATGGTATATCATAATTGATTATAAATGCCTCTTGAAATTTGAGCTCTTGAAACAGCTAAAATTTCAATTTCAACAACTTGCCCAATTTTATGAGAAACAACATATTTGCCTTCTTCGTAACATAATCTAAATCTAGATAATATTGATCTAATTAAAGGTTAAAAATAAATGCTGAATAAAGTCTGAAAAGTCTGAAGTTGATCTTTTCGAACTCGTAAAGGAAAAGCGGAAGAGAAACCATTTGTTTTGTAAAGCAAATTCTACGTTTCGAGAGTGATTTATCGGTACGCCTCTCTCTTCTAATATATAAATATTTTAGTAGATCACCTAAAGCTAATGTCAGGTATGGCGTAATTTGATCTCTTGGAGTTTTGTAAAATTTTCTTGTAATTCAGTATAGTGATGTTTTCCTGCAATTCCGTGTTTAAAAAGTTTACCACAACACGATGATGCATGAGAGTGAGCTGTAAAGTCTGTTTATGCGTCAGTGTTGAAGTTAATTTTAATAAATGTCAGCTTATTCAATAAGTATCCTATTATTGGAAGCTTCATATTATTTAAAGAATAATTTGTATTATAAGGAAAATAAACTATTGTGATTGTTGTACACAATAAAAGCATAGTTATGTAATAGTGATGTTTAAATGTTTAAAATATGTAAAATGTTGAATTATGAAAAATAAAAAGGTAATAAGGAATATTATAAAACAGAAAAAACTCATTAACTAACCATCAAACATTCACCAGCCTTGCGTTATTAAAAAAATACTCTCTTTGTCAGGCAGTCGTTGGGTTAACTATCGAATCAAAAATATATTTAAAATAGTAAGAGTCATGGAATCAAATAATAATAATCAATCAACATAAATAAATATCCGAAAAATATTAATAGCCATAGGATTACACGAGAACATGTGATAAACAAATATTAATATTAAAAATGTTATAATAAAACATTCGCTCTCTTATTATTCTTTGCCGAAACGCCGGAAAAACTATCGTATAGTTCCACGCGGTAAGAATCAGTTTTCGTTCAATTAAAGTAAAGGTATTTGAGTAAAATAAAGAAATTAATATATTTTTCTGGCATTATTAATAAACATTTCGTTTATACAGAAAATATGCATTCTACAATTCTGAAAAAATGAAGAGCTGCTTTATGTTTAATAATAGTTGCTATATCAAAGAAAAAACAATACAGAATCCTCGAGAGTTTGTTTGTTTTTTGGTTATTAGGTAATATTCTTGCTGACAAATGAAAATGTCTAAAGTGGTATTTTTATTAAAGAATATTGCGAGACCAAAATAGCTACTTTAAAGTACGTTTATTCCGTCGAGAAATAATTACCTAATATTTTATGTCTTCACAACTTGGTTTTAACGTGGGAGTTTGAATAATTCATAGAGCGATGGTTGGTTTTGTTTAGATGAAATTTCGTAGCACAAAAATATTTCCATTGAACAACACTGCGTAACAAGAGCCGAGATTTTGAAGCACAAACATATTTCCAGTAAACAACACTGTGTAATAAAAGCCGAGATTCAGGATGATAATATGGCTGCCAAATTATATTCTTCAATAAATTATATTTAATTAAATGTTGTGTTTCGAAAAATGACATAGGTACATTCGAAAAATGACAAGAGGAAACAATATTTCACAATGAAGTATTGTATTTTCTAGTTAATGATTTTCAAAATAATACGCTTTACAGTACTCCTCCAACGAACTGGACGATAATGTTGTATGACTGGACAACCAATATGCTTACATTTTATTTAACCCCTCCTATCGCGGGGTAAAAATTTCTGCCCGGGGCAGTTTTGCGCATGAAGTCGATGGCCTTAAGAAAAAACGACCATAACTTTCAAACTACTATACGGATCGTAAAAAGAATAACTCTAAAATGATCGCATTGAAATTTGAAATATTATAACATTATAACATTATCTCGTGAAACAATTAAGATAATAATGAATAAATATTACAAAGTTAGCACAGCGCCGAGCGCCCTAACCAATATTGATTAGATACCATTTTAGGCATTTGTAAGCGTCTAGCCAAGAATGGTTAGCTCAAATAGGAAGGGATGCCTTTCAGCATATATTTCCAGATCCCAGTAACTTCGCTCACTGAAGCTAATCAAAGGATATTTGTTGTCACATGTGTAGCAATACCCTTGCACAACTAGACATACTTTAGCGAGCTGCAAGTGAGTCCTAGATTCAAGTTAGTACATCTACTGCCGTGACAAAGTTCTTGCTGGTATTCACGAAGTAATCAGCGTTGCATTGGCTCTTGCCAACACGGGTCCAACAGCACCCTCCAAACTCCCATTACAATTTGTGCTGGATGTGTCCAAAGGAAAAAAAACATTTTATTTAAAAACCTGGGCATTCCGTCTTCAAGCAGTATACTTCCCTAAAAGGCTCGGATGCACAGCATATCGCCCAGATAAACTCAGTATATTTTTGATTATGTAAATTTCAAAAAAGGTTTTTGTGCGTTTTGGATTATTATATGTTTTTATAAGTCTAAACATTTAATTACATTTTTTTCATAGGAGGCACCTACTGCCTAAAGACATATTGAGCCTGATCTCTACTTATATCTGTAGTTAAATGGTGAGTTCATATCCTACTTCAGATAGATATGAAAAACTGAGGAAGGTAATTTAATTTATATAGCGCTAAAAAGAAAACATCAGAAAAATATAAACACGTCTTCTAAAACATCAATCATTGTTTAGTTTCAGTTATGACGTAATGATTATGAAACATAGTTATTATTACTCGTCTCCATTCTCTGATAAGTCGTTGAGAGGTCATCTAAACTTGTCACTTGGTATTTGTTACCTTACAAAGGCTTTGGCATGCAACACTGAGTTATATCATTTATCCAAACGTCGAGAAAATATTTTCCAGGCAGGTGTACAGCCGCTATAATTTCCGGAGTAAAATTGCATCGAATTTCGGTATGAAGGACTTTTTTCTACCAGTAACTTTACGATCAGTGGAACATTCGCATTGCTAGAAAATGTTTTGGTATGCATTAAAACTTTGCAAGTCAAATATCAAAACGCTTTGGAAATTTGCGAGGATACGGAGAATAATTTCGCGCACTATTTTATTTAATAATTTCTTCGTTGTCACTGCGAATGAGGAGTTATGTCGGTGTATTCATTTATAAGAATGATTATAGACTTTTCTTTTATTTTTTTATTTTTTTGGGACCGTCATTTGTGGTGTAGAGATAGAAATAAACACACTGTGAAAAAAAGCTACGGCTGTATAGTTTCCAATATTTATAATCTGTGCAATGTCCTTGAGGTGCGAAGATATTTGCCAGACTTATCGACTGCCTCTTTGTCAGCAGACCCTTCAGTAGAAATAATACAATGAAGCAGTTTCGGCGCGTTTACCTTATATCGAATATACTAAATATTTATGAAGAAATTCATGATCAAACTTCAGTAAAATGCTGAAAATGGATTTCTAATAGGATCACAATACGATTATTATACTATCTATAAAAATATATCTATAGCGATCATTTAGAGTTCTAAAATGATTAAATCAAAAACCATTCATCGATGTTTACTAGTTTTTACTAAAATTCAACAAAAAATCACTTTGTTGATGTTTTCGCAGAAAATGTATTTAATATTGAAAGATTTCCAACCCCTTTAGAAATTTCCTCAACTTATAAATTAATACAAATTCAGAGTCTAAAAATCGTTAGTCATTTTGGGTCGTTTTTATCGATATTTCTCATAATGAATCGATGACTATTTGATTACAACTTTATTGACATGGAATTTTATACCTTCATCCAACTATTCGTATAACATTTTTAGGTAAAATATTTGTTATAGTAACTTTTAGTTTCGTTATGCTATGTGATTGTTCATGGTTGTACTCCTCGTTAAAGCAATTATTTGGTGTCATATTGCAATCAAGAAAACAAATTAATAATTCAATGAATAATATGATGTTTTTCTTCGTGAGTAAATTTGTAGATGGTTAAAAATGTATAGATTTATTTTTCCAATTGAAATGGTCCCTGATTGGGACTTTGATACGCAAACGTATTCAAAGCCTTGAAAACGTCCGCAACAAATAGAAAGGAAGAAATTTTTATTATTTCCTGGTCTCAAAGGAGTTTCACAAACGGCCGCCCGTTTGATTTATTTACACCAAAGGAGTGCCAATAAAATTGTTTGCTTTCGCGCTTTTATTGTCGCCACATAAAACAGCGGACCCTTTTCATTTGTGCGGCCGGAGAACGGCAAATAAATATTTCACGCTCCGACTAACCGACGATTAGCTGAAATCGAAGACTCTCGTGGTTGTTAGTAAAAACCCCGACGTTTCGGCCGTGTTACAACTGTCGATGTTCAGGGTACACTGAAGTGATATTTAATGGATCAATGTGGAAAGCGAGGGCATAAGCCTCTTCTGCCACCTCCGTTACTTTATCTATCCGAGCCACAATCTTTTAAACTCTTGTCATGACCAAACGATGCCTGCATACCACATTTCAGCTCAATCGGATAAAGCGTTTGGGCGCTATCGTGGAGGAATACACACACATACACACACACATACAGACATACACACATACACTCACCCTGAGACACGCACACACACAGACTCACAGACAGATTTCATTATGTAAATGGTCGTAATCGTCTCAGAGGGGGTCAAAATGGATATTTCCGACTTCATCTTTTAAGTTGTTTTTTTTTCTGTTTTAAGTACCGAGTTTTTTAAGCGTGGTCACAGTATTTCCAGGCCGGAAAATAAAAGTAAATCAAAATAATGAAGCGAGAGTTTGCCTATCAAAATCACACGGTTTTGTTTGGAAGACCACATTAACGCAGATATCTACATTAAATTTATTTTATACATGCTGTTAGGGACTGAGCTAAGTGTAAGCGGTAGCTGAGATGCGACGACCGACGTTCGTAGAAAATGCGTTCTTTACCTATACCTATCGCTGTCGAGTAGCACCGGGCGAGTGATGTCACAACACTAATGTCTGTGGTGGGGAGTCCGAACGCCACTCAGTCCCCAAGTGTAGGTACATTAACTTTACAAATTATAACCCAATCCGGTAGCGAAACCTAATCCAGCAGCAAAAAATGCTTATTTTGCAGACAAGTGCTTTGCCACACAAATTTGCCTGCCAGAAAGAATCAAAGGACCATAGGCCCAACGCCTATGTCCTTCGATTTCTAACTAACTAACGCTGCATTAACGATAAGAGATATATGATTAAGTTCTAGAGAAAAGTTGTAGAGCTTGATAATGCCTATAAAAAAGTCAGCGTCAGCATATGTCTAACTTTTGTATATAAGTCACAAAAAGTAGTCTTTTATATTAAAAAAATTATTTAAATCGTTAGGTCGTGTTTATTGGTCATATTATCAACAATTATGAATTCTTATCAAAATAAGTAAATTTATCGTCTCAAGTGTTTAAAACAAAAGACTTTTCCCTTTTACTGCATATAATTTCCCTTTTACTGCATTAATGGTTAAAGAGATAATACGACATAGGTATGGAACCGCGACCTTATCTCGGGTTGGAACTCCTGAAAGACAATACATCTAATATAGTACAAAGAGAAGTTTTGAACAATTAAAATAAACATAAATTATTCAATCATAATCATTTCATTCATCATTTGAAACCCAGTAATATAGCCAAATTGGCATGAAAATACATACATACATATGCAGTAAAAATATAATCCTCCTTTTGGCAGCCAGGAAATAAATCATAGCACTCAGTACTAACCGAACCACACTCATAATTTCATCACAAGTAATAATGTTTACCGCCCAACGAAGTGGGCACGGTTTAGCTAGTCTTATAATATTTGGCTACATTTATCGTAAGAATGTGCTGATTCAAAAAAAACATACAAACTAGATTCTCCTAGGATGAATTTAAAGTCATCAGCACATAGCAGTTACTGCCTATACAGCAGATACTTTGAAGGAGGTGCGATGTAAAAATAATGGTCTAACACCAGATCCTATTTCAAAAAACCTTCACTTGGACCCACTAATGACAACAGCCTGTTTCCGTCAGTCCACATAAGATGCTACCCATCTTAAAAAAATCCCCATGTTAGCTCACTGAAGATCGAATAAGAATCGAATGACTGACGCGGATTAATGTTTTTGAGAAGAAAAGCGTATTCGTGTCCACCTGAATACGCTTTTCTAGATACTTAAAGTCTATAGTCTGTGAATTGCGCTAGCCTTGTGAAAACTGAATGTTTTTTGCAAAACGCCGTGCTGTTGCTTGTTGAATGAGCTGGCTAATGCTACATACAGTTGGTCATACAGGAACATACAGCCGGTCAACCTTTTCGAACATTTTACTAAAGACTGGAAGTATGGATATCGGCCTGTATTTCTGAACACAATTTCTTGCGTAGTTTTTATGACTTCCTTCCAAACAGATAAAATAACCCTTCCTTCAACGAACGGGAGTATAATACAGTTAATGGCCGATATAATACTACTGCACATTTGACTGCAAAATTTTGGAGCAATTTCGTCACTGTCCGCACCTTTACTGCTATCCAAATTCTGTAGGTATTTTAACAGAAGCGGTAGAGAAACTTCAATATTGCCTAATTTACAATTGTCACGATTTTTAAAGACGGGTGCTGAAGTCGTAGTCGTATTCGATCTGATGTCGTATGTTGATTCCACTAAATGCTTATACACATATTGTCACTAATTCCTACATTTTCACTAATTACGTGTCCATCAGTATTAATGACACTGCCGTGTGTCATGTGACTTGGTACCGAATGATCTTTACTACTCGGTTGTATGCATTATTTCGTAAAAAAAAGGTCGCGTAATCGGGATCCACAATAATCGGGTTTCACCGACCAAGGCCGTCAATCGGTCAGGTGACAAAATTGTCATGTTAAATAGATCAAGTTGGTATCTCTTATATATTTTGTATAAGCTGATAAGGTTCCCCTTTATTTCAGAAAATTATTTCAAATAATGCAAATATTTTAAAAGAAAAAATGTCTTAGAAAACAAAAGAAATTGCAAGTAGTTTGTATAAATATTGCATTATATTATTATCTCGGAGATTCCATTTATTAATTTCACAATAATTGTGAGTGTATACATTAACTGGGACTACGTGCAGAATTACTGCGGTTAATAGATTGCGTGGTACTCCAATTTTACCACGGCCGGTAATAGGAGTCACCACCGTCTCAGGCCGATCTCTAACGAGGGTGAAGATGTAACTCCAGAACGACGGAGGTGACTAGAAAATGCTTTTATCACCGATGATAGGGATATTTTCTGTAAAGAGGTACAGGATGCATAATTGGTTTGTTAAATATAATTATGAAACAGATGCCTTTTTTACTTTCTTTCTTTTTAATTTTTAAATTAAAGAGTTATCGTAGTTTATTTTTAAAAAATAACGTTGTATTTTTGTTATGCCATAAAACTTATTTTGGTAAATTATTTGCATCTACATCTAAATGGGTCAGTGAATGCTACATTCACCTTATATATGCCTCCTCTAAACTCTCCCTGGTTTTCTGATCTAAGTCCTTATAGCTACTCCGGTTATAGCATCTTCCCATATCGTGCGATGACTTCCTATTGATTATGTGACATCTCTCTAATGCGGTCCTTTACTGTATTGAACCATCAACCTCTCTTCGCGCGTCTTCCACATTATTGACTAAGAGTTGTGCCCATTTTCATTTCAGTTCTGCTACATGTTTAGCACACCTTATTATTTCGGTCTCAGCCATGATCAAGAATCTTGCTCTCAATTTGTCTTTGGCACACTTGTAGTTTGGTTAATTTTTAGCATCAGTAGGCCATAGTTAATATTTGGCATCAGAGGTGAAAGAAAGAAAGAAGTGGCCAGAAAAAAGTGAAATATTCATAGAAACCAAAATTTCCTCCAAGTGTTATTTATTTATGCTTTGGGCGACTTTCTTGGTAGCTCTTGAAAAGCACTGTCTACTTCATTTATGTATGAAGATACAAGTCCGGTTTTCTAAGGGTTTTTATTTGGCCGTTATTCATTCTACGACAATTTTTTGTTCACTGCTGGCGATCAACTCGACGATTGATCATTTCCGGCAGTTACTCCGGATTCTCTGCAAAAAAAAAAATACGTGTGGCACTCGGGGACTGCCGCGGTAAAGCTATTGCATAGCATTTTTTAACAACTTATGCAATTATAAATATTTATTTAGTTATTTTTTTCTGATATCAGATAACTGCGCTCTATCGGAAAACGTTGAAATTATTCCGAATCATTTGCGGCTGCGGAAGCAAGTGATTAGGAATAATTTAAACGTCTTCCGATAGAGCGCCGCGCACGAATTTTATTCAATAAAGCAAAAAAAAAACGGATATTATTCATTGACTATTCGAAAAAAATCGTAGATAAAAAGATAGATAATTAAATTATCTTTAAAATGGTGCAGGTTTCATAATGATACGCCAGATAGTATTTGCGTAGTAGTCGTTTTTGTGTTCGGTTAGACCTAATTTCACAAATTAATTACACTATGTAATATAAACAAAATCTAAAATATTCAAATCTAAGAATATTAGGAAAATGTTCTTGTTTAACATATATTTTTTTCGAATCGTAACCAGTACTCGTTTAGACGTAATTATCAGTTTAAAATCATTAATATTCGTTAAGAAATTTCTTCATTCGGTCGCCGCGCTGGCCTACTAGGCCCGCGATAAAAGCTATGCAATAGCTTAAAAATCGTCTAAAAAGATGTCTCAGCTTTTCTTTATTCATATAATAAAGCACTTTTTTTTTAGTTACCAGGTGCTGTTCTTCGTAGTGACGTATTTAATACCGATGCTCGGTATGGTTTGCTTCTACACTGCCATGGGGCGGGTGCTTTGGGGATCCGGTTCAATAGGCGAGCTAACTCAACGGCAGATCGACTCGATACGGTCTAAACGAAAAGTAAGTAGCTGTGCTTTATCGATAAAACTATCGTTTGTGAAGAAGTTCATTATCTCCCTCGTTCAGGTACCCAAGGATGCTTTAAATACATGTCCCTAAATATGAAATATAAATGAAATACTTTACCATGTACATGGTGTAATGATAATTTCTCGAAAAACCGTTGTGTTTATTAAAATTGTTTAATTAAAATAAGTAAAATGAACTCTTTCAATTTATAATCTCAAACGACTAGAAACATTTTTTATACCATCTTTAGCTCTCTGGACCATTCCATTGTTACATTTTTTTCTAATGTATCATTGTGATGATAATGAAATATTGTACGCTTTTTGGTAAACCATGTAAAACCTGATGTACTCAAAGATTTGTACTAGAAATATGACTACACTCAATTGGCAATGAACCATCTTATTTAATTCTCATTATCATAAAACTCACCATCTGTGTCACTAGTGGCCTGTACTGCCGGAATTGTTAACCCGTCAGTCCCCGATTGGCCGATATCGGCCACAACACGATTTAGCTTGACGGCCCCGTTTTAATTTTATTTCAATTTAATTTATTTTATTTTATTATGTTTTATTATGTTAATATGTTTCATTTTAATTACAGTGGTTTGGCAGTAATTAATGTTCTGGTGAGACAGTGTCGTAATTCAATTTTTTTACGAATTTTCACTAAAATATTTTAGGACAGCAACTTGTCAATCGGCTGAGGGGCCGAGGTCTAAAGGCTAACCGTAGTACTTTATTTGGAAGGAAGTACGATTTTTTAATTTATGTATTGTGTAGGATCGCATCTCATTAAAAAAATATATTAGTATCTGTTTCCTCCCGATAACAATTTCCAGCTTAATTTTCTCAATATTTTTTTTAATCTTTCTTCTCGTCCAATTAACTATATACATAGGTAGCAATTCCGAGGATGGCGTCCACGTTAAAAAACCAAATGCTTCACTCACACCTCGCATCACCATGGCGTCCTTGGGTCTATTGTATGCTTGATCGACATTCTGAGGGCACTGCGACGCTCCAAGTCATCTGCCTTTTCTTCTATTTTTACTTTCGACAGGGTGAGTTTTAATTAACTGGCATCCTTCAAGGGGCCAGGCTTATTGCGCCATCTAGCGGTAGGTACAATTTCGCTAATAAACAATATTAGCGATATTTGGCCTACCTCTAGATGGCGCATCGTTCTCAGCGCTTTTTATACTATTTTTCAAAAAATATATTTTTTCCAAATAAATATAAAATAATACAAAAAAGATTTTCCCATATTTTATATCAAAAGTTGCTTATTTGCTCGTACTGATTCACCCCATTAAAAGGTGCCGAATAATACAAACTCACCCTGTAGTATATACCAGGGACTCGATTCTGCCATGAAAGTCTCCATAATGCTCGACAAATTCATAATGTTTTTCGTTTTATTTTAATTTTGGATTCACATTCATGGTCCACATTCTTATATTTTGTAATGAAAATAACAATTATCAAACAACTACGAATACATTTATATCATTATATTCTTGGTTTTCTACGACTGAATACCTTAATTATCTATGTTACACGCAGAAACAACGCTCCTATCTGGACTGCCACCTGTTCGCCATATGAGCTATGATAGCAAGAACCTGTTTACAGCAACTTCTCCCACTACTTTTATTTTACTACTACTTCTCCCTTTTTTTGGCAGTAATCGACCACTGGGGAAATTCTTGTCAGTATTTTCTCTCCCACATGTCTCTGTCTTACGAGCATTGGAAATAGTAATTGGAGATCCCAAACTACTACACGCGAATCGTCATTACATTATTCAGCGTTCCTTTTTATTCGGCTTTGCCGTCGAGTTTTTTCCTACATCAGCCTCGTAATTGGAGTGTTATTTACGAGGCGCGGGCCTCAATTGGTCCCAACACTGTTTCTAGGAGGCCTCTGAAGCTTCAATTGCGTTACGTGTTCTCTTGCTCAAAGAAAATACACTCGCACTCGTGCTTACTTATAGTCGGAGAACCAACTGCAGTTATTCTTAGCTCATTTTTTAAATTATATATACATATATGGCTGGCCAAAGTTTTATCAGATTCTAACGCATGTATGCCAGTAATAATTGCAATATCTAGTGCACTTTAAAATTAAAATAAATTTTTATCCTTGATTTTTTTCAATTATGATGCCTAAAGATTACAATGATATTAAGTTTGCGCCAAATTTATTGGTCCCTTGAACTCACGTTTTAGATACAGGCAAACAAATAATATGGTCATCATTATTTCAATTCAACGGAAAATCAAGTTAGGTACACCGTTACACAATGCGGGTTCTAGGCCAGTAGGCAAAATATACGGCTTTAAGATAAAGTATTGTTAATGGAGATACATGCGGAGCACTAAAACGACACATCGCATAGTCAAGATAAAAGCTATTAATTTTACAAGTTTAAATATGAATGTTAAACGAATAGTTAGATAAGTGTAAAATTTCACTTTATTAAGTTTTATTTAGTAATCGTCTGTATCTCAGGAGAAATACCTGGGGAATAATCAATAGAAATGATCAAAAATGTATTTTTGGAAAAAAGAAAAAAACAAAAAATCTAAATTATAATTTTGCTAATTTTAATGAAAAACTTATACGCGCTGAATTGGTTTTCAATTCATTTAAAACTTTCTTTGAAATTTTTCGCTGTATTCCACTTAACTCTTATAGTATTTAGGAGTTTCACAAAATGAAAAGTCAATCAACGTGAACTTTAGACCCTTATCTACCTATCCTTATAGAAATGAAATTTAAAAATTCGTAACTTTATTACAAACTCAATACACAACAAATAAGAACAAATTTACGGTTCTCGTGGGTAAAAAAAAATGCCACGCAGTATAATGATTATTTGAACTTGTGTTTGTTACTTCTTAAAATATTTACTCAGATATCGTTGTATGTATGTTGTGTTGCAAGCATATAATTATTATTTAAATTTAAGCCGAGCTGTACTATTATTATTGAACACTTATAATAACTGGGTACCCAATAAAATGTTTCGCTCTGTATGGAAAAAAAGGTTTTCATTTGATTGTGCTTATCAGCATTATATATATATATATATATATATATATATATATATATATATATATATATATATATATATATATATATATATATATATATATATATATATATATATATATATATATATATATATATATATATATATATATATATATATATATATATATATATATATATATATATATATATATATATATATATATATATATATATATATATATATATATATATATATATATCCTTCTAGCCGTGTTCGGCCACAGCGACTGCGTTGTAGATTCTAGTGACTTCTTTAGTCTTCTCAGAGTCCATTGTTCGGAAGCAGTCAAGTGCGCAGGCTATATTATAGTGCACAGGTGGCCGCGCGACCACGGGTGCACTCTCTCTTCGTCCCTCTTCTGAACCCGATGGAACGGAGACCGTTACGACCAGAGAAAAGTTTGGATGCAGATAAAATAAAATAAATCAATTAATCGCTAACAATCGCTAACACAGCAATGGCTGTCATTGTTAAATTTGTACTCAATATTGCAGAGCTATTTTTTCGGATTTAGTTCGTTTTTCACACTGTCATTTATGAAATTGGTAGTTAAATGAAAAAGTTAAAGTTACATATAGTTAAAGCCATTATCAGCATTACTTTTATTTTAAACAATGCATCATGTCGTATACTGTATAGAATAAAAAGTCCACAAATGCCCTGGCTGGGAGATTCGACTAAAACTGGTATACCATTGTCTTGGAGAGGCGGCTCCGCGGCCCTATATTTAAAAAAATATAGGCTCTAGTCTTATAATACAGGACATGTGCCATTCATGTATCTGATGACGTAGATTCGACCCCCAAAAATGTACTTTTGACGCGAGCTGCCGGGCGGACCAATCAAGTTCCGGGTTGGCAGCCCTAGTTTTTTTTTCAACTCTATTCGACATTTTAGATGCGCACCGATTATGTTCATGTATCTTATGACGTATACGTTGGATATCAAAAAGTGCGCCGGAAGTAGCAAATTTAATTTTAGCAGATCGGGAGAAATTTAATGACATTAGTTTTTTTAAGTACGTCTATGTAAATCTTTTATCAAGCTTTTCTTCCAAAATAGATTTGTCTTTGTATTGTATGGACGTAGGGTGTCCACACTGCCAGCTCCCGGGATATTAACAAAGCAATCAGAAAACGAGAACCAGCCAGTCACAAACATTGGGTGTTTTTAAATGCAGCTTTTTAAATCAACGATAAGAACTATAGTTACCAAATATACAATGTTCGTCAATTTAATATACATTATGTTTCAAATCCAGAGAAAAACATCTTCAAATATTTAAATGTATTAAAGACAATAAAAAACACGACTGCCGTTACAGAAAGTAAACTATTGTATTTATAATTATTTTCGTTGCGCTTTTTTTAATTTTATTATATATTATTTGTGGTTTATGTATTTATCCATATAGATACATGGATATTTCCGGGGGGAAGAGGTTTGTCTGTTTGCCGAGAAAGTCTTGGGGTGACACAACCGATTTTTTATTTGCGACTGAAGATAAACGAAACCAAAAGCAAATGCAGCGAATTCGTAGTTCGATTTCAAGAAAAATAATTTATTTTGTTTTTAGCCTTTTTGATGGAATTACTTTACAGTACCCTTGAAGTTTTATTGATATTATTTGAGTAGTATTGTGTAGTCATTAAAATACTTTTTATTCTAATAAGCTAGTATTGTTAGTTTCCGAGATAAAATATTTATATTGGTTACCCACATTCATTGCTCCCGAGTGTATACAGGCATTGTAATCACCGTCGTGACACATACTTACTTGTGCAATTTCCGATATACTCTAATTCAACGTGAATCAATTAATTATCCTTAAACTACCACAACAGTTTAGCAAGTAGGGCATCGACATTGTATTTTAGTCGAATCGGACATTATACTATGCGAAACTCAGATTTAAACTACATCCGGACTTTGCCGCCTACTTTGGTTAAACGCAATAAATGATTGTGGTGTAGCTTAACCTCATGCTGCCATTCGCGCTCGGCTAAACTCGACATTCAATTTCCTTCAGCTTGACGTTCGGTGAGATTGAGTAATTTAGTAAACGAATCATGTTTTAAGTTCCTACTCTATATATTGTAAATACCAATTGCGAAGGCGTCGTTTGATAGTCGTTTTAGATATAATTATTCTCTCATATTACCGCGTTGCTTAAGAATTCGATATAAACGAAGTCATGAAGCAGCTCCAATATCCCGAAAAAGTAATTTTTAACCTAATAATTAATAAATTGGAATTGTAATAATTATATACTAGATGACCCGGTGAACTTCGTACCACCTAAAATTGATTTTGTTGTAACTCTTTATAAGCGTTTATTAATCCTAATCAACCTTCCAAATCCAATTCATTGAAATATATAATATGGCTGAATCATGTACGGTTTGAGTTTCGTTTGGTGATTAAATGAAAGTCGTTTGTAATTATAATAAATTTAATGTATTTAATTTACATGATGAAATATAAATGCAGTTCACATTCAACACAAAACATTCTGGTAAACTATGTTCTTCGTTTTGTTTTCCGGCGCGTAAATAAACAAAAATGATGGCTTTTTGACCGATTGCTTGGCGAACACGGAGCATGCAGTTGTCCATGCGCGAAATACGGAAATTCCAAGTTAATTACGCAAACTTCCAACACGCGTGATTTGTCATCCCGAAGGCCAGACGCACAGGGAATTTCAGCCGTTTAAAATTGAATGGCAAATCCGTTGATTGATGTTGATTGTCGAGGTTGATTGATGTTACGCAGCATGGTGATGACTGAGCCTAATTTCTATTGCAAATGCCAGGCAATCCCAGTGAATTCAGAAATCCTGTGAGATAGTTGACTACCTCATCCTGTTTAATAATTGTATTTATCGATTTGAAGGTAAACAACAGTCCCTGAATTACATTTTGAATGGTCGCATTGAGGTCATCGACATCATTTGTTTTTCACCGCTAATTTGCTCGCTCGGTCAGCAAATTATGGTATTTAAACTTTTGCGCTTCGTTCGGAAAAACACGCTAACAGTTTCCTCCTTCGATTCGGTCAACTGACAGAAGTCAGTGTGATGAATCCGGTCGACATGTCAACTGCGACTTTCCCTTTACCAATGTACAACAATTGCTTCGAAAACACATCTGCATTTCGATTTTGTTGGAAAAACTTTCGCATGTTAGTCGTCAATCGGAGTGTCTTCACATGTCGCCACAAATTTGATGATTTTAAGCATGCGTTTAGTTCGTCAGCTACAGTTATTAAACGTGAAATAACTGGAAGAGTTTCAGACTTTTCCGACTTTTCCGACTTTTTCGACTATTTCAGCTTTTTTTACTTTTCCGACTTTTTTGACTTTTCCGACTTTATCGACTTTTTGCAATTTTTTGACTTTTTTGACTTTTTTGACTTTCTTTGTTTTTATACCTACCTTTTGAATTTTTTGACTTTTTATACTTTTTTGACTTTACCGACTTTTTTGACATTTTCGACTTTTTTGGTTTTTATACCTTTTCGATTTTTTGACTTTTTATACTTTTTCGACTCTTTTGACTTTTTTGCTTTTTTCGACTTTTCTGACTTTTTCGACTTAATTGACTTTCCCGACTTTTTCGCCTTTTTTTACGTTTCCGACTTTTTCTCATTTTTCAACACCTTAGCTTGTGACTTTTTCGACTTTTTGTTTTTTTTTACTTTTTCGTTTATTTTGACTTACTTCTTTGACATTTTCGACTTATTTGACTTTCCCGACTTTTTTGCCTTTTTTTACTTTTCCGACTTTTTTTACCTGTTCCCATTTTTCAAATTTTTACTTTTTCGTTTTCTTTATTTTTTTTACCTTTTATATTTTTTGACCCTTTATACTTTTTCGACTTTTTTGACTTTTGCAAATTTTGACTTTTTCGACTTTTTTGTTTTTTTTTACATTTTTTGACTTTTCCGCCTTTTTTAATTTTCCGACTTTTTCCATTTTCGACACCTTAGCTTGTGACTTTTTAGACTTTTTTGTTTGTTTGACTAGTTCACATCTTTGTTTTTTCTCAGTATATAGGAAAAGAAATGGGTTGTTTCGCTTCAAGACTTTCCCGGCAAGCATATAAACCTTCCCCCTGCATTCCAACCTCCTAATATCCCGACCCCTCCCCCCCCCCCTCCGATAGTAGTTGATTTGTAGTATTTTGTGGTAATTCCGTGGTATTAAAATCGCGATTTTCGAATGGGATGTAGTATTTTCTTAAATACGAAAGAATTTAAAAAATATTTGTGTCGCTTGTATAAGATTTATATATAAAACTTTTGTTGACTTGTTTAACTTTCGGGAACATGATTTTGGTTATTGTCACATGCTTTATAAGAAATTTAGTATAAGTACCTATTGTAACTGTTTGTTTCCTAAATAAAATAAAATAAAATAAAATAAATAAAATAAGAGATATTCCAACCAAAATTTCACAATGTGGTTTCGGCCCAACGACGCATCTGTGTACCTAATTTCCCGTCTCTAAATCCAATATTTCTAAATTGAAAATTGACTCACGCGCCCCCTCCTGGTGGACCGATTTCAACCATAATCTTTTTTTTAAATCTTTTTATGATGAAATGATGCATGCATGCCTTTCAGCTCAATCGGATGAATCGGTTGGGCGGTATCATGGGGAATGATACCGCCCAATCGGATAAACACACAGACACATACAGACACATAGACACACAGATCGACTTCAATTTGGAAATGGTCTTAATCGTCTCGAGGGGGGGGGGGGGGCAAAAACCATATTTCCATCTTCATCTCAAAAAAAATATTTGCGCATTCACAAAATTTTCCCTGGCCGTTGGTTGGCCGGGAAAGTAACACCAGCATTTCTCATTTAAAATGAGTTTTGAAAATATCGATATGCTTGCTGAAATAATGGCTTACAATCGAACGATCGCAATATGTACCCGCCAAATACAGAATTATTCCAACAAAGACTGCATAATTGTATGTGTTACTAAATTGGAGTAAGGGAGCACATACTAAATAATTCAATTCAATTCCAAACGATTGCGCCCGGTAGTCCATTATTTGAATGCTCCACATTACGTGCAAACTGAAAACGAATCTGGAGCACACAACAGGATTAATAATCAATGTATTATTTTTATATGAGATAATTATAAAAGTGAAGGATGTATTGCTTCTAGTCTCTGCGACTGGACTAATATTCTGTACTCGGCCTCTTAATACTATTGTTATTAGCACTATACTTGAAGATTCGAGTGTTTCTCAAGACAAGTGTGGTCTGTCCATTTCTGCGGACGTCCCGCCATCTCAGCATGTTATAACGACTGTTGTCGTCTTGTCACCCTGAAATGAGTCGTAACTTTGATAAGACGATCCACTAATCCAGGCTACTTGATCACAACCCACGAGGCCCCGCAAGGCCCCGCGAGGCTCCGCGAAGGCATTCCTGTGGGCCCCCTCGCTCCCT
This sequence comes from Micropterix aruncella, assembly GCA_944548615.1. Lineage (NCBI taxonomy): Eukaryota > Metazoa > Arthropoda > Insecta > Lepidoptera > Micropterigidae > Micropterix > Micropterix aruncella. The sequence continues at coordinate 22,348,381 of OX155955.1, read as the reverse complement.
GTCTATAAGATTTGCACGTATTTCTCCATCCACGTATGTTTCATTGTCGCTATAGGTAAGATATCAATGACTCTCTCTCTATGACGTATCTCCATTATATTTTATTCATGTTTAAATACAGGATATATGTAGGAGTGACTGCCGCTCTAAAGTGGGTTACATTGAAATTATTATTATTATTAATTTGATATTGTATGTCATTTGTATTTATCGTTAAATTGGAGACGCAATCGAAACAGTTTGGATATGGTGTTTTGTAGCAGTTGACAGTTGATGATGATGAATGAGAACGCAGTAGCGCAGCGCAGGCTTTAGCGCAGAAGATGCGGATGAAAATTTGAGACGTCACAGGCCCGGGTGCTTCAATATGGTGGCGGGCGTGTACCGTCTGTGGCTAGAGTGTCGAGTTTGAGAAGGGTGCATTTTGCTTACTGTTTAGTTTCATTACGTTAATTATTTAAAACAATATTGTTGTATTAAGACATATTAATTAAGTGATATTAAATGCGTTCAATTGCGTTATTTTACTTTGCAACTCTAATATGGCTGATAACAAGTAAAACCTGCTGTTTTTCAACCTTACGGCTAATCTTGAAACTTCAAAATGTATTTTTTTTAAGTTTTATGTTTTTTTAATGCAAACATCTAGGTTTTTTTTAAATTTAGAATAAAATACTCAAGTGCAAGCCTGAAATTTTGATGGTTATTTTATGCTCCGGCACTTGCTCAAGAAGCTCTTTGCGAATTGTATTGCAATAAGAGCTCGGCCATATCCCACGAGGAAGTACATGGGCATGAAACCAGGAATAAAACCCAGTATCTCCAACCGTTCGTAGCACGTACTGCCAAGTTCCAGGCAACTATAGTCGATACTTAGGCCTCAAACTTTTTAATAAATTGCCTGAAAGATTAAAAGCGATTAAAAACATCAATATTTTCAAGAGATCCATCCGAGTCTATCTGCTTAAAATCATCATGTATGCTCATAACGACTTCTTAAAATATTGTGAAAATACATAGCATCGTGTCTACCCATTTAATTTAATACATATTCTTTATTGTCAATTGTTTTGTTGTAAACTGTTATGATATAGTCTTTGTTTTTGTAAATTAGTAAGTTTAAAGTTATATATTCTATGGGTTCGATTGCGTTTCTTCGTGAACTAAAATCGGAAAGTAGTCCGTGTGAACGAGACAGGGCAATACGCTAGAGCGAAGTGGGAGATGACGGTTGTCACTTTTTCGCATTAAAACTGCCCGCCAAGGTCAAATCTTACACCGCACGAAATATGCTCGAATTTATTCGGACGAGTGTAAGTTCGGCAGGTAGTATTTATCGACGATCGTTCGTTTCATATACCGCTCTAACTTATTGCTCTGTCTCGTTCGCTTGGACTAATTTTAGTTTTAGTTCACAAAGAAACGCAATCGGGCCCTATATCATCGCTTGGCTAAATTAAGTAACTAGTTTAACATTAATTAATGTCATTCCTACACAATTGTTATGGTTGTATTGGAAATAAATACTTTTATATTTTATCTTACCTTATTCTGGTTTGTCAATTTTATAGAATACTGTATTTCAATTATTATATGGTTAATTGCTTAATCGCAAGCTTTAACTTATAAAATGTTTGACTAGTGATATAATAAATGTTTCATGTGTATATGTGGATCCAGTATCGCGCAAACCTTTTGCTTAGATTTTGAGGGCTTTCTTTCCAATCATAAATATTAGTTCGGTTAATTGAAATATTCCTATTTCTGTTTTTTAGGCCCATTCGCGTATTACATTGGTGAAATTTGACATTTTTAGTATATAAATATTTGTATTTATTTTACTGCGGCAACTCTTAACTGAAGATGTAAATATGCGAATGTTACACAGGAAGCTTTTCCATTAGAGAAAATTAAAAGCCATTTTGCAAACTTATCACGTACTATCATTCTACCGGATGCATAACGACGTCGTCGTCACACTTTAGTGAAATTGAATTCCATTTGTTTGACAATTTTGAACCAGTAGCTGCTGCAGAATTTCATTTCAAAGCGCGAGCAAGCCATCCGAGCTTAGAATATGAGTATCCACACATTTGCAAATATTCGCAAGACATGAAAGACTACATACTCCCAATCGAAATAGACGGTAGAAGAGACAATAGCAGGCGTAATTTACCTGTCTCCAGCACACTTGTTTTTTTTATTTATTTATTGATGAATGACGCTTCACTACCTATGTATCACCTACCTATGTATCGCTACATTCCAAGTTAAGTAAATGAAAAGTATGATAAAATACGTTCCAACTAAACACCTACTCATTTTCCACCTACTTTATAATCATTATTTTATTATTTACTGAATCGTTATGTTAAATTTAGGATGAAAAATTTTCGTTGTTTATTATGGCCACGCAAAAGAATTTTAGATAGTAAAACCCCGGTTAAACGAACTCGGGTAATCCGAAACCCGCGTTATCTGAAACTTTGAATTTAGTTTCCTCAGAACTCAAAAAATGTTACTTATCACTATCATCCAGTTAAATTGCGAGTTAAATGTGGCAATATTTTTGTCCGTTTCCTACTCTTAAATGTTACCAGTCTAATTCAGCCACTGGATCAGAGCGCAATAGCGTCATTTAAATGGCATTATCGCTAGCTATTTTTGAGAACATTTTTAAAAAAATATTTGTTGTTTGGGGCTATTCTAAGGTCTTTATGAGCCTTGTTACACTGCGACCATTGCTGATTTATTGTGTTTGCTACCTACTATAGTTCTGTGCTGAACCTCGTGTCATTCAAGAACCGCAACAGGCTTTTGGCGCCAGATTATTTTACCTCCCCAGGTTGGAGGTAATGACCACCCAAGTGAACCTTTACAAACCTTTATGAACCTTTATGAACCTTTTACGCATCAGCGGGCCACACTCGCACATGAGGTGCAGGGGAGTTTCCTCTGCCCCTTGGCAGAACCTGCTCATTTTCGTGTCCCGGAGCGTGAGGTTGTATATGTGTTGGTTGACTGAAGGATATCGCTATAGCGATAAGTCCGCCATTTGTGCATAAATTTTCTTTTTCTATAAAACTAGTGTAATATTCATAAGGTAATGTTTTTATTGCACAATAAAATTATTCTATTCTATTTGTTCAGGCCACAATGCCCCGTGAGTGCCCTCACCAGTATGCGTAGATTGTTCCTATTTAGCGATAAGGCCTCACGGGCAGTCTTACGGTCGTAAGCCTTATTTAGCGCTTTGGAATGATTCAAACCTGGCGTATTGTTCCAGTGGTTGACGGATGGTTCTAAACATATTGTTTTAAGCATTAGGTTTGAAAGGCTTTTTGGTACGCCACAGCAAGTTTCAGGGCCGTATAATGTTCCCTTTGCTCTTGTCTTAGCAAGATCGTTGGCTTTTTCATTTTCCGCGATTCCTGCATGCCGGGAATCCATCTTATAATTACCCTGTTCTTTTCTCCCAGGGAATTCGGTAGTGATACGTAGTTTTCCACCAGCTTTGAATTAATGGTATTCGAGGCTAGTGCCATAAGAGCTGCCTTGCTATCCTAGTAAATATAGATACGGTGGCTTGCGTAGTTTTTATGAAGGTTGGAATATGGAGGCGTATTTCTCCAAGTTTACACTTCTTTTGAAGTTTGGTCGTTCTCCATATATACCGCAGCCTACGTCAAGTCCCGATTTGGACCCATCAGTATACCATTTAAGGCTATTGGCCTCCCAGTGCAGTTGGTTTTTTAGCCAGTCGTCTCTGAGCGGCAGTTCCATTGTAAAAAGTTTTCCAAAGTTTAGGAGTGGAAGCATGATGTCTGATACCATATTGAGGGTTGGAGTTTCACTGACTGAGTCAAGAACTGTTCTTAGTTCTTGTGAGATCCAGTTTGCCTTATCCCGGGCAAAGAGCCTGTATAAGCATACAGCATCCGGCATGATGGTGACATGCAAAACAAAAACACGAATGAAGCGCTGAAGGCAGTAAATATAAAACACATAAGTTATTGGTATGTGCAAGCCTTGCAACTATCCTAAGCAAGGTAAAGCAGAAGCTCTTAAAATTGCTGGAGAAAACTATGATGAACTTTAGACAGATAGATATAAATTCTTTATTGCATATTTTAAGAATAAAAACATACTAACAGGCTGACTTATTGCCTAAAATACAATCTCTTACAGCCAACCTTCGTGAAAATGTAAGAACGTAGGTTCCAATAGATAAAATAAACGACCCTTTTTCGATATAAAATCGAAGACTGTCGCGGTTGTTTGACATTATAAATAGGATAGAAAACGAATTTACCGCGTGAAATTTGTAGCACCCGACGTTTCGGTGACGTTGCAGCCGCCGTTGTCTAGGGTAGATAATTTTGATGTCTTTTTCGATAATTTTGAAAACTTACAGAAATGGTAAAAAGAATTCCCGGATGCGAAGACATCGATATGTGCGAGGTGGAGGAATGGGTTGTCTCGAACGATTCGCTATTAATTGTATATTATACAGTACAGTATACTGTACACTATACTACTATACTACTATATATACAATATACTATACAATATACTATATAATATATATAAAATATACTACTATACAGTATACTGTATTTTATTTACTGTAATCCCAAAAAAATCATTGGTATAATAAGAACATAAGAGTTGCATACAAAGAGGTTTTTGAATTTGATTGACGTTTAAAACCTTTCAAAGATACATAATGTAATTATAATACAAAACACTGTAGTATTAGATGTTCATGGCTTAACCAAAAAAAAATGTTTTCAGAAACGGCATCCCCCCCCCCCCCTTTAATTCGGTTAACCGGGGTTCTACTGTATACAAGTAGATACTCCACTTAACCCAACTTTTACATGTTAGATAACAAGCAATATCGTAGATTTATGGCTGTTCGCCGTCATTAAATTCTTTCAAGTTTTTAAATGATTTTTTTTTACTGTAACTTCCACTTTAGTCTTCTTCTCCGTCGTTCCCTCATTACTGAGGATCTTGTCCACTAGACAACAGTTTGCCTACGAGGCTCCTACACTTCGACCTGTCTTCTGCATGGTGGGTCGCAGATTGTATTGACCCTTTTGTAACTTCTTTGATGAGGTCGTTCCATCTGGCCGGTGATCTGCCTCTGCTTCTTCTTCCCTCCACTTGACCCCCGGAAAGCATTTTCTCCAGATTCTCTGGGTTTCTCCTGGCAACATGACCGAAGAACTGCAGGACCCTTCGCATGCATACGGTGGAGAGCCTCACTTGGATGCCGAGTTCTTCCAGGACAGATTTGTTGGTGCGGCGTGCTGTCCATGGGATTCCTATATTTTACGCCAACACCACATCTCCAGTGCATCGATTTTGGTGCGTATACGAGCCTTCAGGGTCCATGTCTCCGATGCATAGAGAAAGAACGAGAAAACCAGAGCTCGAACCAGCCTGACCTTAGTCCGCTTACTTATACCCCGATTCTCCCACAGCCTTTCTAGCTTGCTCATGGCCGATCTTGCCATCTGGCTTCTGCGTAAGACCTCCTTTCGCAGTTTCCATCGTTGCATATCATGGAGCCCAGATAAACAAAGTCTTTCACAGATTGAAGGTCACTCAGCTCGTTGGTGCGTTGCATGGTTCCAGCCCGGTCCACAAACATGAGTTTGGTCTTGCTGCGGTTCATGTGCAGTCCATACTCCTTGCTTTCCTTTTCCACCCTGCGTAAAAGGGTCGCCAACTCATTTTCATCGGCACCTATGATGGTCGTGTCGTCGGCGAATCTTAAATTATTGATTCTGAGACCTCCAATGCGAATTCCACCCTCCTATTCATCTAGGACTTTTCTCATTATATGTTCGCTCATCAAATTGAAGAGTTTCGGCGATAAGATGCCCCTTGTCTGACGCCTCTCTCTGTTTTGAAGGAATTCGAAAGCTCATCGTCCAACTTTACTCTCGAAGCGCCTTCCATGTACAGACTCTGTATGAGGAATATAAGGTGGTTGGGATCTCCATATCGCGCATAACCTCAAACATCTTCCCGCAGTCCACGCAATCAAAAGCTTTGGCATAGCCGATGAAATAGAGAGCAATTGGAATATTAAACTCCCTCCACTTTAGTACCTACATATAAATTAACTACACATAACCATGATGACAAGCTATTATTAAAAACCATCATTTATTTCGTTAAAATGACGACTGGAATATTCCGGGTTAATATTTGTTATTATACATTTTTTTTCCTATTCTCAACAGGTTGTGCGAATGTTCATCTTGGTCATAGCGATATTTGGAATCTGCTGGCTTCCCTACCAGACCTATTTCATCTACACCCACTTCAATCCTTCTATACTCTACAAGAAATATATTCAACACGTCTTCCTGGGTTTCTACTGGCTGGCGATGGCAAACGCAATGGTTAACCCTATTATCTACTACTGGATGAATGCAAAGTGAGTTTCTTAGATAAGAAAAGAAAGAAAACGTTAAAATTATTAGTCTTCTGATTTTCTATATTCATACTTTTATAGTGTAGGTATAATACTGCGATTCAAAAATGAAAGGTTTTTACTAAATTAAATATTTTGTACAATTTTACTCATCGTCACCTTTAGACTTTTTACCTTAATATACTTCTTTGAATATAAGAAGCACCATGTTGCAATTTTTTCAACCCGGGACACATTACCTGCTCTCTGATTTGACCTGTTCTATTATTGTTTTTACTGTCTCTATAAATTCAATTTCTATCTTCAAGGTTATGTTATTTTCCTTTAATATTATCTCCTGTAAAGCCTTATTAGTCATTGCTCTGTTATCATATATTCCTCCTATCATATATCATATAATGCAGTCGCTATGGCCGAACACCGCTAGGAGGATATATGTAGGTAAATAGCTGATATTTATCTGAGTTTTGTGTCGTAGTTATTTTATGGCTTTAAATAGAAGTTTTATCCATTATAACAAGCGAAGTATTAAAGGTAAGTATGGAATAAAACATACACTCTCGTACAAACATGCAAACATTCTCCACTAATATGTAAAGCCTGTCGGCATACATTAGCCATAAAGATCAAGACATAAAGATAAAGGGAAGAACTACTCCGTAAATATAGTCTTCACTAAAAGAGCCTTCACAATCCGTATACTTTATCATCAAAAGCGGGATCTTTGTGGGATACAAAGACGCAGCTTAAAAATGTATAGATCTGAATTCTTGGACTCTTGGATGACTGTAGATTTTGTAGAATAAATTCTTTTTAATTCGCCAAATATTTGTTTTTTTAGGCCGCCGAAAGCCGCCGAAAACACATTTTTTCTGAATATTGAAAAAAACTGAATATGATTCCGAAGTTAGGTCGGACTCTAAACGAATAAATAAATTTGACTTTTGAATATCTATTCTAACAGATTCCGCAGTTACTTCAATAAAGCCATGTGTGGATGGCATCAATACATCAAGAGGAAAACTACGAAGCAGTCATCCATAGTGAGAAATTCTCCACAATTGGACGACAGGCAAACTAACTCTATATCAAGATCGCGGTCAGGTAAACACTATGTTATTTCTATAACGTTTTAGCTGCGATTTGCACATAAATAACTTCTTTTTTTCAGCGTATAGCATGCCAGATACTAATGTATGAAATTTTACCTCATTTTTCTCGTCACCAGCTCTACTCATTCTCAAACATCAATAAATTTGGCTCCCATTATAGCCGATATAGAGAATCTAACTGCTACTTACACGTTCCCAATAAGTTCCTCAAAATAGGTTCCCAATGAGATTTAATCTACAAAGCGACCGTCGGTCGTCACCCTACTAAGGAAAGTTTATCTGCTGCGAACAAGTTTATATCTGCGTAAGATATAGTTTATATCGGAAGTTTATATCTACCAATGTCAAATTATTAGCCTCCTGGCACTTGGCGTTGAATATCTGACTGTGTGGCAGGACGGTCAGGCTTGCAATCAGCCTACTAGTTATACTTTTACAGTTTGTTGGCCAGTAGGTAAAATATGCAGATTCTATAAAATACTATTAATTCAGAATGCAAGGAACGGTCGATGACGTCACATATCTTCCGTCTTTAAACGTGGCGTTTAAAGGTAATGGGTTTTTAATGTTAGCATTTATATCAGAGTGCTGGAGTAAAACGAAGCTACGATATGACGAGAAGCGATGACCACGAGATTTTTTTTAAATTCTTCAGTCCTATGTCGTGTTTCCGAGCATCCTGGTAGATGTGAAACCCGGTGTATGATATAACGTTAGTCATCGGATCCTTAATCGATTTTTAGTTATCGTTAATTTTCCTGCTCTTAAAAACTACTCGGATTTTTAAGTAGTCGAGAACCGGATTAGTTAACCAGTAATTCGCACTGACTACCTACACATTCACTTGAATGTTTGCGGTTTTTTAATTGTCTCTAGAAGGGTATACTTTACAGGAGTCGCTGAGGAGTTCCGCGACGTCAACCACCGTAGCACTGTAACCTACGAGATCAAGTTTGCTGTGCCGACTGTTACCAACTGTGGTACTGGTTGCCGGTCGGCGATGCACGCAGCCGCGATGACCGGCGAGCTGGTGGTCAAGAGGGACTCGCAGCGGGTGCGCTTCGATATGAACGGCAAGCATCAAGATTACAGCCGGATGTATAGGCCGAATGGTACATACAAGGTTAGTTTACTGGTCAACGATATCAGATCCTAGCTAAGAGGGATAGCCGTCCTTCCACCAATAGGAACGGCTATATTGACGCAGTCATGTTCTCCACTAGGATCGCACTGTAATCCTGCAAGCATATTTAGAGCGACGGGGAGTACAGTCGACAACTTATAGACCTCTTGTCGCAGAGACTTCACCCAGCAAAATAGGCTGATTCCCAGGAAATACTTTCCTACCTAAAGATGTCCACAAAGCAATTCACCTAACGTAAATACACATTTGGAGTTGTCGTCTACAACGGGCAAACCAGTCACCTCAGTAAGTGTTAACGAAAGCGATCGCCTGTCTCCCATGAGGTGAACGTATAGGTTCTCATGCCCGTCAAAGGCCAACATGCCCGTCAGTGGCCAACGCCTTACGGCGAGGCACCGACTAGGTGAAACAGAGGGTAGCCTCACCCCCTGACTACCAGTTTTGGCGGGATATCTCCGTCAAGAATTAACCATAAATATACCTTCAATCTCCCTACTGGTTATGGGTCCGAAGTCCCTTGCGCGGTCTTGCCTGCCGTATATTCAGCGGCGATTCAGTTTAAATCTATCGCGGACTATTGCCATCTCTTGTCCGGCTCTGAATTCAGTATCAGGTAGCCAATTGGTCATTTCAAGAGTGGTTGATAAGAGATCAACATCCACTTCCGCTGCTTAGGAGACAGTATATTTCCATAGTCTCCACACTCCTTCAGTAGTTAGTCAGAGTGCAAAGCCGATTGGCTGACGCTGCACGGTACGCAAACCGTCCAGTAGCGTTGGAGGTCAAATCCCCAAGGAAAACCGATCCACCAGCTGTGAGGCCTGGGATGCGACGTACCTAGGTTAGGTTAGCAGCGTTACTACGACCGTAAAACTTCCCGTGACGGATTATCGCTAAATAGGAACAATCTAGTATAATGGTGAGGGCGCTCACTGGGAATTCTGACCTGAACAAACACATGTACAACCTCAATCTCCGGGACACAAAAATGTGCAGGTTCTGCCAAGGAGCCAAGGAAACTCTCCTGCACCTCGTGGGCGAGTGTGGCCCGCTGATACGTAAAAGATACACCCACTTGGGTGGGCATTATCTCCAACCTGAGGAGGTAAAACAATCTGGCGCCAAAAGCCTTTAGAGGTTCTTAAATGACATGAGGCTTAGCGCAGAACTATAATGGGTGGCGAATACAATAAATAGATCAGCAATGGTCGCAGTGTTACAAGGCTCATAAACAGTGGCGGCGCTAGGCGTCGGCGACGTCGGCGACCGCCGACGGCCTCGCACCTGAGGGGGCCTCGCAAAAGTTTTAAAAATTATTTAAAATTTATTTATTTATTCTTATTTATTTTCATATACTTGTGTGAGTAAAGTGAGTGAGTAGTACTTTAGGGGTATTATCCAGAGTCCTCTGGCAACACTATGAAAGTTCGCGCGCGAGTCTCGGGACGGGAAATCCCCGTGTCGTATAAATATTTGTATTTCATTCTTCTGTGAGCGTAACTAACGTAAACAATCATTCAATCTGTGAATAGAAGTAGACTCGCATCCACAAAGTTTCTTTTTATTTGTTGTAAAGTCATTATCATTACCCCGGTGGCGTTCTAGTGGATAAAAGTGTTAATTTAGATTGTGATTTATTTCATATTTCTAAGGTAAGTCAAATAACGACTTTAACGAAATGATTTTATCAAAATCGATAGGTATATATCTTTTATAAGTCGTAAATAAATACAATGTATTTCTCTGTACAAACTGAAATAAAAAAGTAGACAGTTACCTTGTTTTAAACCTGTGTAGTGTTTTTTTCACACCGGAGAACATAGAAAATTTTCACCTGTTACAAATTTTCACCGCCTACAAATGTTTTTTTTTGTAGGCGTCCAAATTCTTAATTAATAGGTAACTAATTATTTCCACCGAGTTCTCTTTTCCATACGTCTCGTGCGGTATTCCTTCAATACAAAATAATCTAAGTTCAATAAATTATATCAATTTTCCATAAAAAGTATTGTCGTATCTATAGGGTTGTTTATCATGGGGGGCTTGGGCATCTGCTACAAAAAATGACAGATCGGCAGATCTCGTTTCGTATTATTTAACTCTGAAGCTACTGAGCCTATTTTGAAAGCATCTAATAAAATAATTTTTCTAAGATTACATGACCCAGCCCCCGCTCTACAGATGCCTATGAGGAAAAGACCTTGCTAATAGTATAGAGAAAATTATTTTACAATTAGTAGCAATTATATATTTAACAAAATACACTTGTTAGCTTAATAAATTAGTGACTATAGAAAATAAAATATTCTGGATGATTATTGATGATCACACCTACTTCTTATAATCAGTATACATTGAGTTCAAGTTTAGTTTAAGTACTGTACTTACCAAACTTTAATAAAAAATATTTTTAGGTCATCATGACTGGAGGACCCACTAGAGACAGAGATGTAGGGAGGATATGGGAATCCGGTGCATCAAAAAGAAAAAGAAAAGCTGAAACGGTTATATCCAACCAAGCTCTGAGTTCCAGTATGATGAAATTTCTTAAGAAACCTTCAAGGACTACAAGTGTCACAGCTTCAGAGTCAGAGTCATCTGTTGAAACTTTAGTTTCTGAACCAGCTTCAGAGTCAAATAAATCTTTTACTCAAATTTCTGATACAGCTTCTTTACCATCAACATCGAGCGAATCTGCTGTGATCCAAATGTCTGAACCCAATGAAGAGTTAGAAATTGAGAGGATGTGTGACTCGGGAAATCAAGAGCAAGCAGTTAATTTAAAAGAGTCATTTATAGACTTAGATCCGAGGAAGTGGGTATTTCCAGTTAATGATTTGCAGCGTCATGACTTAATTCAAAACGGACCCAATCATCAAGATCTAGAGAAATCTGATGAAAGTTACCCAAAAGACGCAAATAAAAGACATTTTTCTAAATTTCATTTTACTCGAAAATTAAGTAACGGCGAAACGCAACATCGCAGATGGTTAGTTTACTCCATATTTCAAGATAAAGTTTATTGCTTTCCATGAAGACTTTTTTCACATTTGCAGACACAGATGGTAAAAGAAGGATGTTGTGACTGAAAAGATTTGAGTCGGATATTGCAAAGACATGAACAAAGTCAAGGACACATAGAGTGCATGATTAAATGGATGGAATTCTATAAAGGAATCAAACAGGGAAAAACAATAGATAAGGATAACGAAAGATTGATTAGGGAATCGCAAAAGTATTGGCATAATTTGTTTGAAAGAATGATTGACATAATAAACTATTTAGCCTCACACAATCTGGCATTTAGAGCTCATCGAGAATCTCTTAAATTGAACGATAGCAGAAACAGTGGTAATTTTATTGATTTATTTAAGTTGTTATCCAAATATGATCTGACACTACGGGAGCACATGCAACGTATTAATGAAAAGCAACTTACTCAACATTATCTGAGCCACGACGTCCAAAATGAATTAATTGCATTAATGTCTAAATCAGTTATTGACGAAATTATACACAGAGTTAAACAAGCAAAATACTACGCCTTCTTGCTCGATTGTACCAGGGATATGTCAGCCGTGTTGAACAAATGTCAATAATATTAAGATTTTGCAATTCCTCAACTGGAGCAATAGAGGAACATTTTGTTGGGTTTATTGCCGTCGCAGAAACAACAGGAGAGTATTTAACTAATTCAATATTACAAGAACTGGAAAGAAATGGTCTAGATATCCAAAACTGTCGAGGACAGGGATATGATAACGGCGCCAATATGGTGGGTATTAATAAAGGTGTCAGAACAAGAATACTCAATATAAATCCAAGAGCATTCTTCGCGCCGTGCGGATGCCACAGTTGGAATTTGCTTTTGATTGATGCAGCTAACTCTTCTACAACAGCCAAAACATTTTTCGGCTTCATCAATAAAATTTATGTGCTCTTTTCAAAGTCCAGTAAGCGTTGGGATGTTGTAAAAATTAAATTGAAATTGACATTAAAACCTCTGTCTGAAACACGATGGGAGAGTAGAATAGGAGCAGTAAAAGCAATATTTTTGCAATTTGGTGATGTTATCGAATGCGTGAATGACCTGAAAAATAAAAGTGATGATTCTGAAACTCTAAGCGACTGTGAAGCAGTCTTGAACGAAATGTTAACTTTTGAGTTTATTGTTGCAATACACGTGTGGTACGAGGTTTTACTACCTATGAACAATATAAGTAAACTATGGCAATCGGTTCAAGTCAACTTGAAAGTCGCTATCGATACTTTACGTTCATTTTGTAGCTGGATTCAAGAATTCCGTAATACAGGATTTGACAATAGTGTTGCACAAGCTCGATTGTTTGTGGAGAAAAGTACTTTCGAAATTCAGTGTCAATTTAAAGAAAAAAGAACAGCCAGGAAAAAGCGAATGTTCGATTATGAACATACTGATGAACCTATTCAATCTTTTGAAATGCATTACAGAGTTAACTTTTTTAACACAATGATAGATGATATTATAGTCGACACCGAATGTCGATTTAAAGCGCTCAATGAATATTTTGAACAATTTGGTTTTATTTATGATATCAGTTATTTGAAATCGATATCAAAAGAGGACCTTCTCAAGCATTGTAATGATTTAGGTACAATACTGCGGGAAGGCGACGGCGAAAACAGTGACATACAGCCTTTCGAGCTATATGAAGAGCTACAGATTTTAAAAGCGAATTCACTTGACTCTGTCAACGACGCGAAACAACTCATTCAGTACATTTTAGAAAATAATTTGGAAGAAATATATCCAAATGTTTACATAGCAATTAGAATCATGCTCACAGTTCCCGTCAGTACAGCTTCCGCTGAGAGAAGCTTCTCAAAGTTAAAATTGATAAAGACCTACTTTAGAAGCACGATGACCCAAGAGAGACTATCTGCGTTATCAATTCTATCAATTGAAGCTGAAATAGCGGCTAGTATTAGCTATGACATAATCCTGAAAAAGTTCAATGAGGCCAAAAGCCGAAAATTCGTCTATTTTAATTTCTATTTGTGTAATTTTTACCATCATTTGATTAGCAATAAAACTCGTTTACTCATACATTAGTTTCATTATAATTCGGCGCATGTAATCTAACGTTATCTTTTTGACGGGGAAATAAAAAAGGCCTCGCGAACCTAATTTCGCCGACGTCCAAGTGTGGTCTAGCGCCGCCACTGCTCATAAAGACCTTAGAAAGGCCCACACAACAAATAAAAAAATATAAAAATACTCTCCCGCTTCTGGAGATACTTACGTTACATTGGGCATAAAGAAACCCCTTTAGATAACCCACACCACCAGGAAACGAATTCCGCAGTTAAGAGTTTCAAGGCGATAGGTGAGGGCAGCAAACCCCGCCCACCGCCCGGGCAGTTATAACGACGAATTCCGCAGTCAGTGCAACTGATCCGACGCGACGTAGGGCAAAAAACGGGCTCGTGTCTTCTCAGAGACCGCTCTGTCGTGCGAAGTCCTCGTGCCGAATGACGCGAATACAACAACGAAGAACATCGGGGTGCCCTTCTATTGCTGACGGGGTTCCTAATGGTACCTTAGAGCTTGATCCTGGTGGCTTGTTTGTGTTTTTGAGGTCGCCCCAATTCACCGTTCAGCTCCCATCCGGTAGCCTGCTCAAAGCGGGGACTTGAAAGAGCAGCTGTGAACTCAGTCTGCGGCTGGTAGACAGTAGTTGGAATCGTAATATCGGATCCGGGGAACACTCTAGGCGAAACTTGGTGGTTTGTGTACCGGGCTATGTCAGCTAATCGCTTGCTCAACCGATGAATGACCACGGGAGACTAGAAACGTACGTTTCCTAAGAATCGGGGGTAGCTGTTGACCTGGCGTCACTTATCCTTAGAAATTATTCGTTGGCACCCGAACCCGAGTGGACTTACGAATTACCGCTAACGTCAGGTAGAAGCTGAGGAAGCCCAATTGGTGGTATTTCCCAGTTCCTTGCGGTAAGGCGTTGGTCTCCTAAGGGCAGCTGCCGTAGTATGAATTATGATTGTACTGTCGAAAGTCTTTATACTGTCGAAAGTCTATATCCCACATGAGAAAGAACAACAACAGTCGTTAATGCTTCTTGGGGTGACGGTTTACCCGTAGCAATTACCATACCTCCTGTATGCTGATGGGATAACCCTTAAGAAGGCCCTTTAGAAGAAGCACCTGCTGTTGCTGGCAGAAACCGAAAGTCTATTCCGCTCGCCCCACGCGAAGTTAACATCAAGCGATGATGTTACTCTTCGATCGATCTCAGTCAGGCTATTTCCACCAACCAGCAAGAGCGCATCGTCCTTGGAAGCGTCCTGGAAATGATGCAACTCTAGGAAGGGGACATCTAGCAAGTCGTTAAACAGGACGTTCCAGAGCGTTGGGACAAACTTAAAACCCCAAGAGAGCCCATATAGAGAGTCATAGTTAGTGCACTGGTACGATGCTATTCCTGTTTTTGGTTCTTGGAGATATTAAATACAACGGGCGAACCCGTCACCCCAGGCAGTTTTAACGATATTGATCGTTCTGTGTCCCGTGAGGTGAGCATAAAAGACTTTGGGACGAAACAGTCCACTGTCTAGTTACGCCACACGCCCGTAAGAAGCCAAAGCCTTACCGCGATACACTGGGAGTGAAACCAGCAGGCGGCCTCGCGCCCTTACTACCAGTTTCGGACAGATGTCTCCGGTATCCCGACTGGTTACGGCTTCGAGGTCACTCGCGCGGTCCTGTCCCTTACCTAGCGGTGATTCGATATCTACCAAACCTCTCGTGGACCACGGCATCCATCGCCCGCCTACCACTCGGGGTAGAGTGGCTAAATTAGTCGGTTTAAGAGCGGTTGCCATAAGGTTAACAACCATCCCCGCTCTATAGGAAACAAAAACCATTTCCAAAGACCCCCGTTATTAGTCGGAATGCACAGTCGATTGGCTGACGCCGCACGGTACACAAACCGTCCAGGAGCGCCCGAATAGCGATTTCAAGGGGAACTGGCCCTCAGGGTCTGGTAGTCTCCATCCGGTAGCGTCCACTTTTACATGGAGGCTACCCGATGCTGACATGTGAGATGATCTCTCCGTTGTTAGCTCTGTTCGATGCTCTGTTCGTTGGCTCCCCGGCGCTGAGTAACTACCGGGCTGCTATGCGATGTTCTCGCTGTTGGATGTTTGGATGTCCGCAGGCCTTTCCTTTGTATTCTGTATATTTCTTTGTATTTATTTTGTATTACTTCTAGGTCCCCAGCAACTCTGATGGAAGTGGTTGCTACGCAGGCAACAGCAGCTCAGAGAACAGCGGGTTCCACGGTCACACGACCACCAGGGTATGAGTGGGAGACAGAGCAGAGAAGGACATGGATATTAGGGTGGAGTTCGTGTGTGAATGTCGGAGGGTAACCCTTTGCTCTTTCGCTCACAACCTGGTCACCAATAAAGTGACCTGTCACCCAAAGTAATGCACTGCGATTTTCTACATACATATACCTCATACAACAGGCGCCCTAGCAGTATCCGAAGTATGGAAAATTGGAAAAACGGTTTAATTTTTGCATCTGTTATAAATCATTACAGGGTACTCAAAACGTATACATGTTTCCGGTAGATATAGTAGGTGGTTCAGGGATTTATCAAAACGGCTGCTGCTTCAAATTCAGAATTATCTTTCGAATAGTAGGTAATAATAGGTCAAATTTGGCATAATTTCTTTATACATCGAGGACCAAAATCTCAGAATCGATAACGCCATTAACGGACAACATACGTTTCTAAGTACCACAGAGTGAGCCCTAAGAGATGCAAAAATCAAACCAGCCTTTTTGACTTTGCATATTTAAAATCCGATGGCGCCTTTACAAATTGATGCATAGTCACTTTTTGGAATATTCTTGTTTGTGAAAATTACAATATGTCTTCTATTGAAATGGCCTATTTAACTCGAATATATAATGTTATATACTTAGATTATTTTTTTCCGTGGCTATGTAATCAACCTATTTTTAACCAACGTTTCTCCCTCAAATTCTACATTGCTGAAATAACATTTCATCTCAATTTCATGTTTAAAACACACATTTCTGAATTCGTCCATCGAATTATTTACTCTACACTATATTAAATGGCATTAACGAAGTATAATGTTTATTTTGAATAATAATCAAAATTGATACGAATTACTCTGCAAATAGCAGGCAGGCATATATAATTAAAAGTAATAATAAATACCAGAGACATGACGGTAATGAGTCATTCAAAATCGAGTCCAATGATTATTTTTTAAATTAATAGTAATTGCAGTAACAGGTGCGTCCTTCCTGTCTCTATAAAGTATCTACCTAAATTTAGTGTAATTAAAAAGAATATTTTTAGGCCTAAAAAAAGAAACTTTAATTGGGTTTTAAAATGTGATTGTTCGGAAATTTCGGTAAAATATTTATTAGTACGTAATGTTTGTAAATTAAAATATGTAAGTAATAGTTTATTTTTTAAAAACGCTCAATGGAAGAATTTTAAATATTAGTGATACAATAATATGAATGTGTAGTAATTTAATTAAATTTTCTGCCGGCATAAAATAAGTAATTAGATTGCTTTGTAAATAATAAATTATATTTTTGTACGATAGAGAAATCGTGCGAAGTGCCTAGTATTTAATTTTAATACTTACATAGATATATGATTGTTTCATATTTTTAATTCACTTATTATAAAATTTTATCTCATGTTAATGTTAGTTACTTAAGCTATTCCATATAGGATATTCTTCATGTATAAATGGCAGAGTAAAATAATAAAGACTGAATATTGCGAGAAATAATCTTTCATTTATTCTGCAAATGCTGATACTAATTTCGCTCACTACTTATTTCGTAATTGGGAAAATGGTATACTCCCTTCGAATTGATATATGCTCGTGCAAACTCCCTTCGTATTTCACAAGTATATAAATTCATTCCCCATGTGGATTTCGAGGCGATCTTGTTCGTTCTTGGATACGCTCTGCTGGCTATGAATTTCCGTACCCGAGCCTTATTACCGTAATAAAGTATTTTTCACTCTCCCTATAAAGTCTTAAATAGCTTACGGATTGCCCAAAATCCTGGCCTTACCTAGCTAGCCGGCAATGAGCAATCTAATCTATATATTTCTATAAAAATGGATGTCGGTATATCTGTTGGAGCTTAATAGACTTCAACATCGTTTGAGCGATCACCAAGAAATTTGGCACATATATGTATTTTTTCAAGGAGAAGGTTTTTATGTTATTCATTTTGTGGTAACTCACCACTAGATGACGCTGCTGCACATCATATTCTATACTGTTCAACCGATCGCCATGAAGATTGGAATTCATAGGACTTTTCATACTATCCACTTTGTTGTAGCTCACCACTATATGGCGCTGCAGCACATAAACTTATGTACTGCTCAACCGACCGCAATGAAAGTTTTATAATATTTTCGCTCTGTCTATTTTGTTACAACCTACTACTGTAATACCCGACCGGAAAAGAATAATTATTTAATTATTAATTATTAACTATAAGCATATTAAATATTTATTTAAACAAAAAAACGTAAGTAGGTATATGTAAGTTGTATTTTTTCAACTGTTAAAATATCTTTTATCTGATTATATTATACGTAAAGCCGGTTTGATCTATCTGTAGAAAAAAAGGGACATAAAATTACTACATTCCTAAGTACGTTTCTTTGTCCACAGCTTTCAGAAGGTAATGTGCAATTCGAGGCTATATATCCATCTACTATTTTCACTAATAAGAATGAGGGTAAATTTTGAAATAAATGTTATGAAGATAATCACATTTTTTGAGAAGAGAAGCAAATCTACATATACATACAAGGATGTCATTGATTTCACGTCAACGCAAAATGTTTTTATACAAAAAAATATGTTACAGGTAACACTTAAATCATATAATTTGTAAATTTCGAAAACATTTGTAATTAAATTTTCAAAATTTAGGCAACTTTCCTGAAAGGGTTTATAAACTCCTATTTCGCTTATTAATAAAAATATGAAAAGTTTAATTACCAAGAAATATCAATGGACCACGAGAGCTCCCTTTGTAGTTATTTTTTTCCTTTTTAATCAGAAACCTTCGATGTGCAAGGAAATCACACTTGATCGATTTTCTATGTAACAGCTGGTATTGTAATAGAATGAATAGCAGTCTTTACCAGGAAAACGTTTCACACATAATAGGCTATTGTGGCCTACCGAGAAAATTATATTAGTTACTTCTAAACAGGGACGATAGGTATATCAATAGCTGATATTCCTGATAAGCCTTAGGATTTGCTGAATTTCGCTAATGATGCAAGTATTATTTTTAAAATTAAATAAAAAATAAATATCTTCTTGGGGGGTGCTTTTCAGGCATGTCGGCTATACGGGTTTTTATGAGAGCACGGCATACCTTTCAAAGGGTAGCTCTTATAAAAGGTAGTAACGGATTATTGCGGAAGATTTTAACTGACGATTTATCATGCAAATAAATAGCATACAAAGTCAAAAACCAAACGCATGTTTTTTTTAATGTTCTGGTCATTATTTTTATTTACAGAAGATTATTCTACATTAAAAACTGACTTCTGAGAGATTATTGCACATGTACACTTTTTAGATTTAGGGTTTAGCTACGAGAGAAAAAAAATAGTCGGAAACCTGTTTTTATTTCTCAATAACCAAAGCCTAAATCAAAAGTACTTTTATATGATTTTCAACTAATTTTTTGTTGTAAAATAATATTTTGAAAATAAAAACACTCAAAATTAAAAAAATGATCAAAAAAATATGTTTTTATTTATTTTATTTATTTATTTATTATAACATCAAAAAATTACATCGTAGGTATTTAAATTACCATATTTTGTGCCTCTCCTAACAAGGCAAGCCTGTTCCAAGGAGAACACCAATAATAAAATTATCTTCTAAAACAAAATTTCTGAATTAAAAAAATTTAAAAATTACCTTTCAGTAGACAATAATTTCACAACCATATATAAGTACTAAATGGCAATAGGTAATAGGTAAAATTAATAAATAATAATAATTAGTATCAATATGTATATAACAAATACTTAAATAGAAGAAATATAAATATGTGTACATAAAAAAAAATATTATAATATTGTCATAAATGTGTTTTCCGTCTCTTTTCTACAAAGGTTAATTAGCCATAATTTAAGGCGATATTTTTGGTGTTCCTATTTATTCCCAACATGTGTTTATTATTGATGTTAACCATTTTAGGAGCAAGAAAACTGTAGTGACGTTGTCCAAAAGACGTTTCTGTACTTGAAAGTTTTCCTTGTAACAGCAGTTGTGCCTCAAGAAACAGGTCAGAAGGGTAACGTCTTGGCTCTCCTAGCATGATTCTAATTATTTCATTTTGGACAATGTTCACTTTCTGGAGTTCACTTTCTCCAAATTTACCATTTGTCATGATGGCTTGGCATAAAGCGTAATAAATTATTTTTAACAAAGGCAGACCGAGAATATCTCGCAATTCAATAAATATATAAATTAATTTTCGGAGTTTTTTTACTAAATACTCCATCTGTGGTTCCCATCGTAGATTATTATTCCGAGATATTTTATTTGTCAGACTGGTGCGATCGGTTGGCAATGACATGTGGCATCTCGCTGGTAGTCGTGAATGATGAGATGAGTTTGATCGTCCGGCTGGCCTCTTACGTCGATGCTAAATGGGATGTATTTTGTATTACTAAACGTAAGTAGGTTTAGGTACAACCAGATTTTAATTGAATCCATGGCGAAGTTAGTGCTATCATTTAATTTTTTCCACGTAGAACCGGAAAGGACTAAAACCGTGTCATCTGTATACGGTATTGTTCTACCGAAACCAAGCTCACAAAGCGGATTTAAGTACATAGTGAACAGAATTGGTCCGAGCACGCTGCCTTGAGGAACCCCAAATGTTAGCGGTCGTGATACACTTTGAACACCGTTAAGGTTAACAGTTTGTGTTCTGTTCGTTAGATAATCTGAAAACCAATTCAAAGCCAGGACATTGATAGCATATCCAAGTAATCTTTTACAAAGTATTTTATGGGACATAGTATTATAGACCTTCGCCATATCCAAAAATACCGAAATGCATTTTTTTTGCGAATCTAGTGCATCCGTTATGCTTTCAGTAATTTCAAGGATAGCCTCACCTGTACCGACATCGTTCCGAAAGCCGAATTGATTACTAGATAGAAGCTCCATTTTATCTAAGTGTTTAGTGAGTCTTTCCTTAACCACTTTTCAAGTATTTTGCTCATATTGTTAAGAAAAGGGATAGGCCTGTAGTTCGCAATATTTGTGACATCGTCTTGCTTGTATATAGGTACTATATTGGCATGCTTCAATTGATTTGGGAAAATTTCTGTCTTAAAGCTTTAGTTTAATATATATTCAAGTGGAATGGCAAGGTTAGTTTTATAGGTTTATAACACCTGCTTTGATATCATCAGGACCGCTTGAGTTGTTACTTTTGAGTGTTGATTTAATTTTGATTATTTCCGTCTGTGTTGTTGGTCTTAAGTAGAATGACGAGGACATACTGCTGTTGGTTGCAGTGGTCCGGGCTCCTCACCTTGATGAGGTGGTGCGACCCTGGTGGAGTCCGGCAACAAGTTCTCGGGACGCGCGTTCTTCTTCCTGCGTCTCGAGGGGGCCTGGGTAATATTGCTATCGTAGGCAATGTCTTAGAATCCCGTCCTAGGGACGAGCGGGCGCCATACCCAGGTCCTCTCGAGAGGCTTCTCCACCTATCGCACGTCCCCAGTTCTTTTCCCCTGTGCAGACACTGAGGAAATCCTCCAGTGTCGCTGCCTAAGTCCTAAGCCACCAGCTCAGCTATCCGGTTCGCTCAGCGGAAGGGGTGGGTGGTGAATTGCTGGTATTAGAATACGCGCTGGTGGCCGACTTGGCGTGTTCTATACCTTTACGGAGTCGCACTTCTTCCCGTTCAATTGAGAAAAACTGTGTTTTCGAAATTAAAGATTTATTTCCCTAAATGCGGGATCAAAGGTTAAATTTATAACATTTCATATAACGCCTTCCAGCTTCCTTATATTAATTTTTATAATATTATTACACAGTAATAATACTCTCGTTTATCTCGCGGATGGCGATGATAATGACCGATACAAAATTAAATTATTAAGTTGATTTTAAAGTTTTACAATGACTATCATTTTAGTTTATTAATATTGGCATTTTAATTAGCACAATTTATTTACTTAGACACACTAGATAATCGACACGCTTGATAATTGACACGCTTGATAATTGACACGCTTGATAATTGACACGACCATTGATGTATTTTTGACCTTTTTCGCCGCGCGACACGCGGCAGATAATTTTCTAGTAACCTTTAATTATTTGAGACTTTTTGATTTATTTTTAATTTTGAAATATTTTAATTGATTACTTTTACTATGCCTTGATTGAAAGTTGGTATCACTATCCGGTTTCTCACCGGGTCCTTAGCTTCAGGGTATTTTGAGCCTTACGCCCCTGCCCCCGTTTTACACCCCTCTATTATATCAAATTCGGAACCTTCGAGGAAAACTAAAGAGTTGCCTAGACCTCACATAAAATTGGAGTACTTGTACCTTGATTGAATCCGCGGCGTACACGTGCTGCATCAGCCTGCTGGTCGAAACTCTAGCTGCTTTGCTGCTACGTCGGCAGATACTTTCGTCCTCAGAATTATATGGGTATGGTACATCCGTCAAGGGCGAGCACGTGGTTGAATTCAATCGCCGTCGCGCGTAGATAGTCTTTGCGGCGGCGAATTCTCAATTGATGTTACAGTTGATAGTGGAGGCGATAATCCAAGCCAATAAGAAAATAAAAAAACCCTCTAGAAAACAAGAAAGGATGGTCTAAGCCAGTGTCCTATAAATTACTTTAGTAATAGAAATTTACTCACGCCAAAGGAAGGGAGCCACTTCTCGTAGGAGATGTCCGGGACAAGTGAATACGGATTCTCTCCGATCTGCGCAAACGACCGCCGTCACCCGAATAGGGATGTTTAAAGTACGGCGAATTATGTCGACGACATTTCGCCGGCAATGTTGGGGCCTATCGTACTACGTACGATTTTATAGAATCTAAATATGTAGAACCCCAAACATTACAACGCCGGCTAGTGAACGTCGTGCGCGACCTCGTGCACCCTAAACCAACAACAGGGACAACGCCTAAACCAAAAACAAAATCCAAAATCGAGCGGAAAATGCTGACCTATCAGTGGAAAAGTAGAAGAAGATTCACCTATATCCCTAATTCCAACCTTCATAGCTATACCATTAGCGTCTATAAATTATGACTTTTTTTTAATTATACTCCAGTATTATCTCATTGAAAACTTAGCTGTCCTTTTTCAATTATATCATAGTCAATATTTTATTATTTATTCAAACTTTCTTTATATGTATTTATATTTTTAGATTGTTAAGTTATTTAATTAGTTTTCTTTTATATAGTACCATCAACGATCGTGTCCTTTACCATAAACCTTTAAATATTTTCTTTATATAGTTATTTAATTTTACATTTCCAACCTTTTCTTTTAAAGATCTTGAAGTTACATTTTACATATTCTTTAACAATATCCTTTAGTATGATTAAACAATTACAATATATTACATTTTTATACATCAGCAAGAAAAAATTTAGTACTTGATAATTATTACAACTTTTAACATATGTGGTAATAACCACCAATCTTAAATTATTAATCTTCAAAAATAAACTTTATCATTAATTTACATGTACTTATTATACTAAAAATTGTTCTGTCCATTTCTTAACACTTCAACCTTTCACCAAGATAGCTTAATTTCCTTTGAAATTTTCCTTTCGGACACGGAGGAGACTAGTTTGTGAACACATACGCGAGTTTTTCATTACGGGACTTTTGTGCACTCTAAAGCGTCTATTTTAAACTTTCATGCAAACTCGATTTTTGATTAAACTGTCACTCATTGAATGTCTAATTTATACCAATAAACCTTATTGCCGGCTGCGGAGTAGTACTCTTCCGATTTCTCGTACTCGCCGTTACTCTCTCTGGCAGCGTTTCTCCTTCTTATTATAGTGGTTTCGTCGCTGTCAGCTCCTTGCATGTTTGTTGTTATATGTGTTTGCCCGTCTTTCGCCAGTATGGTTCCATGCTCACCCCGCGTCCTGAAATTTAGAAAAACAGCAGCAGTATCTAGGAGTTACTTGATTTTCTGGTGTGTGTGGGTTGGTGTTTGACATCTCGGTAATATTTTGGTTCTTGAGGTTCTCAAGGACAAGTTCCATTTCTTGGTAAAGCCACCCCTTTAGTTTTCAATTTATTCCCCTTTTTAAATTTAATTTATTCCCCAATTTATGAATTTTCAAGTATTTACTTTTTAATAACTCCCAATGTATTCACAATGTCAATATCAACTTTCTATATATTTTTTTTTTAAATGTTCTATTTCCATGTTTCTACAATAGTAGTATTTATTTTATTACTTCTAATTTACTCTGTATCGACTCCCGTGTTTTATTTTAATATTATTATGTAGACTTATTATTTAACAAAAACAGATTAATACCAAAAATATTATTAAGTGTAGTAATTAAGTGCAGTTACTTTTCTATTTTCCCCAGAAAGATTTAATAAAAACAAGAAAAACTTATTGTTACCCGTTACCTTTTATAACTATGACATGTTTTATTTATAGAACAGTATACTTATAACTACTTTTTATATTTACTTGCTACTTATCCTATGACTTGTCCCGTCTTTTCCTAAAACTAATATATTTTAATTTAAGCTCTATATTATTATAAATTTATTTATTTATAATTTTTTCTTTAAAAATTTATTTTTTTTTAAAAAAATATTTATTTATTTATTTATTTTTTTTAATATTTATTTTTTTTGATATAATGGGTTATTTCTAAAACTATTTCTCCTTGGCAATTTTCTTTTGGCATCTTTCCTTTGGCATCTTTCCTTTGGCATCTTTCCTTTGGCAGGGTTTTGTTTTTAAGAGATAGGTTATTTTGTTCGCCTCCGCCACCTATTATGAGTATATAGCTCGGCTCCTTCTTATACATTAATTGTCATTTTTATGTAGTCTCATTTACTTTTTTTAAGTCCATCATCCCTGATATTAATCACTTTATTATGTTCTTTACATTTGTATAGTTTAATATTGTAGTTAATAATATCCCATCATCGGTTCTACATTATTTCATTTTATCTTCACCGTGCTTAGTCACGTTACATTATTTAGTAGTTTTATTGTTCATAGTTTATTCGAAACAGGTATATTTCCGGTTATCGGGGTATACTGGCGGTGTTTCAAACTCCCGCGACCCCTTATCGGTATACATTTTTACTTTTTAATAATTATTTTATTTATCATATTATTTCAGGTTTTATATTTTCAGTAATGTTATTTATAACTTCAAAGTTTATATTCATCAGTACTTATTCATTCAGTAGTTCCATCAATGATCGTGCAATTTGTCCAAGTTTATCACCCAACTGATTTTATTGCCTACGTCTCGCAGTGTTGCATCTTATTATTTATTAGATCATAATATATGTACTTTTATTTAGTTACAATGCTGCGGTTTTTAACGTATTAAGCTTGTATTTAATTATATATTTTTTAATTATTCTTTAACCTTTTATTTTCATAGTTTTGTTGTTTTTCGGTCTGGGAAAAAGATGAATGAAATCTAGATCTTGCTAAATCGCTGTTTGTGGTCGATTTTTATAGCAAGGTTGGTCGTAATGACCGCTTCTTGATGGAAAATGGAAAATCATAGTCCTCGCGCTGTGGGCTATGGCTCTCCTTCGAGTCGCGATGTTTTGCGCGTGCGACACGATATTTATATCTTAGTTTGCATGATGTCTCAATCTTCACTATATTATTTATATGCTATTTTGTATACCATATGTTGTTTCAAAATTTATATCCACTCTTTCGCCCGCTTTCATTACTTTTCATCCCTCACTTCCAACGGTCCTTTTTCTCGCCTTTCATACTTTGTTTATAAAGATTATTGCATCCATATAATTTGAAGAATACAGCATGTTTCATAAATAATATTATGTGTCTTTATTGACTTTCATGTTTTCTAAAATTCGTTTTTTAAAGAAGCATAAGGGAAAGGTTTTGGCTACTGAACTTACATAATTATGCGCTATATACCCTAGTTAATAATATTATTATTCGACCCTCCTACTGCACGTCATTCATCGCTCTTTTTAAATAAATATACTGCCGGTTTAATTATTATTATTTTCTTTTATTTTAGGTGAGTGCCCGTTATTCGAGGAATTATCAATGTTCAGTTCGCTAGACGTCCCACTGTACCTCTCCTAAACAAAGCAGGGTAAAGATACGGTTTGATGGCTTACTTATGTATTGGCCGCCGTTCTCCCTCTTTACTCGAAGTACATAATATTATTTTATATATATATATATAGTTTTATTTCTCCCGTCTGAAGCTTTTGGGCTTGTGTAGGAGAGCCTCAACTCCTAATGTGCGTTATTTCAGCACGCTTTCCTTCAAACATCATATTTAATATTATTTATTTTATACTCCGGACAGTTTATGCGCTAATGTCAGTAATATGCCGTGCGATTTCAGCTACATATTAGCTTGCTACTTTTTAATTACTTATTTCGGGATTTTAATTTTTATTTCTAACCCATTTCTACAGATTCTAGAATGTATAAGCGATTACTAAGTCGGTTTAGCCGACTTAGTGAACGTATTAAAAAATAAAAAATAAAATATCTCATTCATAAATAATAAATTTCGCCTATATCCACCATTTTCCCAGAGGAGGTGTTATGGACCTTCGTGTTTTATCTTTGTGCTATATTTTACATTTTACTTTACTAAACTTTATTTATTTATTTATTTATGTTTTACTTTTAATTTTAGTTGTGAGGATAGTATTTATATTTTATTTTTTAGAATATTTTATTTTTAACCAAATTTAACACAAATTTTATTTTTTATTTTTTTAACCCTGTAATACTGATGTGACCTATTTATTATTTTCAATTTTACCGCTTTTAATATTATTATTTTGTGGGGCTTTCGGAACTATTATAAGTTGTGATTTTAGACATTACTCAGGATATGATTTTTGATTTTACATTAAGTGACTTAACCCTTCAGGCCTCGGCCCCTCAGCCGATTAACAAGTTGATGTCCCAAAAAATTTTAGTAAAAATTAGTAAAAAAATTGAAATATGACACTGTTTCACCAAAACATTAACTACTGCCAACCCATAATTAAAATAAAACATATTAACATAATAAAACATAATAAAATATAACTAATTAAATTAAAATAAAATTAAAACGGGGTTGTCACGCTGAATCGAGTTGTGGCCGATATCGGCCAATCGGGGCCTGAAGGGTTAAGTATGCTTTGCTATGTGCTTTTTTTAACCCTTGCCATTTTATTCAAGATTTTTCGCCTTTGCGCCCATGAGTGCGTTTCTCCGTATTGTTTTACTCGTTATGGAGTGGACTTTTATAGACGTCAATCTGCCTTGACCATATCTTTGATGTGGAACAGCCCTTTCCGCTTTCCTGCCATATCCTCCAGCTCGTAGGCCACAGCTGACTTCTTTTCCGCCACTCTACATTTTAGGAATCTCGGGGCCAATTTGCTCGAGAAAAATTCCGCCTTTTTTGATAGGTAGTGCTGTCTTACCCACACTATGTCACCAACATTATATTCAATTCGTTTTCGCCGTAGATTGTAACGTTGTGCATTTGTTTGAAAAGATTCGAGGATTTTTTGCTGTACCACGTCATACGTTTCTGCTAGCGTCTCGAGGCCTTTCGAGTGTTCGAACGCGTTGTTTACGTGCAAGGGTTCACCGTCCTTCGGGATATAGCCAAACGGTGCATGGAAACGCCCATCTATGATCCCAATAAAATGCCCTACCTTGGCACAGTTAAATTAAGCAATGAGTATGTGAAAGTCAAAAAAAAATTTTTTTTTTTTTAAAAATCAAAATGTAGACACCTGTGAAAAATTACATAAGTCCAAACGTCTAAGTCCCAAATATACACAATATTAAAAATAAATGTACAAGAAACAAATTTATTACAACACCTTCATCCTTATCTTCAGTATTCCAAACTTCTAAGCATTTCCTAAATCCTCATTTCTTAAAAAAAATTGAAATTTAAAAAAATTTAAGTGTTGTAAGTCCCCTTAAGACTTAATTTTCCCAACTAATTTTAAAAATTTCAAAGTCCCCCTTATTTAACAAGATTAATTTCCGAAAAAATTTTATTCTATTATTTTATTTTTTATAGCAACTTATTATTTGTTTTTAAGTAATATTCTTATACATTGTTCCTTTATTATTTACCCCTTTACTCTTACTAATATTATTTATTGATTTATTTTATTATCAAAGTGCGGCATATCTACTTTTTATCTATCATTCCAATGTCCTATGCGTGCATATTATTCATGACGGTGTTATTTGGCCGGAGCGCCGTATTTTATTTTCCGCGGTTGCCGGTATGTACCTACTCGTCGTACGCTCGCATTCCTGTAATTTTATTATTCCGTTGTCGCTATCCTAATCGGTAATATTCGATGCCTCGTTTGACGGTAGAACTTCGCTGTGTGCGCCTATAACCGCGCCGTGCGTTGTCCGATCTCGATTTCGTTATCTCGGAACCGGTTTATTTTTATTCGAGCGCTCGTCCACTTTCTCCGCTGCGAGTTTTATTTTTAATCGAACTTTACATAGACATTTTATTTGTATTACAGAACACGATTATTAATGTAGGCATATGAAAAATATCGTTACTTCAAATTATTTTGTATAATAGGGTAATATCATTTTATTTTCAACTTTGTACTTTTGCTATATTATATATAAAAAATTCCCTATCTTGGCAATAGCACTATAAAATTATTTAACACTTATGATTATTTTATAGAATTCTGTTCCATCTTGCGAGGTATACTGTTTTGGGAATAATGTTTAGACGTATTGCATATAAGAAATACCGGTTTCCGTGTGGAACCGCCGGAATGTATTTTACTGGGGTATGATTTTATATTTTACTGGGTAGATTTTATATTTGAGGTACACTTTATTTTACAGAAGTTCTGATATCATGAAAAATAATACTGGACAGAAAATTTTTTACTTTTTAGAAAGAGCTAGGTTTTATAGAAAAATAGGAAAAATTAGGAAAAATATATCTTTTTTTTTTTTTTTAAATTTTTTTGCCCCATGTTGGGAAGCCAATTTATTGGCGCGACCTATTAGTGGTCTTATATTTGAGATGTTTCAAAAATTACTATATTTAAGAAAAATTTGTATGTTTTAAAAAAATATTTTTAACAAGAAAAGCTTAGCCCCGCGTTGAGGCGGCAATTTATGCAGTGGTCCGGGCTCCTCACCTTGATGAGGTGGTGCGACCCTGGTGGAGTCCGGCAACAAGTTCTCGGGACGCGCGTTCTTCTTCCTGCGTCTCGAGGGGGCCTGGGTAATATTGCTATCGTAGGCAATGTCTTAGAATCCCGTCCTAGGGACGAGCGGGCGCCATACCCAGGTCCTCTCGAGAGGCTTCTCCACCTATCGCACGTCCCCAGTTCTTTTCCCCTGTGCAGACACTGAGGAAATCCTCCAGTGTCGCTGCCTAAGTCCTAAGCCACCAGCTCAGCTATCCGGTTCGCTCAGCGGAAGGGGTGGGTGGTGAATTGCTGGTATTAGAATACGCGCTGGTGGCCGACTTGGCGTGTTCTATACCTTTACGGAGTCGCACTTCTTCCCGTTCAATTGAGAAAAACTGTGTTTTCGAAATTAAAGATTTATTTCCCTAAATGCGGGATCAAAGGTTAAATTTATAACATTTCATATAACGCCTTCCAGCTTCCTTATATTAATTTTTATAATATTATTACACAGTATTAATACTCTCGTTTATCTCGCGGATGGCGATGATAATGACCGATACAAAATTAAATTATTAAGTTGATTTTAAAGTTTTACAATGACTATCATTTTAGTTTATTAATATTGGCATTTTAATTAGCACAATTTATTTACTTAGACACACTAGATAATCGACACGCTTGATAATTGACACGCTTGATAATTGACACGCTTGATAATTGACACGACCATTGATGTATTTTTGACCTTTTTCGCCGCGCGACACGCGGCAGATAATTTTCTAGTAACCTTTAATTATTTGAGACTTTTTGATTTATTTTTAATTTTGAAATATTTTAATTGATTACTTTTACTATGCCTTGATTGAAAGTTGGTATCACTATCCGGTTTCTCACCGGGTCCTTAGCTTCAGGGTATTTTGAGCCTTACGCCCCTGCCCCCGTTTTACACCCCTCTATTATATCAAATTCGGAACCTTCGAGGAAAACTAAAGAGTTGCCTAGACCTCACATAAAATTGGAGTACTTGTACCTTGATTGAATCCGCGGCGTACACGTGCTGCATCAGCCTGCTGGTCGAAACTCTAGCTGCTTTGCTGCTACGTCGGCAGATACTTTCGTCCTCAGAATTATATGGGTATGGTACATCCGTCAAGGGCGAGCACGTGGTTGAATTCAATCGCCGTCGCGCGTAGATAGTCTTTGCGGCGGCGAATTCTCAATTGATGTTACAGTTGATAGTGGAGGCGATAATCCAAGCCAATAAGAAAATAAAAAAACCCTCTAGAAAACAAGAAAGGATGGTCTAAGCCAGTGTCCTATAAATTACTTTAGTAATAGAAATTTACTCACGCCAAAGGAAGGGAGCCACTTCTCGTAGGAGATGTCCGGGACAAGTGAATACGGATTCTCTCCGATCTGCGCAAACGACCGCCGTCACCCGAATAGGGATGTTTAAAGTACGGCGAATTATGTCGACGACATTTCGCCGGCAATGTTGGGGCCTATCGTACTACGTACGATTTTATAGAATCTAAATATGTAGAACCCCAAACATTACATGGTGTTGATCCTGTCCGCTAATTCTTCTTCCAGAATATTATGTTTTTGGAGATTTCTATTTGCTAAGACATGACCTATGCTATTGAAATATTCATTAATATTATTTACAACTTTTTGTGGGTCTCGCTCAATTGTGACTTATGACAATCTATCCCATTATGTTTATATATGAGTTTTTTTACATTTTGCCTTATTGAAAGCAATATCTTCGACCGTGCTCCATATTTATATCGAATCATGCTTGACCTCTTCTATTTTTTTTATAAAAGTTAGTTTTGGTGTTTTTTATTAACAAATGACATACATTTTTATATTTCCTATAATACTCTTTAATTTTTCATACATAACATTTTTAAGTACAACTTTGTGAAGTTTATCCCTATTCCGAATATATCGAACCAATCCATCAGTAATCCATTCCTTTTGACGTTGCTTTTTATGTGAGATAGGTTGTTGTGTCACTGTGATGCACTTTTCGATATACCCTTTAAAGGTTATGATAAAGTTTTCGGTTGCCTTGTCTACGTCGTCTTCCTTTAATACTGAGTCACATGATTCATTGGAGATAAAGTGTGTTCGATTTTATATGTCAATCTGTTTACTTGTAATAATATGAGTTTTTTCTTTTTGTGGGAAGAGTAATTATTTCCCAAAAATTATGGCATAATGACCTTTGATTGCCGTTTTGTATAAAGCCGAGATATATTGTTATTTACTCTTCACTAGCAGATGGTTTAAACAACTAATACAAGAAACTGTGATTCATGTTGGTTGAAAATGGATTACTTTTATGTTAGATTCTGCAAACATTGTGAGATAATCGTTTAGTTTTAGGTTGTCGCTTTTATTTATATCTATGTTCATATCTCCTACAATAAATATATTCTTGTATTTCTTACATTATTTTAGACTGTGCCACAGAGAATCTATAAAAGGCGTGATATCAGTGGCAGATGGTGTTCTGTAAATTGAAATTATGGTGATATCATCGTTAATTGTGCAGTTACTGCTTTCTAAATTAATTTCCACAGTTTTATGTGATAATATACTTTTCACGTATAATACAACACTATCGTTTTGTCGCTTATTACTTTTGTATAGTATATATTATAGCCAGATAGCTGTACAGGTGAAGTACCAGATAGTCTTCACTTAACCAGGCTTCCGTTAAACATATAACATCAAATGAAACGCGTAAATCTTCTAGTAACAATGACAGTTGATCAATTTTTTTGCAAATACTCCTAATATTTCTCCTAATACAGAACACCTTAATTTTCTTCTGATCTAGGTAGGTTTTGCAAAAGGATGGATTACCAATATATTCAGAAATAGGGCTGTAATTGTCATTAATTTCTTCAATATCCTCTAAGTCCATAAAACTACCCCTTTTTTGACTTTATGATTTTTGATTCTATCTTTTTTGATTTTTTTGATTTTATCGATTTAATGGCTCGTTGATAACAAACTCAGCCAATTGTATCATATTTTAAATGTTGGTAGCATTCGAAATTTGATTTATTTCGTTATGTCACTTTCATTTATAAAACGGCTTTGCCGAAGTGATCAATAGTTAATTTTTTTATTTTTCGCTTTAATTCGCCTCAATTGAAGGCATTTCGTGTTGCAAAAGGATTAGCTTGATTTTTGAGATATATGGATGAATAGTGATCGTTAGTCGACTGCAAAAGGACCTTTAAACTTACATTGCACCGTCGAAAGTCGTGCACACATCCGTAAGTATATCTCATTCAAATATTAGCATTTCCCGATCCAAGCTGGGATTTCCTTCGCTGCTTTTTAAGTAGCTTTTACTAATTTTATTTAAATAAAAACATTATCCTATAAACGGATTTCTTTACAAAACTTAATTCTTACACACTTGTAAAGCTATACAATTGTGTAAAAATTGCTATAAAAATGGATATGCCAAACTCATTAGAATAGGCTACTGAACACCACAATAATAAATCAATAAGCGTATGGGTGTTTAAAATGTGAACAAGTTTCTGCTTATCCACTTTTCCGAGGTAAATCTGGCCAATAGATGTCCAAAAATATTTATAGTGAATTTATCTCGCGAATTTTCTATTTTATGCATACAGGAACTTCATTTCGGGAGTCAAGTGTTCGGACACGAACACTCAGAGTTCAACTTTCTTTCTTTAGTTCCTTCTGCCTTGTTGTATGAATTTATTGCTTTTAGAAACTTGTCACAAAGTAATATTGAGGTAAATTTAGCGATAATTGTCTTCCTTTTTCCAGTAGGTATTCTCGAAGACACGCGATAGATGTTTTCTCTGTCTCCAGACTGAAGAGCGGTAATATTAAATTGTTTTGTTTCAGAGCAAGGACACAAACCTGTGCTGTCGAATGTATAATATTGTCAAACACCGGTAGATGTCAGCCGAAGTATTTCATATTCGATGAATTGATTTAAATTACCTTCTTGTTCTGATCACTGATAGATGGCGGTAATAATTTAATATTTTGCTTCCAAAGGAAGTACGCAAACGTGCGATTTCGTATTTGTAAATTTATTTAACGCCGATAGTTGTCAGCCGAGATTTTATTCCTATTATTGGCGTAAAAATATTTTTTTTCAGATGGAGTATCAAACCTGGTACACACATCGTGCAAGACACTAGCGATACTCTGCCACCAACCCACAGTATGTATTTTGTTGTAAACTGTAGGTACATCAACGACTCGGATTTTTATGATCCATCAGCTGATTATTTTTCGTCACTTGTCATTCAACCAATATTACTGAATGGTAAATTTTGTACGTACAGTTTATAGTCCGATAATTTCACTTATCCCAACTAATTCACCGTTTCGTAAACTTTGTTTTAGTGCGAAAATTAGGTAAAAACATTCACTTTAAACGTATTAATTTTACGACAATAGAAGAGAAACTCAATGACGTCGTTCACGTATGACCGCTATGATTTTTTAATGATATTTTTCTATTATATTCATCATTCTATGATATTTTTCTATGATATTCATCATACTAATTTAGATTTGTCCCAAGTTAGATAGCTAATAGCTGATAGTTGATAATTTAGATAGCTGGTCATTACTAGTAGTTGAGCCACCTGTGATCACGGTTGGTGCCTTCGGCGTATTCGAGGGGATTAGCGAGGAGCTTTCATTGATTGATGAAAGGTTTCGATAGTATCGTTTCGTATTGAACGAGGATCGCTGATTTTGCAGGGGGAACACTTCCAATTTGCTTTGTCCACGCTTGAGAGTTGTCTGTACTGCGTGGTAGTTAATTAAGCAACGATTGCATTTGATACTCTCTTTCGTTTTAGTTGTTTATTGACATTTTTCACAATCCATTTTTGCGACTCCCGTGTATGCCTGGTGCCCTCTAGTTTGCAGTATGTAAACCTTTTGATTTTGTTGTTTGGTTTACGTCTTTGCTGATTTAAGTTATTGATTATAATTTTTCGCTATCTGATTAGTATCAGATAGCGAAAAAGTATTAAAGTATAATTTGATAAAATAATTCCTAATTTTCACCGTACAATATACAAAGAAGTAGTAAAGTTAAATTTAAAATAAACATATGCCAATATATGTCAATAACGTATGCTAAGGTTGCCCAGGGAAGGATAAAGGAGAGGACAAGGTGAGGTATTTGGTTAATGGCTGTGTAAAAATAACAGTTTCTTTAACAACGTTTTGAAAGTATGCAACGAAGGTGCATGCCTGATAGAGTGAAGGAGCTGATTCCATAAACGAGCAAAATGGACCGTAAAAGAGTGCGTGTAAACAGAAGAATGGGGTATCAGCATGGCTAGTGTGTTATCCCGGCTTGATCGAAGTGGAAGACAATGGCCTCCCAAAGGGTGGAAATTCTCCTTGAGATAGGAGGGTGAAGTGGGGTTATTGAGTATGCTGTAGAGCAGTGTTCCGCAAAGCGTGTGCCGCGGCACACTGGTGTACCGTGGTCATCAGTTGGTGTGCCGCGGAAAATTGTGTAATAAATATTGTGTAATACTAATTTAAATAAAAATAATTTAAATTGTGTTTGACCCCTGGCTGATAAGCTATCGCCGAACGCAGCACGCATGCGTATCGAGTAAGTACTTGTATTTACTCGTGTCATTTCATCCCCTAGTCCTCAGTCGTCGTTGACGCGCCCGATTGAATGGGCGTAGCATCGCATTCGGATATTAAAACTAAAATTTTCCGAAGTAGAGGTAGCACGTTTTTGGTTGCATATAAAAAATGAGTATCCACTGATTTCAAAGCGTGCTGTTGCAAATCTATTACAATTTGAAACAACATACTTATGCGAATTGGGATTTTCAACTCTCACTACTATTAAATCGAAAAAAAAAGAGAGCGCCTGAGGACGATCAATGAAGAAACGAGAGCAGCCTTATCAACGATTGCTCCAAATTTTGATCGCCTGTGCTCTGTTAAACACGCTCACATTTCTCACTAAACATCTTTTTATATTAGGTATATTGGTTTTAGTAATAAATAAATATTAAATAAACGTTGCTTTTTTCTTTGGTGTACCTCTAAAATTTTTTGATTTGATAGGTGTACCTTGAACACAAAAAGTTTGCGGAACACTGCTGTAGAGTATCGACAACGTATGCAAATTTCTTCGATCGCGAATAGGAAGCCAATGAATTTGAAGTAATTATAATACTTAAAAATATATTTTATGTGATTTATGGTTTATTGTTATTGGAGGGTGGGCCAAAAGAGTGACATTCGCCTTTCAAAAAATAAATTCAAATTCACACTCGCATTCAAAATAGAAAGCATTTAAGTGTACACACTTCAAGTGGACACGCTTTTTGGACACGCTGTGTCTATGTTACAATCGATGAGCCGCGCTTCCCGTCTGCGAAATTGCATTAAACGTTTTTATACTCAACAGCGTTTAAGGCAAATCGATTTCAACTGACCTAATTGAATAGCAATCGATATTGCGAAAGAGCAAGTGAAACCTTTTACAGAGGCGCCCGCTAAATATCCATCGTAATAGTGCCTTATACCCACTTTTAGAGTGGGTAAACGATGTTAGGAGCGGAAAAAAAATAAAAAGGAGAAATTGTCTTCTGAAATTCCTGAATGGGATGAGGATTGTTTTTCTTTGTTTATCCTATTTCCCGTTTCATTATACTCGTAGAAACAGACTGCTTTGTTTTTTTCCCAAATACGGATCTCGAAATCAAAATACGTATTTGTACTAATAATAGCTATCAATTCATGGTATTGGCGATAAATTATTCATGCAAAGCAAGCAGTCGTTATGATGAATAGTTTACTTTGGGACGAATAAAATATAATACGTTGTATAAACGTCTACCGAAATCAATTTATTGTGTAATAACCTAGTTTTTTAACAATCGGTAACGTTTTATGTCATTTTAATGTATAATATTTTATGCATTATACGAGAAATAGAGGTGTAAAAAAGAAAATAATAGATATGTCTATGTTGAGCCATCGATATATTAGCTAGATATGCCCTCAGATATAAATAAGTTAGCTCCACATACCCTTTGCTCGTAAATCATATGACAGAGAGAGCAATAAATTGAACAGTATGCGAGAGAATAGCGCACCAATATTATTTGGGGCAGCTCTCACACCGGAAACGGCCGGCTGTCTGCCAGCGGACGGCGCGGCGACCAAACTACTACTGGCCGGCTTTCAGTAGTGGCTTTGAAGGGGTCATTTTCGAGCGCGAAAGGCCCATCTAGGGGATCATATATCAACGTGTTGAGCCCCCCTGAGACGATTAAGACCATTGCAGATGGAAGACCGTCTGCGTGTCTGTGTGAATTCCTCCGCGATAATGCCCAAACGATTAATCCCATTGAGCTGAATTTGGCATGCTGGCATTATTTAATCATAGCAAGAGTTGAAAATGTTGTGGTTAAAATCGGTCGACCAGGGGAAGGGGCATAATAGTCATATTTCAATCTCGAAATATTAGACTTATATACTTAAAATTTGGTATGAAGATGCATTTATGGGCCAAAATAAATTGAATATTCGCCGGTCGGTATATTTGCGTAAACGATTGAGTCGAACGTGTTTAATGGGTTGCATTCTCACTATCCGCGCTCGTCGCCGACTCTCCCTTTAAACCAGGCCAAACTCACGCTCAAAATCATTCCGTAAGTCGTTGGTTACTTACCAGGCAGTTTTGTGCTGACAAAACCGATTTTTCATTTGTTCATACATCAGAAAACTAATAGGACTCTAATATCGGACTTTTTTTATTTTTTAAAGCCAATGCAGAGAATATTTACATTAAAGTGTCTGCTTCTCTTAAATAAATCATTGGTTAAAAATTTTCACAATATTTCATTACACTTTGTATAACTCCTAATGGGCTGAAACTTTACTTGTAGTTTTCGTGTAAATTCCACTTTTTTCAACAAAATCCACCCGGGCAACGCCAAGGTAATATTTCTCCAGTATAATATATAATACAATATATTATTATTGATTTTGACGTTCAGAATATGTACGCAAGGTATTCATTTTGAATAAAATAATTGATTTTGTTTCTGATTCTAAAAATATATTAGAAGCATCATACATGAATGAGTCAATGACCGACTGACTGACTGACTCATGTACCTATTATTAGGCCACAGCCAAAACCGTATGACTGAGACTTCAACTTTTGAGCTTATCTTACATTCTAAATAAGATTAAAAACGAATTTACCGCATGAGTTTTGTAGCACCCGACGTTTCGGCAATGTTGTAGTCGCCGTTGTCTAGAGTAGACAACGTCGGCTGCAACGTCGCCGAAACGTCATGTGCTACAAAATTCGGCCGGTAAATTCGTTTTAATCTTATTTATAATGTCAAACAACCGCGATAGTCTCCGATTTCATCTTATCTTATATTAATATCGTAAGTGAGCACCAAGACGTGGTTTTGCGAAATTCCAACCCTAAGGGATAAAACAGGGGATTGAAATTTAGTCCCTTCGAATATGTAATATGTAAGATAACAGACCTAACGAAATGAAGACCCTAAGAAGGTGCAACAGGGTTGAATTTTATCTGTCTATAGAATCGGTAATTCAGGTGAAATGCTCAAACTAAAAGATACGTGTTTGAGGGTTTGGCTAAATTTAAACCTTAACCGTTGAAACGGAAGTTGAAATGTTTATGGTTGTTGAGCTTTTGAACACGATATGATATAAACTCGAATTTTAGCTGATTCGATCTCCTAAGGAAGTAAATTAATGCGTATTCGAGGGTTTCGCTAAATTCTACTCCAAAGAGGGTCGAAATGTCTAGACACAGGACATCCCTATCAAATCGTGATATACGCGTATTTGGACGCTTCGAAACATTTGCTTAAAACATAAAAAGGTGGGGCTGTTTGATACATATAAAGGCTCCAGAGTGCAGAGGATTTCGTCGCACGCCTCCAGTGTTATTTCTACGAGGTTTAAACTACGGATTCGTGAGTACGAGGTGTTTAAAATAAACCAGTTTCATATTCATTCAACTTCGGTCATTTGAGCTGTCAGTTACGAATAATCTTTTCGCCTATCAGCGAGAGAGGAGACCACCTACCCGCTCTGCACAGTAGTCGCTGCGCCGGCCTCCGCCGAAACACTGCGCACTTTATTAAATTATCTTTGACTGCGCACAATTCGCACTGCGCTGACAAGCGACAGCCACTGATTAGCGACGTACACACTCGGTGTACGAAATTTATCGTACGATAATTTCATAACATCTTATATTATCAGCTTATTTTATTTTAACTGCTCGTCGAGGGAAAATCAAGTCGCGGGAGAAATATTGTTCCACTTATTTGTATATTAATTTCTTATTCTTTCCTTGAAAATGTCAAAAATAAGTTGCGCCCATGCAAGCTGTGGAGCAGAAATTATAAAAGAAGACTCGATGCATTGTACAATTTGTTCATTATATTACCATTTCTATTGCGTTGGGCTAAACGAAAATAAATTTCGAAAAATGCCGTACGACAACAAAAACATCTGGAAGTGTACAAAATGCAATCCTACCATGTCCCGCAAAGGAAAAAAAACAAAGGACAACGAAAATAATACTGATGCTGAAATCGGGGATGCCCAAACTAGTGGGCCAACATGTGACACTCTAAAATCAACAACTCCTATGAATTTTCCAGAGATTTCACTCACTTCTGCATTGCCCACTTGCCAGAAAAACGTAACTGACTTCAAAGAACTGTTAACCTATATCGACAAAAGGTTTTTAGATATGCAGAACCACTTGACGTCCCATATAGAGAACCAATTCTCTGCGCACGTCCAATCCATGAAAACCGAGATGATGTCATTCCTCCTGGAAAAAATCGCAGAAACAAACAAGAGGTGTAACCATATCGAGGTTGAGATTAAAAAGACATCGGACAAACTAAAGGATATTGAAGAACATTGTAACGAGGCTTCGCGTTATCATTCTCAAGTGGACAGCAATACTAAAGTTATATCTCATATGGAAAAGAGAAACGCGGAACTACAAGTGAGACTAAGTGGAATGGAACGGAAACTCGATGAAATGGAGTACAAAAATAAAGAACTAAATGTTGAGATAAGAGGAATTCCAGAGAACAAAGAAGAAAATCTAGCAAAAATCCTGATGAATATAGGCAAAGTCATCTCTCTCTCGTTAAATGAAACAGACTTCAGTAATATTTATCGAGTTGCGCCAGTCGACCAAAAATACTCCCAACCACGCACAGTCGTCGCCCGGTTAAGAAATATAAAAACAAGAAATGAATTCTTGGACGCCGTAAAATCTTATAACCAAAGCAGGTCAAATGCTAATAAGTTACATACACAGGATCTCAACTTCAACGGAGACAAAAAACCGATATTCATTTCTGAAAATTACACGTACAGACAACGACATCTATTTTACTTGGCACGCAATTACTCGAAAACTCATGCTTGGAAATTCGTCTGGATGAAGAACGGCAGGTTATATCTTCGGCAGAGCAAAGAAAGCAAGATATTCGCCATAAATAATGAACAACAACTTCAGGAATTAAAATCTGTTTGACGGTTAGCCGCCTGTTCTGACCAAACATATTTAAAAATTAGACTAAAACTTTTGCTAAAACTCACTACCACTTCTAGTCTGTCTTCCTATAATTACTATATGTGCTTCTGTTTAGATTATATTATTTTATATTATATTATGTGCTTCCAATACTTATTTATTTTATTTATATTATGTTCGATATTTATATTAATTACTATAAAAAAAAACTTTTTTTCAGTAAGAAATCATACATATATTGTTAATTATTATATTTTACATTCTTCGCGAAATATAATAAATGTTTTTATTATTTTAACCCCTCACGTTGCGAGGTAAAAACTCACCGCGCCCAAAAACATCACTTTTGCGCGCGACATATTCGCGCAAAAAATCGACGCGAGTCAACGGCCTTGAGAAAAACGATCATAACTTATAAACCACTAATCGGATTAAAAAAATATAAATAGAAAAATGATCGCATTGAAATTTGACATATAAAACATTATAAC
Source organism: Micropterix aruncella (assembly GCA_944548615.1). Taxonomy (NCBI): domain Eukaryota; kingdom Metazoa; phylum Arthropoda; class Insecta; order Lepidoptera; family Micropterigidae; genus Micropterix; species Micropterix aruncella. Next base: position 22,308,040 of record OX155955.1, on the reverse strand, counting down.
CTTATCTCGTAAAACAATTAAGATAATAATGAATAAATATTACAAAATTGGCAAACTGAAAAAACTCGCCTATAAAATCATTTCGATTTTTTTGTAAATACAGTTTTTGTAAATATCAAAAATTGTAAATACAGTTATGTCCTTTATTAAATGCTTTACCAAAACGATATTTTTTTTTACTTATTTGCATACAAAAATACGGAAAAAATATTTATTTATTCAGCCAAGAAAAATTGTATGTATTCTCGTAAAAAAAAAAATTTTTAATTTTTAATTTGTGACTACTTATGGTATTTTTTTATATGAAATTCTTTCAAAATAACTTTATTACTACATCACTTCTTCTTAGAAATCACACCAGAACTTTGAGCTTTGTCTGATATTATAGAAAAATCTAAAGTTTTGAGAGTTTCCGACTTCCGAACCTAATAATAAACTTTGAATGCCCATAATATAAAATTCGTTAGATTTTTTCAATTATATTGTCTTATCATAGACTTATTATATGTCTAATAACTAATTACTATACTCCAAAGAGTCACATTTCATCGAAAAACTATGGAAAATCGCACTTTTTTCTCTCATAGTAATTATCAAAACAAGTTTCATTTTCGCGAACCATATTAGAAAACAACATATAATGTTCAAAATACGCATAATTATGTGATAACTTAGGATGTAAATGAAGCAATACCTATTTTATTAGTAAATTAAAGCGACATTACGTCATGTTTCGCGATATAACGGGATATTTCACAAACATTACAAAATAAAGACGGCCATTTTTCGAGAGCCGTTTGGTTTCGCCAAAGTGTTTTCTTCGAAAATTCGTGAAAAACAGCAAATGGGCTGTGTAAATTGTTTAATCCTAAGGCCTAAACTACTTAAAAATGGAAATTACTTACTTTTATCCGGTATACACTTCACTTATATACACAAAACAATTCACAACACAACACGTCGCGGAATTATACGCCGCCAGCGGTGGGCAGTTCGCGACTGTCGTCAGAAATGAGGTCACCGATTTTGTAAGGGATGTAGTAATTCATATTTCTAACATCGCATGCGGCAATCGAGCAATTTCATAGTGTTGCATATTTGGCTATATTATGGCATCATTCGATAGAATATACAATCGCATTTCGAAATTTAAACGACATTTTCTTGAGCGGCGAGCGCGATATCCCGTATGGGATAGTTTGGATTTCAGCCGGCCGCCATACATATCCCGCAAGGGATGTTAAGTGCCGAGCGGGTTAACGCTATTCTATAAATATGCAGTACACCACTTAGATTTTTATGTATATTTACTCCAAGGCTGTTGCCAATATTGGATATCAAGCCCACAAAATATATTTTCTGGCATGGGGAGGGTCCACAAATCAACTGCAGTTACTATGCGTAAATTCTTCCATCGTGATTAAAGACTTGAATGGTGAAATTGACGACTATACTCACATAGATACCATTGAAATAAGCAGTAGCGAAGATATTAAATCAATCGCCAACCTACCATCTTTGAAGGTTTTCTGTGTTAACATTAGGAGCTATTCAAAAAACATCGATGCCTTATTAGTACTGCTTGAAGATCTGAAAATAAATTTTGACCTTATTATTCTAACTGAATGCTGGAACAAAAATATAAGCCAGCTTATTTACCTTGATGGTTATTTAGTAAAAGTAACTGAATTATCAATGCGCCAGAACGATGGTGCCATTGTTTATTACAAATCAAACCTTAATGTTACCATATCGGAACTACTCGTCACTGAATCAAACTGCTTGCAAATTTTAATAGACGATAAGTTATGTATCTTTGCAGTTTATAGATCTCCATCTTACAAAAATATAAGCCCGTTCCTTGCATCGATTAGCTCAAAAATAAAGTCGATGAGTATTTCGTTTTCAGATGTTGCCCTTGTTGGGGATGTAAATATTAATATAATAAACCGAATGCATCCGCAAGCAGACGAATATCTAAACTTAATGGCTGAGCTTGGACTTCAAGTTGGAATAAACAAACCAACTCGAGTGGAAAATGGATCGTGTTCCTGCATTGACCATGCGATGATAAAATCTAAAAAGAAATGTATGTCGTTTGTTTATCAAAGTAAATTCACTGACCATTTTCCAATTATGCTGATAATTCCAAGCGAAAATAAAAGAAATAATCATCACAAAACATTTACAAGGACAACACTAGAATTTGATAAACTCACTGACCTACTAGACTCTGAACTCTGGGAAGATACTTTTATAGAGACAAACGTAGATATTGCTTTCGAAAAATTCATATCTATATTAAAAAGGCATATTGATCAGTCCACAGTTACTAATACAGGCACTATTAGACACAGGAGTAGAAAAATAAAACCTTGGATTACCAGAGGTCTTGTAAATAGTATACACAAACGGGACAAGATTCACAAACAGCTGGTTAGAGATCCGGATAACTACGAACTATATATCTATTACAAAAAATACAGGAACCTTTGCAATAAACTAATTAAAACCGAGAAAGAGTTATACTATAAAAATAAATTACACAGTTTCCAAAATGATACTAAGAAAGTATGGCAAACCATTAGAGAAATAACAAGCACAGAAAAACAGCCGGTAGATATAAACAAAATGAAAATAAACGGGAATAATGTAAACACCACTACAGATTCAAATGAAATAAGGGAACACTTAAATAATTTCTTTGCAAGCGTTGGTAGTAATCTAGCTCATGCTCATCTGCAGAACCTAAAAATGAGCGAGAGTCAACTAGTAAACTTGGCAAATAGCCCACAAGCGGATGCTCTTATCATTATGCCATGTTTGCAACAAAACGAATGAATCAGAAATACTTCAAATAATAAACCAATTGAAATGTAGTAAATCGGCAGGCCAGGATGGTATTTCTTCTTTTGTATTAAAACAAATAAAATCATACATAGTTTCTCCCTTAGTCCATATAATTAACCTGAGCCTAAAAATGGGAGTATTTCCTAAATGTTTGAAAACAAGTATCATAACACCTATCTTTAAAAGTGGTGATTCTTTGGCCGCAGAAAATTATAGACCCATATCACTCTTGAGTACGGTGAGTAAAATTCTAGAACATGTGGTCAAACGGCGTCTTAACAGTTTTTTAGACAAATACAATATTTTGGCACATAACCAGTTTGGCTTTCGGAAGGGGCTCGGTACAGGAGATGCGTTAATTGAACTCACTGAACATGTCAAAGAATCTATAGATAAAGGAGAGAAATGTGCGGCAGTCTTCCTCGACCTTGCGAAGGCTTTCGACACTGTCTCGCACCCCTTGCTGATGACTAAACTGAAACGGATCGGACTCGGAGAAAATGCGCTAGAGTGGTTTAAATCGTATCTATCAGAAAGACTGCAGATGACTAGACTCCGCGAAGAATATAGTTCTACACAGCATATAACGTATGGTGTCCCACAGGGCAGCGTGTTGGGTCCAATTCTCTTTTTGGTGTATCTGAATGATTTCTGCAAACTCCCGGCAATAGGAAAGGTCATCAGTTTTGCCGACGACACCGTTTTATTGGTCAAGTCTTCGACTTGGGCAGATCTGTTTACCGATACTGAATTAGTACTGAGAAACGCGAAGAGATGGTTGGATAGAAACTTATTGACCTTAAATATAAGTAAAACGAATTTTATGACCTTTAGCAAGACAAACACTGACCAACCAACTTCAACTATTAAGCTTCACTCGTGCATCAGAACGCAAGATTGCCAGTGTATGAATGTCGACAGGGTGTCCTCCATTAAGTACTTGGGCGTGATGTTAGACAACAGACTGCGCTGGGAGGATCATTTAACGAAGGTTGCGGCAAGAGTGAGAAAACTTGTGTATTACTTTAGGAGTTTGCGGAACATCTTAGATTTCAATACGCTAAGAAGTGTCTACTTTGCTGTCTGCGAGTCGGTTATTCGATATGGCATTATAACTTGGGGCTGTGCGGCAAAAACGCTTCTGGCCACCCTTTACAAAGCGCAAAAGGCTATACTGAGGGTGATCAATAAAAAACCCCAAACATATTCTTCCGATGACCTTTTCAGAGAGTATAGAGTGTTGAGTGTGAGAAAAATGTTTGTGCTGGTAACTCTCACTAAATTCCAGAGTGAGTTAGGAGAACAGAAAAAAAGCCAGCAATCTCGTGTAACAAGAAGATCGACACAAACAAATTTTGCAATACCACTCAGGAGATCCGCTTTTGGCCAATCCAGTTTCTCTTATCTTGCCCCCAAATTTTATAATTGCCTACCACCTAACATTAAAGACATTAAAATATCATATAAATTTAAAAATAGTTTGAGTGCCTACCTCTTAAATTGTACATATGCAGATATTGAAAACATTATTAAATAATTGAATCTCTAAAATTTTTATAATAAAAACATAATAGTATATGTAGTAATATAAATTGATGATTTCTAAACGTAATTTTATTTTAATTTTTGTGAATTTATTTTGTATATTATTAATACATATTATTTAATACATATATAAATATATATTAATTTTTATCATGTTTTAAAATAAAATAATATTGACAATTTTCATGACATTTTCTTACGAATTTTTATTAGGTAATTAAGATATTTCTGTTAGATTAAGTATGATTTTGATTATTTATATAAATATAATATTATAGATTTCTTAGGATAACTAAAATAAATTGTCTACCTTGGAACAGGCGGCAGCCTAGTTAGGTTAAGACTTTTGTATATTGAATGTACCCATAATTTTAACTCAATAAATAATTTGAATTTTTTGAATTTGAATGTCATTCCACCGGACGTTTTTCTCCGGATTGGTTTAAAATAGGAACTTGCAATTTGGAAAGACGATAACTCTAGGAAATAAGAAAACATGTACTAAAGAGTTGATTTCTTCCATCAGTTGATTTTTAAACTGTGAAAAAATGTTTAATAAGGAAATTTATAAAATGCGGGTCCGAGGGTTCTTCTTAAATCAACCGTTTACTTGTGTAATGGGAGTTAAAACTTTAGATAACTAAAACGTTGAAAGCGTTATAATATAAATATGAAAAAGGATTTTAACAAATTCCATTCTTAAGGCGATGGAAAGGAGAGTCGAAATTTCATTTTCAAGGACGAATAGCAATCAAATTAGTAAAAATGGGAATTTGTAATTTTATTTTCTATTGTAAAAGGTCGAACGATGACTATTGGATTTAATTCAGTCGATATGTTTATTTAAATCATTGTTACAAGATCTTCTCCAATTTAGAAGAAATCATCATAAAAGTTAAAAAATTGTTATTTAAGAACTATAACCGTTAAGAAAATCTGCCTGCGTAGCATAGAAGGTTCCCATTGTTACTAACTCCCTAACTTTCAAAAAAATTGGCACAACAAACCTAGATGCCTAACTCCAACTTAATTTACGACACTGAGTGTACTGACATAGAAATGACTTAATTTGGACATCAACATTCTACCGTAAGCACGAGGACGGGGAGAGTAACATCTGTGTTCTAGTTGTATTGTACCGACCAGCCCTAATTGAGGTGAAATATATATTATTGTAGAAGTATCTCCACTAACGGATACTATCGTATGGTATAGTTTAGTATAAATCAGTAGTCACCATACTAAATGGCAGGAAGTCATTTGGTTTAAGTGCAGAAGGGCAGCTTTTAAATATTGTAGAATAGTATTTAATAAGGCTAAAGCCGGTCATTTTTAAAACCCCTAAAATAACGATGTTTCAAGTAACCGACATACACAACTCCAAGTCATTTCGAAAACCCTGCAATGATCAATTAAACGTGTAAGTTCATGCATATTTCGAATAAGTAATTATACAGGACACACCCGAATCAAATTAATATAAATATGTGAATCACTGAGAAGTAATAATGAATAATACAAAACTCGCCTTCTTTAGAAGCATTCATGACTCACCTCAAAAAGTATTTATTTCATTTCGTCCAAAAGAGTTTCTAAAAGTAACAAGTTCTTCCCTTTGTCTCTCCTTCCTTTTCCGATCTCCTCCTCGGGCATTCCTAAATATAAAAATTTGTATTTTACGCATAATAACTTATTTGGAACCTAGATATTTTGCCCGTTTTTAATCTACAATTTGAGGAGCATATTGGCAGAAGAGTTGGGTAGGAATTCTATACAGAATTCGGCAGTAGGTACCTCATCGTCAGAAACAGAACCCTTTTGGTAAACATTTAATCTTGTCGATTATGGACTATAACAATTGAGCTTACGGCCCGTGTGGGTAGACCGAGCAGAGACTCTAGATCAGTGGTGCATGGCACCTTAACATGCATGCCAGGGGCACAGTATACCGCGAGAGCAGCAAGCGCACTCTCGAGTGACAGGGCGATGCAGGGATAGGTTTCAAGGAAAGTGAGCATAGGGATTTAAATTCAAATTCAAAAATGTTTATTTATTTATATTATTACATATATTTTTAAAATTCAAAGCCATCCTAACTAGGCCTCGCCTGTACTAAGGTAGGCGTAATATAAAAGAAGGTAGAGAGTGGTTTTGTAACTTGCTGTATTATCTTTGTCTATTATTATGTTACATTCAAGAAGATAGATATGTTTCCAAAATAATAAAGCGTAATAATATTAAATTTAAGTATATACTTATAAATATACACATACATACATAAATAAATATATACTTTAGATAGATATAATATATATATATATATATATATATATAAATATTATATCTATCTATCTGCTGTGCCCCTGGCATGCATGTTAAGGTGCCATGCACCACTGATCTAGAGTCTCTGCTCGGTCTACCCACACGGGCCGTAAGCTCAATTGTTATAGTCCATAATCGTCAAGATTAAATGTTTACCAAAAGGGTTCTGTTTCTGACGATGAGGTACCTACTGCCGAATTCTGTATAGAATTCCTACCCAACTCTTCTGCCAATATGCTCCTCAAATTGTAGATTAAAAACGGGCAAAATATCTAGGTTCCAAATAAGTTATTATGCGTAAAATACAAATTTTTATATTTAGGAATGCCCGAGGAGGAGATCGGAAAAGGAAGGAGAGACAAAGGGAAGAACTTGTTACTTTTAGAAACTCTTTTAGACGAAATGAAATAAATACTTTTTGAGGTGAGTCATGAATGCTTCTAAAGAAGGCGAGTTTTGTATTATTCATTATTACTTCTCAGTGATTCATATATTTATATTAATTTGATTCGGGTGTGTCCTGTATAATTACTTATTCGAAATATGCATGAACTTACACTTTTAATTGATCATTGCAGGGTTTTCGAAATGACTTGGAGTTGTGTATGTCGGTTACTTGAAACATCGTTATTTTAGGGGTTTTAAAAATGACCGGCTTTAGCCTTATTAAATACTATTCTACAATATTTAAAAGCTGCCCTTCTGCACTTAAACCAAATGACTTCCTGCCATTTAGTATGGTGACTACTGATTTATACTAAACTATACAATCAAATTAATATAAATATGTGAATCACTGAGAAGTAATAATGAATAATACAAAACTCGCCTTCTTTAGAAGCATTCATGACTCACCTCAAAAAGTATTTATTTCATTTCGTCCAAAAGAGTTTCTAAAAGTAACAAGTTCTTCCCTTTGTCTCTCCTTCCTTTTCCGATCTCCTCCTCGGGCATTCCTAAATATAAAAATTTGTATTTTACGCATAATAACTTATAAATAGGATAGAAAACGAATTTACCGCGTGAAATTTGTAGGACCCGACGTTTCGGTGACGTTGCAGCCGCGACGTTCAGCGAGAAAAATCGGCGATCTGCGAACATATATTGGATAGCGGAAGTAACCACTGGATGCAGTTTCAAAATCCCATTGTTCTATCGAAGGAACAATTCTACTTTCCTCGCATGATCCGGGAAGCCATTGAAATAAGAAGAACTCCGAACTTCAATAGAGATGACGGCTACAAACTCTCTTCTACGTGGAACCCTCTTCTTAAAATGTTCCCGCCGCCGAACGCCGAACGCAAAGACGTAAAACAGGATACAGTGAGTGTTGTGTGCAAGACGGATTTTAAAAATTCCCGCGCTCCGAGCCCGGCCCCCCACCACCGTTATAACCTACGCAGTGGCGGCAGCGGTTTGCGGCCTACCCGCAAAACAACGGACTGACAGCTCTTCAGTTTACCCTTGACAACGGCGGCTGCAACGTCACCGAAACGTCGGGTCCTACAAATTTCACGCGGTAAATTCGTTTTCTATCCTATTTATAATGTCAAACAACCGCGATAGTCTTCGATTGCATAATAACTTATTTGGAACCTAGATATTTTGCCCGTTTTTAATCTACAATTTGAGGAGCATATTGGCAGAAGAGTTGGGTAGGAATTCTATACAGAATTCGGCAGTAGGTACCTCATCGTCAGAAACAGAACCCTTTTGGTAAACATTTAATCTTGTCGATTATGGACTATAACAATTGAGCTTACGGCCCGTGTGGGTAGACCGAGCAGAGACTCTAGATCAGTGGTGCATGGCACCTTAACATGCATGCCAGGGGCACAGTATACCGCGAGAGCAGCAAGCGCACTCTCGAGTGACAGGGCGATGCAGGGATAGGTTTCAAGGAAAGTGAGCATAGGGATTTAAATTCAAATTCAAAAATGTTTATTTATTTATATTATTACATATATTTTTAAAATTCAAAGCCATCCTAACTAGGCCTCGCCTGTACTAAGGTAGGCGTAATATAAAAGAAGGTAGAGTGGTTTTGTAACTTGCTGTATTATCTTTGTCTATTATTATGTTACATTCAAGAAGATAGATATGTTTCCAAAATAATAAAGCGTAATAATATTAAATTTAAGTATATACTTATAAATATACACATACATACATAAATAAATATATACTTTAGATAGATATAATATATATATATATATATATATATATATATATATATATATATATATATATATATATATATATATATATATATATATATATATATATATATATATATATATATATATATATATATATATATATATATATATATATATATATATATATATATATATATATCTATATATATATATATATATATATATATATATATATATATATATATATATATATATATATATATATATATATATATATATATATATATATATATATATATATATATATATATATATATATATATATATATATATATATATATATATATATATATATATATATATATATATATATATATATATATATATATATATATATATATATATATATATATATATATATATATATATATATATATATATATATATATATATATATATATATATATATATATATATATATATATATATATATAATATATATATATATATATATATATATATATATATATATATATATATATATATATATATATATATATATATATATATATATATATATATATATATATATATATATATATATATATATATATATATATATATATATATATATATATATATATATATATATATATATATATATATATATATATATATATATATATATATATATATAAGGGCGATCGTTCGCTAGCGATAAAGGGATCCCATTAAACCTACATTGCACTGTCGAAAGTGGTGGGGAGCTAATGGGCCCTTGCTGAGTTGGCCACGAAGACCCATTCTGTTTCAGGGTCGGTCACACTCACGGGTCAACACCCATCCGATGGCCTCCACGCATGGGGTGCGAGCCTGGGTAGGACACTGGGTCAACCAGTCTCCCCTGGGAATCAATCCTCTGGCGCTCCTGGACGGTCTGCGCACCGAGCGGCGCAAGCCAATCGATTGTTCTCTCCGACTAACAATCGGGGGAGTCTGGGAACTGTATTGTTTCCTATAGAGCGGGGGTAGTTGTCTACCTTACGGCGACTGCTCTTGAAATGACCATTGGCCATCCGATCCCGGTTCAGAGTCGGGCAAAGGACGCCTTGGTCCGCGATAGATTCGGTATACTCCGTTTCACCGCTTCGTAAGGGAGAGGAGCGCGCAAGAGACCTCGAACTCGGAACCAATCGAGAGACCGGAGAAATCTGGTCACAATTGGTAGTTAGGGCGCGAGTGCCGCCCGCCAGGTAACATACCTGGCTACTCGCGGTAAGGCGTTGGTATCTAACGGGTTGTGGCGTAGCTAGACGTCGGATTTGTTATGTCCAAAGTCTTCTACGCTCACTGCACGGTCGATAGAACGATGAATCGTTCGATAGAACGATGAATATTAAATATTAAAAATATTATTATTCATTAAAAGCTTGTTAATATTTTTCATTTAAAAATCATTATTAATAATGTTTTTCAAGGTCGGTTATAGTGTATTTATAACGATATTGCAAAATATTATTAACCCATTTCTCTATGTTCAGTTTTTTTAAAATTTAAATTTTGAAAAAAATGTTCTATCAGAAATGTCATAGAGATGAATACGACTAGTGTCGAAATATTCTCAGTCATATAATTTCTTCTAAAATAAGTTACTAACATCCATTTCTGTTACAGAAACCATCCTCCTATACTTATTACATCCAAGGGCATACAATAATTCGGCTGCAATAACTAAGAACATCATAAGTTATCAATTGCGGAAACAGGTGCTGCTGCCCTAAGTATTTAAAGAGGACATTAACTATCGTTAAAATGTTTCTGGTTCACCAGGACCCCAGATAAGTAACTTTTCATGAATCTAATTTTATATATTATTGAAAATAATTTTTAAAAAAAAAATATATATATATATATATATATATATATATATATATATATATATATATATATATATATATATATATATATATATATATATATATATATATATATATATATATATATATATATATATATATATATATATATATATATATATATATATATATATATATATATATATACATATATATATATATATGTATATATATTTGATAGTTTTGTGTATATATTCTTTTTAGAATTGATCAATAAGATGATTATAAAGTAAATAATTATAAAAGCCACTTACATCGTGACGAAGGATTCCCTTGATCGGATTCGGGAATGCTTTAGGTGTTAACGAGAATGATGAATGCCTCTCACTTGCGGAAAGAGGAGTAGGTTTAAGTTGGGCCCATTTTTCAACTAGTAAACGCTCACCCTTCATCCAATTATCTCAAAAATTAAGCTACAATCCTTCTTTATACGTAAACTCACTCAATTTCCTATTATTTCAGGGGAAATAACAAGACAAGACGAGCTACTTGACAGATGGAAGAATTTAAAATTTCGAATTTCGTTTTTTTATTTTCTAAAGGTGCGATATAAAGAAGCTGCGATCAATATTCAGCTGAAAACTTAAAACTAAAAGCGTGACATGCCCTCATATCAATGAAAGGAAGCAGTCAGCTCTTTCCTATTAGTTGGAAAGATTACCTTTAACCTAAATGGATTATTTACAATGAACGAAACATAAAATATGTAAAAATTCAATATTTTGAAATATTTGATAGTTTTGTGTATATATTCTTTTTAGAATTGATCAATAAGATGATTATAAAGTAAATAATTATAAAAGCCACTTACATCGTGACGAAGGATTCCCTTGATCGGATTCGGGAATGCTTTAGGTGTTAACGAGAATGATGAATGCCTCTCACTTGCGGAAAGAGGAGTAGGTTTAAGTTGGGCCCATTTTTCAACTAGTAAACGCTCACCCTTCATCCAATTATCTCAAAAATTAAGCTACAATCCTTCTTTATACGTAAACTCACTCAATTTCCTATTATTTCAGGGGAAATAACAAGACAAGACGAGCTACTTGACAGATGGAAGAATTTAAAATTTCGAATTTCGTTTTTTTATTTTCTAAAGGTGCGATATAAAGAAGCTGCGATCAATATTCAGCTGAAAACTTAAAACTAAAAGCGTGACATGCCCTCATATCAATGAAAGGAAGCAGTCAGCTCTTTCCTATTAGTTGGAAAGATTACCTTTAACCTAAATGGATTATTTACAATGAACGAAACATAAAATATGTAAAAATTCAATATTTTGAAATATTTGATAGTTTTGTGTATATATTCTTTTTAGAATTGATCAATAAGATGATTATAAAGTAAATAATTATAAAAGCCACTTACATCGTGACGAAGGATTCCCTTGATCGGATTCGGGAATGCTTTAGGTGTTAACGAGAATGATGAATGCCTCTCACTTGCGGAAAGAGGAGTAGGTTTAAGTTGGGCCCATTTTTCAACTAGTAAACGCTCACCCTTCATCCAATTATCTCAAAAATTAAGCTACAATCCTTCTTTATACGTAAACTCACTCAATTTCCTATTATTTCAGGGGAAATAACAAGACAAGACGAGCTACTTGACAGATGGAAGAATTTAAAATTTCGAATTTCGTTTTTTTATTTTCTAAAGGTGCGATATAAAGAAGCTGCGATCAATATTCAGCTGAAAACTTAAAACTAAAAGCGTGACATGCCCTCATATCAATGAAAGGAAGCAGTCAGCTCTTTCCTATTAGTTGGAAAGATTACCTTTAACCTAAATGGATTATTTACAATGAACGAAACATAAAATATGTAAAAATTCAATATTTTGAAATATTTGATAGTTTTGTGTATATATTCTTTTTAGAATTGATCAATAAGATGATTATAAAGTAAATAATTATAAAAGCCACTTACATCGTGACGAAGGATTCCCTTGATCGGATTCGGGAATGCTTTAGGTGTTAACGAGAATGATGAATGCCTCTCACTTGCGGAAAGAGGAGTAGGTTTAAGTTGGGCCCATTTTTCAACTAGTAAACGCTCACCCTTCATCCAATTATCTCAAAAATTAAGCTACAATCCTTCTTTATACGTAAACTCACTCAATTTCCTATTATTTCAGGGGAAATAACAAGACAAGACGAGCTACTTGACAGATGGAAGAATTTAAAATTTCGAATTTCGTTTTTTTATTTTCTAAAGGTGCGATATAAAGAAGCTGCGATCAATATTCAGCTGAAAACTTAAAACTAAAAGCGTGACATGCCCTCATATCAATGAAAGGAAGCAGTCAGCTCTTTCCTATTAGTTGGAAAGATTACCTTTAACCTAAATGGATTATTTACAATGAACGAAACATAAAATATGTAAAAATTCAATATTTTGAAATATTTGATAGTTTTGTGTATATATTCTTTTTAGAATTGATCAATAAGATGATTATAAAGTAAATAATTATAAAAGCCACTTACATCGTGACGAAGGATTCCCTTGATCGGATTCGGGAATGCTTTAGGTGTTAACGAGAATGATGAATGCCTCTCACTTGCGGAAAGAGGAGTAGGTTTAAGTTGGGCCCATTTTTCAACTAGTAAACGCTCACCCTTCATCCAATTATCTCAAAAATTAAGCTACAATCCTTCTTTATACGTAAACTCACTCAATTTCCTATTATTTCAGGGGAAATAACAAGACAAGACGAGCTACTTGACAGATGGAAGAATTTAAAATTTCGAATTTCGTTTTTTTATTTTCTAAAGGTGCGATATAAAACACCTAAAGCACCTAAAGCATTCCCGAATCCGATCAAGGGAATCCTTCGTCACGATGTAAGTGGCTTTTATAATTATTTACTTTATAATCATCTTATTGATCAATTCTAAAAAGAATATATGTATATATATATATATATATATATATATATATATATATATATATATATATATATATATATATATATATATATATATATATATATATATATATATATATATATATAAGTGACTTAGTTAGGTTTTTTTTACGACGTGACTAGTCCTAGATTTCAGTCCTGCAGGAAAAACACTATTAATAGTTATATTACACTATTAATAGGATACGTCTCACCGAGCGCCGTTGCTAAGGTTACGTGAGCAGGGGATATAAAATTTCTCGAACGTTTGAATATCTGCTTTTTCGTTCGATGCGCCATATAGCGCTTATGCCCGCTTGCTTATGCGAATTTTGTTCAACGACACCTAGGCCACTCGGCCACAGTTTTTTTGTGAATAAGATAAATAAATGATTAAAGTTCTAGATATCACCGCTATCGCTGATGATAAAACGCAAGGAAAACAATCAAATCTGCGCAATTTGCCCGATAATCTCACGTGATAAATTATCACTATTTTTGCATACAAACAACACAAGTTTTATGACGGCGCAAGCTCTAGTGGTTATAGTACCTCATAATGACAATTTTTCTTCAATAACATTACACAACCGACAATAAGACGTCATATTTAAAATGTTCGCGCTTCTGATTACTATCATATATTTCAAATTAACATAATATATAAAAAAATATATGAAAAGATTCAAAGAGGTCTACTGAGTGGATCAGTAAACAATAATACGACCTCTTTAAACCCAACCATTCAACCGTTATTTCCGCCTACCAGTCAATGAGAAAATATTGTTTTTTCCCTTCCGCTATCGACTGTTTGACATAATATGTCTTCTTTCAATAACATTTATCTATCTAGCTTTAGGTTAATACTAGAGAATGAGGAAATAGGTCAACTGCAGTGATTGAAAGTGATTAATATTATATTATATTATATTAGCTCCTTACTTATCAAACTGCCGTTCCATAAAATAAAAAAAATACAAAGAAAATTATGTGGAAAATGTATGTTTAATTATTTAAAATATCTTCCTCTAATATTTATGAAATTTTGCTATTTTAATATCGATTTTATTGCTAATATCGAAATTTTGCTATTTTAATATCGATTCGTTCCGGCACGATCGGTTTATTTGCCACGTCACAAAAGTCGCTGTAACTTCGAATATAATTCGAATTTGAAAAATCCTTTACAGGACATATTCCCAAAGGTCTAAAGGTCAAACGTTGAAAATATGCAAAGGAAACAAAAACGATTATTGCAAATTCCTAGACCAAAATACCCCTTTAAATGCGTTTTTCTCTGCCTCTTCGAAATGAAATTTTTCTCCTGCAAATTGTTATCCAAATTCAAAAAAGAGTGGAAGTCTTTTGAGCAAGGCCTAGCTAGTACATGCCGTGCCAAATTTTTCGGCCACTCGCCCACATGCTCAGATCACACGTACTCCATTTATTGAACACCAATGCACTGAAACTAAAAAAGGATAGAAATCCTAAGCCGTTAAAGGATCGCTATCCCCTTTTGGTGTCAGTGCATGGGTATTCAATAAATGCAATACGTGTGATCTGAACATGTGGGCGAGGGACCGAGAAATTTGGCGCTGCCAATTCTGTTGGCGACGAAGAGTGCCAGTGGCGAAAACTGTTTAATTTTGAGCTTCTTCGTTGGAGAAAGCAATTGAAAAAATGTATGGGCTGGTTAGTGCCATATGACTGTATCATTATTCCGGGTTTATTCCTGGCTAACTCGCGGTAAGGCGTTGGACTCTGTGACGTAGCTGGACGTAGAATTGTACTGTCGAAAGTCTTCTACGTTCACTGCAGGGCGACAGAACGACTAATCGTTAAAACGTCCTGTGGTGACGGGCTCGCCCGTTGTAGTCGACACCGCAAGATGTATCATTATTCCAGCTGATTGACTTTAATCTACCTTTGTAGCTAGCCCAAAAAGTCTTGTTCCGAGACCTCCGCAGAACGTACTCTAATGCAAAACAGACGAAGTGTCGAGCCGCCCGAGGCTAGCCGAGAAACGAATAATATTGGAAAATATACATGTTAATACTACGAAAACCCTACAAAAAAAACTAGATTTGCTGTCTAGAAGGGGGGGGGGAACTAAAATATTCTTCTTCTTTTGATATTCTTCTTCTTCCGTACGTTCCTATCCCGCCTTATATAGAATGCTTTAGGTAGTGGGTTGGGAAGGGACATGTGGGGGAGGGGGTAGTTTTGGGGATTGGGGGAGGTGGGGGAGATTAGGTAGGGGAACGGTTTGGGGGTGAGATGTGGGGGGTTGGAGGGAGGTGTGAATTTGGGGTGGTTTAGGGGACAAGGGAGAGGGTGATATGGGGAAGTTGGTGGGGTGGAGAGGGGAGGAAGTTGAGGCGGGGGATCGAAGAGAGGGTTTGGTGCGTGGTTTAAGGGAGGGGGGGGGGAGATTTATCGTCTCAAACGAAAATATTCTTCTTCTTCTGATATTTTTCTTCTTCCGTGCGCTCCTATCCCGCCTTATATATTATAATAGTACTTCAATAGATCCCAATTACTCAGAATGTATAAAATCTCGGACGAAAATGTTTTTCTCCTTCTGATATTTTTCTTTTTCCGTCGGTTCCTATCCCGCCGATAGACCAAGTACTCAGGATGCATAAAGTTTCGAACTGAAATGTTCTTCTTCTTCTACTGTGGGTTCCTCTCCCGCCTTATCTAAAGTTTTTTTTAAATACCCAAGTAATCAGGATGCATATAGTTTCGAACTAAAATGTTTTTCTTCTTCCGATATTTTTCTTTTTCCTTGGGTTCCTATTCCGCCTTATCAAGAGTGTTTTAATAGGCACCTAAGTTTATATATTGGATATTTGGATTTTTTATTTTAAGATTTATTTGATTTGGTTATTTTATTTTAAAAATCATATAAGTAACAATAATTAATAGGTGTGTCCTGAAAACCAGGATAAGAGATATCCTGAGGATACCTACCCCTAATTTGCAGCGTTTGTAGCTTTATTTCATATTCTTTGTCTATTTACAGTTTTAATTTGTAATCTGTGTGTTCTTGTTTTTTTGTATATGTTTTTTTATAACAACAGCTGCAAATAAATAAATAAATAAATAAATAAAATAAGTATTCAGAATGCATGAAGTTTCGGTATATTTCTTTATTTTTTGGTATTCTACTTCTTCCTTGAATTCAAATATAATTTATCTAGAGGGCTTAAATAGTTACACAAGTTCTAAGGAGATATAAAGTTTCGGACAAAATCATATTCGCTGGGAGGGGGGAGGGGGGTGTAATAATATTTAGATGAAACAGTTCTTGGCTATTTACCGGGAAAGGCTTGAGGCGACAAAACCGATGTTTTTATCCCGATACTGCCCAAAGCACGAAAAATACGCTTGAAAATGTATAACTGTACATCACTTCATAAGCTTTACGGCGATGCGGACCTAGAAATAACAATAGAGTAATATAATATATATTTATAGTAATATATACTTAGAGTAAATATTGCAATGCTTGATTTATTCAAATGTGATTGCTAATCACACAATGATCGACATAGCATAAAATGAGAGGTTTATTAACGACCTAATATTTTCTGAAATACTTTTATCAAGGTGCCCCAGGATGTCTTTTATCCTAATTTTAATGAATGCCCCGCCAGCCAGATGTCTAGGTATTAAAAAAAGAAATGTCTTTTATAAGTAAATAATTATTATAATCATGCTCAGCTTTTTTATACAATGAAAAATTCATTTTTTTTACCTTAAAATCTCGTATAGAATTATCAGAATTGATTTGTCACTGTAATAACGAAACATCTTTGTTATAAAGTTCTAGTAGACTATCTGCGTAGGTAACTTACTTTGCAACATAGCTGTACCTTTTACAACTTTTCTCGCTTTTCCGTTAAATAACACTTTAAACCTGTTATATAAAATTATAGCACCTTTTTCACAATCTATATGAAAGCAAACCCGTTTGTCTGGGGTTGTAAAGCCCTGCTTTATTAAACTATAAACAAACCCTCGGACCCTGGCCCTTATAATTTAATGCCGCCTGTATTTTGGTTCCGAAAAGTTTTAGTAAACTTAGAAACATCTCTCGAAATTGTGGTCAAATATTCGTGAGTTATATGTGGCCCGGCTTTCACGCATGGACCGAACAAGTTGAATACAAGTACGAGCAGTGTTGGTCAAAATTTTGTCGACTAACGATTGACGATTGACTGAATACGTTAATTGCGATTGACGACTAACGATTGATTCATTTAATCGTCTATCGTGACTACCGATTGATTCGTTTCAATCGTTAGTCATGATTGGCGACTAAAAGCTTCGATTGATATTCTCCACGGCGGTCAACTTCAGTTTTGCGTTTTCCGTCTGTCGGTCAGTCGGCCGGTCGGTTTAGACCGACCGACCGACAGACCGACCGACCGACCGACTGACAGACCGACCGACAGACCGACGAATGAATTGTCGGATGGCATCTGAAGAGCAAGTTAGTCGCGATTGACGATTAACGACTAATTGATGTTGTTGCGATTACTTCAATCGTGATTAACATTAGTAGCGACTAAATCAATCGTGACTAAATCAATCGTCGTTGATTAGTCGATTGAAATATTCCCTGACAAAGTCCGTGAAAACCCCTAACCCCATTATGAACTAAGTTTCTTTTAGTTTCAAAAACCTAAGGCGATAATAATACCATTGATTATATAGTTTAATTTGCCTATTCGGTCGAGAATGTGAACGCTGTATAATGTGAATAACTTGCACACAACAACTTTACTTCGCGAATGCACGCCGCTCGGTTTTGATTCTTGGCGAAAACTTGAACAATCCATTAACTAATCCATCAACAATGAATTTTATTGTTCAACTTATGGTGTAATTAGTTATATATTAAGCCCATTGAAATAATTATGATATAGAAATATCCGTAGACTTAATTTCGACTTGGGGTTCCTGATGATAGCGGTATTGCTTAGTGGGCAGATATATTAGAAAATTTATAAATATGTTAAAGTAGGTAATGTAACCAGTAATCCAATTATTCACAAAATGAATTTGTATTATAGAATTCATAGGATAATAAATCTCACTTAATTATTTTATTTATCACTATAACCTAATTTGACATAAATGTAATTTAATTATTGTTTTGGTAGTTGCAACTGCAATTATTTTTATTTCGTCTATAGGTTTAAAAAGTAAGTACCTCTCTCATTTTAATTCAAATTAATTGATAACTTTTGTTGCGGTTACAATTTGTTTTAATTTGTTACTTTATCGAAATATATGGATTTTGGAATAAATATTCTGTGATGGTAAAAATAATCTTTTGGGTATAACATTTTTTTTTTAATTTGCGTACATTTTAATATCTACAGTAATAATTTTAAATTTAATTTGAGGAGTAAATTGTCAGATTACATTTTTTTATTCAATAATAGTAATAGTAATATTGTAATAAAATATTTACTGCCATTTTGCACGACGAACCTTTGCGAGCGCGGATTTTTGGCCATGACAACTTAAAAACTAAACATCGTCACACACAATAACTCGAAGACGACTTAAGACTGAAACTGGCCAAAAAGCAACCAGATTTTTCAGTTGTGTAAGGAAAATGAGACATGCACATTTGTCTCATAGAACTGATTTTTATCCTCATTAGAACTGTATTTTAAAAGGTAATTATTTTTTTTTTTTAATATTTCATTTTTTATTCATCATTCCTGCAATAAGGGGTACGCGAGTTTAAGGTCTTTCTTAAACAGGTATGCATGAAAAAAATAATTGGGAACCACTGCCTTAAGGGTTGAAATTCACAAAATCCCTTCGTAGTGAGTGCATACGTCCTAAATGAAACCTCTGTGAAAAAAAACATATTTGTAGCTTCAGCGGTTTCGGCTCGGCTGTGACGAATCAATCAGTCAGTCAGTCAGCAAGTCACAACATTTTTATTTTATTTTGGGTGAGTTTTTTATTAGTGCCATTCCTGTAGTGGGTGAATCGGTACGAGCAAGTAAACAACTGGAAAATATGTTCAAAGTTTCTTATTTGCTCCTACTGATTCACCCACCTCAAGGATGCCGCTGAATTAAACTCATCCTGTACATAAAAATCTTACTAACTTGTATTCCACTATTGCAAAGAATCAAGGGAACTTTAAATTGGAGCTTCGAATTTATAAATTCTCCTTAATTTCCCACGTGATTTACTGTGTCATTTTCCCTATTCTCAAATGTGCCCCTGGGTATTTAATTTCGAAGGGATACTCGAGATAGAACATTACCCGATCGTAAGCTTCGACACACATGTTTGAAATAACCTCTTTCAAAGTTTAATACATTGTACAATATCGCTTTACGTGGTACTTAAAAGAGGCTTTATATTGGAGTAAAATTAATCAAGTTTGTTATAAGCAAGTAGTTACTTTTTTTATATTATACATAACTTAGTCTATCCAATCTGACCCAATATTTTCAACCTATCTATCTAGTTTGATCAGACGCTTCTTTAAGGTCCTTTATGTACGACGCCGCATGAAGCTGGACTCATTCGCCCTACTTTTTAAATATTGTTATTATCAGGAAGCGTATATTTTAACAAAATAAAGACAATTCATCTATATATATAAAACAAAGTCGGGTTTGTTCTAACACTTATAACTCGAGAACGGCTGGACTGATTTTCATGGTTTTTTATTTGTTGCATTTGTCTCCGTCCCGAATAGCAGAATAACTATTAAAAACATTGGAAAATTAACGAAAAAATAAAATAAAAGAAAAAACATTTTCCCATACAAAATGTTCATGGGTTTCGTAACTGTCAAACATTTAATGTTCATCCCGTCGATACGGTAAACTCTCCCCTCAAATCAATGAAAGTATTTAAAGAAAGGTTTCGAATCGACAAGATAATATATCCACAATATTCGGACCACAATTATTACATAGTTTAATTCAATCATGTCATGCTGACACGCGATTGATATACTTAATTTTTGTACTTTAATATTTCTTTTTGTGTTATTATCTTAATAAAGTAGTGAACTTAATATTTATTTTGTATTCATTGTATTACTACCATAAAATCATAAATTAAGTTCAGCTAATCTGTAACACGACATTCATTCACCGTTAGGCGGTACGATGTTCGCTGGGTCAGCTAGTAATATTATAAATGAGCTATTTAAATAATTATTGGTACACAAAACAATACTGTAATATACATTGATTATCAGTAATATTTTTACATTATTGCTAATTAGAGTATAATATCTTATGCGTACTTCGCATGCTTAATTAATAATTGCTTATGTGCCATTTATCTCACGATTCACTAAAGAAGTATCAGTACAAAAATTATTATCCTTAAAAATTATTAAAAAAATCAAAATTAAATTTTTTGAATTAAGTTTACAGTAAATTCTGAAAAACAATTAAATAGAAAAAAATAATTTGATATCAAATTTTGTCTGAAAAAAAATAATAAAAACATACGGTAACTTATTAATTTGTCTCATAATATGCTATCTATAATATACTTAACTGCTAAGGGTCCCAGGTTAAAGAAATCAATATTATCGGTTATAGTGTTGTATAACAGGCATGTATGTGAGATCGGATTGTGGAAAGATTGATTTGTCTGCGAAGTAGAAGGGTGTTTTATTAAGTGCTGCCTCAGTCGTCTGGATGGTACGTTGATAATTAACGCTTCTAATAAAACTGGTGAGTCTATCCCTCCGTTAAGGAGTCTATGCAGAAACATTAGGCTTCCGCACTCTCTCCTCTTTCAGATGAATGATTATCATATTATGAAATGATAAACATTACAAATGAACACATTTACCAACTTTAGTCGACATAAAACTCTTGAGAATATCCTCTACTTTTACTGGCCAACAATATTTTTGTAACTATTGATCTGATGACTGATTTAGATTTCGTCTGTCATACACGTTTAAAGTCCCTTTGATCAACAGGTCGTATCATGTCAAGTTTTTTGTTACAACCTTAAAAATATTTGTATGGCTAAAACAGTAAAATGTTTACACGGTTGTACCTAATGCGGTTATGGAGTATTAAAAAAATCGGTTGTGTCACCCCAAAACTTTCCTGTCAAGTAGCCAGGAACTTAATTCATCTGAATATTAATATCATAAATCCTACCACAACCCCCCCCTATCCCCAACCTAGCGCCACCCTTTAATCCTCGAAAATCAAAATCGACTTCGACTTCGACCTTTTCGACTTTTCCGACTTTTTCGAATTTTCAGAGTTTTCAGACTTTTCCGATTTTTCCGAAATTTTCGACTTTTTGGCTTTTTTAATTTTGTGTCTGCTGTTGACCGTTGATGAGTTCCCTCGTCAAGAGCCAACCCAGGGTACATCAGCCATGTCATGGTGAAACTTGGAAACCGCTATTATAATTGAATGCTTACACAACATTTTGGGTCTCTGATGTTGACCGTTGAGGAGTTCCCTCGTCGGGAGCCAACCTAGGGTACAACAGCCATGTCATGGTGAAACTTGGAAGTTGCTATCATAAATGAATGCGTATACAAAATTTTGGGTCTCTGCTGTTGACCGTTGAGGAGTTCCCTCGTAAGAGCCAACCCTGGGTGGACGGATTTCAACCACAATCTTTCAGCTCATGCCATGACCAAATGACCATGCCATGCCATGACCAAATGCATGCCAAATTTCAGCTCGGATGAACCGTTTCGGCGCTATCGTCGGAGAATACACATAGACAGACACACAGAAGTGCGACCACAATACTTTGCTCGACAGGAAAGTAATACATTTAAGGAAAATTTACAAGTCGATTGACGGATTATCTATATTTATTAGTATTGTTTCTATTAAGGATTAAAGATACGTATATTTTGTAAAAAAAAACCAAAACCGCTTAAAATCCCAACACTAGTTAATTTTTATTCCCACGTGCCTACTAGTAACGATCATACTTTGTGCTAACATTTGATTTGCTGTGAATATGGTGGACGCACCCTTGATTCTTTATTCGAGCACGGAGGTTTTATTTCGCTATTTACATCTGTAATCTTCTGTATCTTCCATATGTAAGAATTCTCCGTGTGTAAATTGTAATAAATAATTTCTTATGATGCCGTAATTTTAATTCATTTTTATCTTGACGTGCATATTATGGCTAAGATGATATAAAATTAAAACCATCTTCGTACCATCAATGTAATAAACCATGTTAGTTGGAATTCGCTCCTTTCAGCGTTCAGAATGTGGCATATATTGTTTTATGTATCAAAGTAATCAGTGTAATTTTTCGACATTACTCGTTGTAATTAATAAAATTGAATAATAAAATTTGGAAACAAAAATGAATAATAAAATTGTCGTGAATTCTAAAAGGCCTCGAAACAATAAAATTAAATCAAATGCATAATTCATAGTCGTTCTATTGAAGTTAAGAAATAAATTAGGCGGATATACAAATCACGAGAACCACCAGCTCCGAGAAACTCCCGATGTCGCAGTTACGCGAGTACTAACGAGCACTGACGAGCACGCCACTGGTCGCGTACGGCGTAAGTGCACTATGAGTACCGTCAACCACTGCATCTTTACCTTTCCTTGTTAACTTTACCTACTGTTCAATTGTATGAATCAAAATCAGTTTTATTATAAGTTACAATTAGTAGGTATTTCATAGGCCCGTTGGTAGTTTTTTGATGAGCCAGTGGTCATGCATCTTTTTTTGTGTGCTGGTAACACTGTCAATTTGCAAGTTATTGACGTTCGTTGATACTTGTGAGACACTTGTTACAGCAGAATTTTGTTGAAATTTTCGTTTTTCTACTGGATTTACTTGACGGAGGTAAGTATAATTGACGTGACGTGACTTAAGAAGACGTGAAAGCTGTTAATATAGACATTGTTATAAAATTTAAAGAGAAATTTGCATAGATAATGATAGTTATCAGACAAGGGTGCATCTTATCGCCGAAACTCTTTAATTTGATCGGCGAACACATAATGAGAAAAGTCCTAGACGAATGGGAGGGTGGAATTCGCATTGGAGGTCTCAGAATCAATAATTTAAGATTCGCCGACGACACGACCATCATAGGTGCCGATTAAAATGAGTTGGCGACCCTATTACGCAGGGTGGAGAAGGAAAGCAAGGAGTATGGACTGCACGTGAACCGCAGCAAGACCAAACTCATGTTTGTGGACCGGGCTGGAACCATGCAACGCACCAACGCGCTGAGTGACCTTCAAGCTGTGGAAGACTTTGTTTATCTGGGCTCTATGATATGCAACGACGGAAACTGCGAAAAGGAGGTCTCACGCAGAAGCCAGATGGCAAGATCGGCCATGAGCAAGCTAGAAAGGCTGTGGAAGAATCGGGGTATAAGTAAGCGGACTAAGGTCAGGCTGGTTCGAGCTCTGGTTTTCTCGATCTTTCTCTATGCATCGGGGACATGGACCCTGAAGACTCGTATACGCACCAAAATCGATGCACTGGAGATGTGGTGTTGGCGTAAAATGCTAGGAATCCTATGGACAGCACGCCGCACCAACAAATCTGTCCTGGAAGAACTCGGCATCCAAGTGAGGCTCTCCACCGTATGCATGAGAAGGGTCCTGCAGTTCTTCGGTCATATTGCCAGGAGAAACCCAGAGAATCTAGAGAAAATGCTTTCCGGAGGTCAAGTGGAGGGAAGAAGAAGCAGAGGCAGATCACCGGCCAGATGGAGCGACCTCATCAAAGAAGTTACAAAAGGGTCAATACAATCTGCGACCCGCCATGCAGAAGACAGGTCGAAGTGGAGGAGCCTCGTAGGCAAACTGTTGTCTAGTGACCACGATCCTCAGTAATGAGGGAACGACGGAGAAGAGAATGATAGTTAAGGTTAGGTAAAGTTGCCACAGTTGTCACAGTGGCATCTTTACCTGTAGCCAGGGTTGTCACAATTTTTTACTCGATTGCATACGTAAATGTGGGTGTTGTTTTATTTATTTATTTGCTTTTTAGGTGAACTTATAGGCTAATAATAACAACTTACACAACAGTATGAATAGTACCTAGGTTCAGCAATTTATGTCGTTTCATTAGACATTTCTTTAAATGTTATTAAAGAGTAATTTTTTTGAACTGATGGTAGCGGCCCTGGGTGAAAAATTAAGTTAGTATGAAAATTTCATTGAAATCCGTGTCATCTTTACCTACCAGCCAGTGTTGCCCAGTTTATAGCATTTTTGTTTACATACCCACGTATGCAATTAAAGAACTAATAGAGAAATGGCATCTCTACAATTTTCAGACTTAGTTCAGACGGGAATAGGAAAATATTCGTATACTATGGGAATAAGCAAATATTTCGTATACTAATGGGAATAGGAAAGCTATACATAAGAAAAACTCAATCTAGTGTTTCTCGAGTTATTCGTTAATGTAGCATTTTATAATATGTAAGAAATAGGAAAGAACTTTGCAGAGTTTAATGGAAAGCGACAACATATCATTCATGTCGGTGCTGATAATCCATGTATTAGAGAAAGAGCAAGCAAGCGCTATGTTTGAACACTTCGCTCGCGTGTTCCCAGACCCCTATCATGCCATGTTAGCTGATATAAGGTAAAACGGAGCGAAAATACAAGAGCGACGCACCGAGACGCCTTGTTTTGCATATTGTAGGCTCATCCAGGGGTAAGAAACCAACCAAAAATAATCAACTACGAATGCGTAAAAACGAGTGAATGTAAGTTTGTGTAAAAGAGGAAAAAATAATTTTAAATATACTAAAGGCGCGTCCAGAGAAGAGTTTTACCCAAAACTCCTCACGTGGACCCCCACACAAGAGAAATTTTGAGCAACACTAAAAAAATCGGTTGTATCACCGGACTTTCCCGGCAAGTAGCCAAGAACTGAGTTCTTGTTGACACTGGCTAATGCATTGGCAATTGAGGAAGGCAGTGAATCAAGACCATTACATAAACACAATATAGCCACATTCGTTCCTGACATGTAAAATTGCCTAAACCGAAGAGATTTATCTGTTACGAATATCATTGGACTATGAATAGCATGGCGTGCTATTGAAAACTTCAATCCATAGTTTGTGAAATAAATTAATATTCACTAACTATCCGAATCAATGTCGAAATATTTAAATTAATGATCAAACTTGTAGAACAGACTGTACTGTAAATTGGCGCAGTGGTAAGAAAGCGAATCAAAGTATTTCGTATTTGAATTTGACGTCATTAGACCGAAAACTCTTAAACGTTACCCCTCCTAAATCTCCATACCTGGTAATGGAATTTAAACATAATCTATGGGAAAATATATTACTTTAGTCGCCCAGGTATTCCTTTTTATCAAGCAATCCCTAGAGTAGACGTCGCCCACGATCTTAGGACTGCACATTGATGAGCATCTTCTATTCGAAGCCCACGTGAAGTCCAAAACTCAGTATTTCTTCTATCATCTGAAATCTGTATAGTATCAGATTATCTCCATACATGTATTTATTTATTTATTTATTTATTTAGGTACATAGGATTAGGTATACAGTTCATTCATAGGTCATGTAATCATATAATAATTATATAAATTATTTAATGATTAATATAGGGAGGTTTAACACATCTTACATGACCTTTACTGCCAATAGCACATCTAACTAGGCGATAATTTGGCCCGTCTCTAGATGTGCATATTTTTATGCAATTTTAAGAAATGAAGTGTTTTTTTTTAAATAAATTATTTGGACCACCTGTATATATACATAAATATACCAATTTTATAAAAAATATAGCTATGTAATAAATATATATATATATTTATAGTTGTAATTTAATAAAATTTAATTAAGAAAAATAGATAAGTGATACTAAATAAATTGTCGTGCGTTGCAAAGAAGTTGATCAGATTTTACATATCCCTTGTTAAGTAGCCATCTATTAAGGTTTGCTTTAAATATTTTTATGTTAGGATAATTTTTCATGTCTTCACTAAGGGAATTATATAATTTTGGGGCTATGTAGAATATATGTCTCTGGGCAAATGTTGTCCTGACTGACGGAATTACATAATTGATACTCGCGGACATTCTTGTGTTCAGATTGTTTTGAG
Organism: Micropterix aruncella; assembly: GCA_944548615.1. Taxonomy (NCBI): domain Eukaryota; kingdom Metazoa; phylum Arthropoda; class Insecta; order Lepidoptera; family Micropterigidae; genus Micropterix; species Micropterix aruncella. The sequence continues at coordinate 22,281,216 of OX155955.1, read as the reverse complement.
TTCGGGCGTGGTCATCTCTAGATTTGTAGAATGCAAGAAGCGCTTGCTTAATGAATAACTGTTTAGCTGATAGCACATGGGATTGGGAAAATAACAAGGCAGATGGATGACGTCGGTTTTTCCTGTGAATTACTCTCAATAATAATTTCTGCGCTTTTGTCAATCTATCCAGATTATCATTAGTAGTAGCGCCCCATGCCGCGACTCCGTAGGACAAAATACTCAGACACAAGGCCATGTATACCATTCTTATGGTTGTTTTGGACAGAATGTTGCGCAGCCGAAGAAATACGTAAACCAGCTTTCTAATTCTCGAACTCAAATTTGCAATCTGATTTTCCCAACATAGCTTCTCATCTACCGTTATGCCTAAGTAGGAGACTGTTGCAGATTTGCTTAATTTAGTACATACACCTATTCATACATCTATTCTTATCCAAGCATTTGTCGGTATGAATGGCAAGTGTTTGGTTGAGAACCTGGCTGGGATTTCCACGCAAGCTGAAAGTGATAAATTTTGATTTCGCAGCATTTAGCGTTAAAATATGGTTGTCGATCCAAGTTTTAGCCAGTTCCAAGTTACTTTGAGCTTTGAAGAATGTATCATTCCAATTATTAGTCGCAGTAAGGAGGACAGTGTCGTCCGCGAAGGATACAATTCATATCCAAAATCGGATGTTACGGATTGTTAGGCGGCCGCCATACATGTCCCCAAATGGATGTTACGTGCTTGAGGGGTTATCAGGTAATTCGCACAATTCGTTGATGTAGATTAAAAAGAGAATTGGACCCAAAACACTACCTTGAGGGACACCGAATGACACGTTAGTCGCTTCGCTTATTTGTCGACCAATTACTGTGCTCTGAGTCCTCCCGTCTAGGTAACTCCGAACCCATTTTAAGGCCACCCCATCGATTCCGTAGTCAGTTAGTTTTTTTTCGAGGATTACATGGGAAACTGTGTCAAAAGCCTTTGACAGGTCAAGGAAAGTGGCAATTACCTTTTTTCCTTTGTCTATGTTTTCCACTATATATTGTATGACAGAATTGATGGCCTCACTGGTTCCCCGACCCTGTCTAAAGCCATACTGATTATTAGATAGCAGCTTCTGTGTCTCTAGATATTGTGTTAGTCTATGTTTGAATATTTTTTCATACACTTTAGAAACCACACTGAGGAGATAATTTCCTATATCTTCTTTTTTACCACTTTTAAATATTGGTTTTATTATCGCTTTTTTCAGCCATGTTGGAAATATACCAGTCAAGAAACTGAGGTTTATTAGATGAGCAAGGGGCTCGGATAATGTTTCTGCAGATTGTTTGATTATCTTTGCCTGGATCCCATCTTTTCCTGGAGCACAGTCGTCTCTGATACTTTTTATAGTCTTTAAGACCTCTTCTTTATTCGTTTGCAATAATTCGAATTTTTCATTTAATTTCGGTTGCTTATGCATTGATAAGGCTAGCTCCCTCTCAGACATACCCTTTTTATGCAGTATAGAGTTAGCTAGGTCTTGTCCTATACCAGTGAAGTAGTCATTAATGTAATTCAATATATCGTTAGAGTGTAAGTCCATTTTTTTTAATTCCTTATGTATATACATCTCTTTTATATCTGAGCTATTATTTCTGTTGTTCACTAACCCTTTGATAATTTCCCAAGTTTTTTTTTTGTCCCCATTTACTCTATCTATTTTGTTTCTATAATACTTATCTCTAGTTTTTGTTATAAGTTTTTTACATATATTCCTATAGGTACCTTTTGTAGTACATTAAGAGTTGAATATCATTAGGGCATTGTTTAATCTGCTTATGTATAATGTCTCGCTTTCTTATGCTGAAAATCAGGCCATCGGTTATCCAAGGAGATAGTTTATTAATTAAGATTCTCCTTATGAACACTCTCGTTTTGCCCAACTCATCATTAACGCGATTGCGTAAATATACCATGCGTCCGCAAATCGGACGAAAATAGAATTCAGAGGATACAAAATGCCTGCGTCAAGTTTTGCTTTCACATTCTACCCACTAGCCATGTTTTTCCGTTTCTTCAAAAATCTGCCATTTTAAAAATGTCCCACCACGAAACATTTTATCTCCCATTTTTAAATTACAAAAGTAACATACCTAACTACATTTCCTCATTAATAGAACTGTCACGCCGCAGTACTTAGTTGGTTTTAAGTATCACGCCGCAGTACTTATTTGTATTTAATTAGGATTTTAGTAGATCCAAGCTTTAATTATCTGCTTACAAGGGCATTTTTCCTATGCAGTTGTAGCCCTGTGAAATGGACTATGCAGGGATATCAGATCCTCCAGAAGCCCTTGGCAGCTTTTAGTTCCGAGTTTAAAAAGATCGAATAAATAAACATCTCTTTTAGGTACATACCTAATATAATAATGAAAATTGTACACCCCTCTAGCATCGGCTACCCATACCCAACCACTCTAATAGAACGCATTAAATATCTGAGGGAATAACTAAGCGCATCCTCCATCAATATCATCTTTTTGTATCTGCTAACCCGCTAGTGTATTTTACTGCTCTGTCTGTTTCATGCATTATTGATGAAATTAATTATTATACTCATACTTTGTGCCCAAAATCGACATAATATCATTGTGCTTGTAGTAACGCATATCATGCAGCTATTCATATATTATTTGAGATAAAAAGAACCAGAAACCTTATATTTCGGCGGTCACGCGTAAGTTGTTCATTCGTATTTTACTGCTCCGTCATTTTGGACATGCTCTGTATACTCTC